>JAAONU010000010.1:1686814-2286814 GCA_012932295.1 Cyclina sinensis | reverse complement strand
CTTTACCTAGACCTAGAGACCTTTTGCTTTAATATATATTTTCAGTTTTCTGTTTGATAACCCTCTCAGTGACAAAGTCATTACTGAACATTCTTGTATACACTCTAGCTCCAGCTTGGATATAAATGGCCACTATTTGAATGAATTTCTGCCCCCCAAAAAATAGAAAAAGGATAGAATTTACTTTTTGTAAGATAATAATTCAAAGAACACATTGTATTGGCTAAATGTTGAAAGGGTTAAAACCATTTGTAGTTTAATATTTTAACAAAACTAATATACATGTACTTAGCCGGTATTTGGTGTTGGTATTTTGTCATGCTTTTCCACTCTAGTGCACATTTCGAAATTTCAGAACCTTTGGTGATGTGGCGTTGTAACTAAATTAATATCAGTATATTTTGTATATAGTATACTCTGTGCTAAGTATAGTATCAGTTTAATAATATTCTTTGTATTGAAGATAAATTCAAGGGCTATGAAATTTTTTGAAAAATCCGGAAATATTAAATGGTTTATATTCATAATATATGTATTTACTCTACAAAATCTAAAGTTATTATTAAAAGATATAAATGGTCAATATATTTTCGTCAAGTTTTAAATGTAAGTTTTCAACAATGATTGTGTATATTTAAGGTGAGGAAGTGCAATGTGGAGACATGCTGTGCACCAGTCCGAAATCCTTCTGGAGTTGTGCCCCCATTCCTACCAGACCCAGAGTTAAACCCCGAGGACGAAGGTCACTACAAGTCATTCATGGATCAACTTGGGACAGAAACAACAGAGTGTGCCATGCCCTCTGCCCAGACAGCATCGGCTGCAAAAGTAGCAGAGGAGCAGCAGGTGTGTTATCTTAATAGTAGCTGATAAATGTAGTTATGTTTTTAAGTATGGCAAAAACCATGTCTGCTGTTTTACTTAATGTGTTCCTGGTTTCAAATGTCAGAGTACTTTTGCAGTAGCAGTTAATGTTATATCTTGCCTAATGTGGATGATTTATCACAATATTCAATGTTCTGTATAATCATATTTTTAGGGTTGCCCGAACCGTTTTCTTGTTGCTCAGAATGTGCGGATGACAGTGAAATGCTACGAATGTGATAAGCCTCGGTGCATATATAGCAAGAAGACACTGACGGTTTGAGAAGAGAGAGGTCTGCGTCGCTTGCTGGACAGGTACCAGTACACGTGTGGATCAATCATAACCCCAGATGGTATATATATTTCAAACCTTCTCATGGGCTGCAGAGTATACTAAATATGCATGATATATTAGGAAAGCCCAGTATCTATCATGAGTTAATTTCCGAGGGCCACTTTCATTCCAGATGCAAGTAGTTTACACTGGACAAACAATTAGTACTTTTATATTATGAACAGTGGTATAGTGGTAAGCTATCTACCTCTTGTCCTGGGTTGAAAGCCCAGTGGGGAGATGGAACAAAGTACTGTACTGGTTTATACTCAGAAAGTGGACTCCTGAATGATATAGGCAGTAAATAGATACAATTGTACATTTATTTTGTATAGAAATTAATAAATTAGTTAAATATCACATATCTCATGGAAATCACAGCTGAATCTTTTCTAATAATCACAAGTTTGCTTTTTCTGACACAGAAAATAACTAATCTACATTTATATTGCAATAGTATTAATGAAAATTTAAATGTAAAAAATGCATTGTAATATTTCAAGAGACTGTCTGCAAGGTGTGGTGTTTGTATGCCTGCAGTTATGCTTCCAGTCACCAGTGAAGGTTCCTTATTACTCTTCAGTGCATGTTGCAGGCCTAAAGGATCTCTGCTGCTACTGCGGGGAACCTGGGGCAGACCGGGATGTTGATGCTCTACAGACCCACAGTGTTTTACTGCCAATCTGCAAACCCTGCAAGGACTCTGGGAGACCCATTATTAAAAGACTTCCTAGAAAGAATTAAAGTGTACACATGTATCTGAAAATTAATAAAATGGTTCTGTCGTTGAATTCTCAGTGCTGTTATCTAAAATATGCATGTCCCTTACATCAGACTGAGGGTCATATAGATTTGCCTTTGTCGTCTGTAAAAAAAAAAATAAAAAAAAAAATTCCCTACCTACCTACCCACCCCAAAAATTGTGGGTAGGAGCACCGCAAACCAACATTTTTTTAATGATGGCCTAAATCCTATACCACTTGAAGGATTTTCTTCAAACTTGACTCAAATGTTCATCTCATGATAGCGATGTGCAGAACCTATGTTGACCTTGTACCAGCTCAAGGTCAAAGTCACACTTGAAGGTCAAATTTTTAACAATGAATTATAGGACAAGGATTTTCTTCTAACTGCAATATGCAGAACCCATGTTTCCCTTGTATTAGGTCAAGGTCAAGGTCACATTGGAAGGTCAGACAATTTTCATGTCCACTCTGTAAATTTTATACCGTTTGAAGGATTTTCTTCAAACTTAGCTCAAATGTTCACCTCATGATAGCAATGTGCAGAACCCATGTTGACCTTGTACTAGCTCAAGGTCACACGTGAAGGTCAGATTTTTAACAATGAATTATTAGACAAGGATTTTCTTCTAACTTAGCTCAAATGTTCACCTCAACAAGGCAGTGTGCATAACCCATATTGCCCTTGTGTCAGCTCAAGGTCAAGGGCACACTGGAAGGTTAAATACAGTACAGCTTAGGAGGATTGTCCAAATTTCGCAAAGTTTGGAGGAACTGAAAATAGCGTGACTTCGAGTAAAAGATGGTTTTCTCCAGTGAAATGAAGTGACTTCGAGGCATAGTGGAGTAAAATATCTTCCGAGTGACTTCGTGTTTCTGCAAGTCAAATTTGGAGTGACCTCGCGCAGACACGTAACTACATACAGTATTTTATGAACAAATGAAAACATTTCAGAAACGTACATTTGTTAGCATCATTTCTCCCTTGAATTATCCAAAACAATTGCAGATTAGTACATTCTTAAAAATAATTACATGTTTAACATGGTAATTGTCGGGGTTATTTTAAGTGAACTGCTTCAGCTGTCAAAGAAATTACATTACTCAACAGCGGCTTTCAACTTTTTATGAAGGGCGCCATGTCTTCATATAAACTCAAAAACACAGAAGCTAACACCTGTGTGAATAACATTCCTAAAAAAAACTAAAAAACCTCTTCAAACCAGTGAAATTTACAGATCTTGTATACATGTATATTTTTTCGATGCAAAACAAAGAAAACCTGTCAATCACACTTCCCTTGACCTATGATCTTTACACGTAATATAACACCATCTTTTTATTGGTTGTTATTCTAAGAGATAACCTTTGACATCAAGCCTGAGTAATTTTCCATTCCCATTTTACCGCCTTTTCCACATCACATGACCTAAAGCTGCATGCTTTTCTTAAAATAGCGATGTCTACACTCTTGACTTTCAGTTCTCATTTTCGGAAAATCTTTAAATAGTAACACCTTGAAAAAAAGCTTGTTAGTGTTTATGGAGTAGGAACATTTTGATTTTTCCAAAAAGCAGAGGTGTAGAGACGTGTATTTATGTAGATTAGGAACAAGTGTAGATCATCTAAGATGTCGTATCTGTGTGGGAAAGAGCTAAAAGGTCACATAAAGAAATATGATCTTAGAACAATATGCAGGGTCATTATGAAGTTTTACCTTCGTCTTTCGGAAACAAATTGATTTTCAATGGAAATAAGAAAAAATATTAAAGATCTTTAAACAATCTTCTTCTGTCTGTGAAAAAAAAAATCTTTAAAACTCATGATTTTTAATTTCAACAATGGTGAATTATTGGTTTCATCTTTTCTAAATTTTCATAGGTTAAATGTCCAATTTTCGACAGCAATGTTTCATTTCTCTTACCAGTTAAATTTCGCGGGGTGCCTCCATATTACTCCTGTGAAGTGCCGCAATTTTACTCCTTACTCGGAGTGGCTTCAGTCACTCTTTTTCACGCGAAGTCACTCTTTTTAAATGCAGATTACTCCTGCAAAGTGTGGAGTGAATTCCTCCAAATTTCGCGTTTTTTGGACAATCCTCCTGAGCTGTACTGTATATGAAAATTTAAAAAAGACAATGTGTCTTGTTTGCTCTGTAAATTCTTTACCCCTTGAAGGATTTTGTTCTTACTTGGCTCAAATATTCAACTCAACAACTCAATATGCTGAACCTATGTTGTCTTGTGTCAGGTCAAGGTTGAGGTCACATTGGAAGGTCAAACAATTTTCATGTCCACTCTGTAAATTTTATACCCTTTGAAGGATTTTCTTCAAACTTGGCTTAAATGTTCACCTCATGACAGTGATGAGCACAACCCATGTTGACCTTGCACTAGCTCAAGGTCAAGGTCACACTGAAAGATCAAATATTTGACAATGGATTATAAGACAAGGATTTTCTTCTAACTTTGACCAAATGTTCATCTTGACAAGGCAATGTGCATAACCCATATTGCCCTTATGTCAGCTCAAAGTCGAGTGGAAAGTCAGACAATTTTTTTGTCCGCTCTTTAAATCCTGAACCTCTTGAATAATTTTAATCAAACTTAGCTCAAATTTTTCCCTGATGAAGAGGATATGCAGAAATGGTGTTGAACTTGTGATGCCCTTGTACTAGCTCATGGTCAAGGTCACACTTGAAAGTCAAATATAAGACAATCAAATTAAGATGAGGACTTTTTTTTTTCTTAGCCGAATACATAATATTCTTTATTGTAGCTAAATAATTTCTTTGTTTTTGTAAATTTGCAAAATCAAGGTTATTCCTGATTTAATCATTCAAAATTTAGTCATTACTTTTACCTGTGAAGTGTTGCCTTTTTTGTCCATCAAACACAACTATTTTATGTCACAAAATTTATTCCCTTTTACATATATTCAAATATTCAAGTCACCTTCTATCAATGACATTGGTGGGGGTATGAATCGCATTCAGCGATAGTTCTAGTTATGTTTGATTCTTAGAGAGTCTTTTACTAAATTAAAGTCATTATGTTTCTATATTTTTGAGGTGTCATATACATGTACATTTTATTCTTGTGAAATTTTAATTCTTAAAAAAAAGCTGATATAAGTTTTCACTATTGAGCAAGATGATGTAAAAGTAAGCTGATTACAAAGTATCATGTCTTACTCAATATATTTTCCTACAAAAGAATTACGTTTGTTAAAACTTGCTTATAAAAACTGAAATTATTTGCTTTATCATTTTTGTTTTAAAACATGCGCAAGATAATCATAATACTAATGTAAACCTGTTAACTTGAATATATCATACTTCTTTTCTTAATTCTTTAAAATTTTGCTTGATTATTTTTCATTGCATGCAATCAAAATTCTATATATATAAAGACAATGAGCATTATTTGCCTAAAATCCCGTTGTTCATAAAAAATAGTAATATTCTAAAATTCCAAATAGGCCTCCCAGTTTGCAGGAATGTAGAAGAACATTAAATAATACTCAACTTGACCCCCGAATGACTTTCACTTTCAAGATCCAGTTGTCCAAAACTTTAACATTGGCCATAACTTCTTTATTAGTAAGTGGATTTACTTCATACTTGGACACAACACTCCTTTGGACAACACCTTCCCACTGACCTATATTTATTTGACCTTAACCCCTGAATGAGCTTCACTTTTGGCTGTAACTTTCTTATTAGTAAGCTACCATGACTGTGACCAGTACCCTGTTTTGTGGGCATTCATGTCTGTGACACATTTCTTGTTTTATTTGAAGAAACCTTTTAGTAGTTATGTCCGTGTTGAAAGGGACAGCAGTGGTACGGCAAATTACATGAGTCACAATTGTGCGACATTCACAGTGCTCCTCTTTAAGGGGAGATTACTCTCTTAGGAGATACATGATTTCTTATTTTCTTTTTAAATCTGAATAGAAGAGGCTGAATGCTCTAAGTTCATATAAGTTAATGCAGAATAACTGGTACCAGCTATGTTTGCCGGCCTGTGGGATGTCATTGATTTAACATTGCGGTCTATGGGAGAACCATTTACATCTCTCCAACCCAGGGCTCCCGAAAACCGAAAATTTGTCGGTTTTGACCGAATTTTATCTCTACTGACTGATTTCGATGTCCAAAAGTCCTTAAAAAATCGGTCCAAAAAAAAATAATTTCCAAACAAAAAAATATCTGTCTAACTTTTCATAAAACAGTCAAAATCGCACACCAAAACCTCAATTGATGGCTAATCTGGTACTTCACACCTATCATAAAACCATAAAACTGTCACTGTTGCCCGCGGCAATTATCGCCAATTAACTTGTAAACAAGTAAAAGTGTGCTTGATTTGCAGCCGGCCAATCGATTAAAGTTGACCGGCTCAAACTGTGAAATATCATTTAATCGAAATCAAACTCCCCGCAGCGGTTACTTCCCCTGATCAGTACAGAAAACAGTTAAAGCAGAAAAGTGTGACGTAACCGGTGCGAGGAGTTTGCATCGAAATAGGCGATAACTGTCGTCTGCTTAATTTCATTAAGGGCTTAATAGTAATTGTAGTGGCTAGCTGCAGCACAAAGCACACTTTAAAATATCAGTGACTAGTTTGACGTTGTAAAATTAGCTCTAATTCTACTTTCGCTTTGAAAAACACATATTTTCGCAACATCAACACAATCATAACTCAAATTGTTCTTTGCCCTGAATTTGTTTCTATTTTTTTTGTTGGTTCTTGGTCTCGGGGGTGGGGGGGGGGGGGGTCGAGGTCTTGGACCGATTGAGATTTCAAAATTTTAGGAGCCCTGCTCCAACCTATAAAATACTCTTCAGTGGGAAGTAAAGTTTTGGTGTATAGCTTGGAAAGGTCATTTGTTGATTAAATGATGAATTAAATTTGTGTTTAGTTGAGATTTAAGAACTATTCCATAGTTATTATTTCAGTTTGAGATGGAAAGATGCCATACATTACACAGACAGCTGCCTGTGAGTTCAGCTGGAGCGAAACCATCAGTCAGTCTGTGACACCCACAGGACAAATAAACCAAGATGCATATTTCCAAATGCCATTCTTATTGCTCACAATGGGTGAAGATTGGATTTTTCTGTTATTTATCAAATTTAGTGCATATTGACAAAATGAGTGCATTTCTGTATTGCTGTGTTAGAATGATTGATTCTTTATCATTATTTAGGAAGCTGTATCCAAAGGTATCAAACAAGAATATCATGTTGCCAAGTTACTTGGTGTCACTGAAGATGCACATAATGGAAGTGCAGATGTTAAAGCATTCAAACATCTTGTGCAAAAATATGGCGGACATTTTGTTGGGAAGAAGAAGGCAGAGAAGGATGGCAGGAAATTTTAGAGAAAGGACTGACTGGCTGGATGTTTTGACAGAGAAGGAAGTGCGGGAGAAATATACGCTTAGTAAAGAGAGAATTAGGTGGCTACACGAGCTGATAAAGGATGATGTAGCACCTAAAACAAAAAGAAGTCACCCCATTAGTTCTATAACAAAAGTAATGTTTTTTTTCCCATTATAATTATTATTAATTTCATTATTAACAGTTTTATTAGTGTATACAAATGTACAGCCTCATAATGCATCCATTTTGTACGTGAAAGTAGACAATTTTTGTGCGATTACTCCCCTTAGTTGTCTTTGACCTTGACCCGAGTTGACAACAAACTTGAGGGAAGATTGCGATTTAGTAAACAAGGCTGGTTTTTAGTTAAGGGCCAGGATCTTGTTTTACCAGAAGTATTGGCAGTCAATGTTTTAGTGAACATTTTGAAAAAACAGTCAAGTACAGCATATAATGCTGTCATAGATCCTAAAGTGAACTGTGAAACTGTGTCCGATTGGTTGTGATGTCCGAATAGTGTGAAGATAACGACAGATTATTTACAGAAACTTAGTAATTTTAGTCAGTTTGAAAAGTAGATTGCATACGAGAATGGAAGTAATCGTTAGAGTGTAAGAACTGCCATTGCAGTACCTGTAAATATTTGCAATTCAGTTTGACTTTCCATCATGGAAGTGTCTAGAGTTACGGATCCGTACCATTAGACCGCTGGTCTAGAGGTACGTATCGGTACCTCTAGACAATTCTAGTAAGAATGTCTAGGGATACGGACCCTCTTTTAACTTACCTTAAGCTGTTTATATTGCTACAAAATTATAGCTTTAGCTTATTTATCACTGTTTTTTTTTTCCGGGAAAATTTGTTTTAACTACGAAGCTTAAATTTCATTTTCATTGGTTCAAAATCCAAATAGGCCCATTGAGATACATTGTCGTCCAGCAGGCTCATTAGAAATGACAATTTGCTCAAACAAGGTATCCTTTCGAGTAACTTATATAGTCCTGAAAAGAACTTTAAAATATTCAGGACTACTTACTTCGCCGTCATGGTAAGCAGCACGTCTCTGATACTCTTAGAGAAGTATCTCTCTTGAGATCAGTGGAGATGGACTATGCACGAGATGACGATGTTTCTCTTTTCGTAAGCAAAAGTTGGATTTCGGGTTACTCGCATATTGTCAGAAAAAGTAACCGAATATAACTTAAGTCATCGTCACTCTTAGATAATATTAGTCCGTTAAATAAAAAAACAAAAAAAATAATAAAAAAATAAATAAAAATAACTGTCAAAATCATTAAAGCTTAGTTCATTCTAAAGTAAATCAATGCTTAATTATATTGTAAAAGAAGGTCCTTATCCCTATCAATCCTATAAATGTCAGTTTATGCGAATTTATTTTATTTTATGATGAAAGCTGTACAGCTGATGGAATCACTATTCAGTTTCTGGGACCAACAAGTATACTATATAGTACCACCCTTACTATAAAAGAGAATAGAGTATCACTCTCGCGAAAACAACAAATGTCTCTTGATGTGGTTCAAACTCACACCAGGCATGTGTTCCTGTGATCACAAGTCCGAACTGCTAACCATTCAGCCATGTTGTACTTTCTATTTTACTTTTATTAGCCCACCTGAGCACAAAGTGCTCAAGGTGAGCTTTTGTGATCGCCTGATGTCCGTCGTCCGTCCGTGCGTGCCTCGTCAACTTTTTCTTCAAACAACTTCTTCTCCTGAACTGCTGGGCAAATCTTGCTGAAACTTGGCAGGAATGTTACTTCCATTAAGCTTTACCAAAGTTATTCAAATGGTTCAGGTCCATTGCATTTCTAGGCCACAGGAGCTAAAAATAGATTTTCAAAGTTGGAACTTTAAAAATCTTCTTCTCCAGAACTACAAGGCCTGGAGCTTAGATATTTGGTATGAAGCATCATCAGGTGGACCTTTACCAAGTTTGTTCAAATCATGACCCCTGGGTAAAAAATGGCCCTGCCCCAGGGGTCACTAGTTTTACATAGAATTATATAGGAAAAACTTTAAAAATCTTCTTGTCAGAAACTGCAAGGCCTAGAGTTTAGATATTTGGTGTGCAGCATTGTCCAGTGAACCTCTACCAAGTTTGTTCAAATCATGGCTCCTGGGTCAAAAATGGCCTCCGCCAGGGGCCAAATGTTTTATATAGAGTTATATAGGAAAAACTTCAAAAAATCTTCTTGTCAGAAACCGCAAGGCATGGAGTTTAGATATTTGGTGTGCAGCATTGTCCAGTGGACCTCTATCAAGTTTGTTCAAATTATGTCCCCTGGGTCAAAATTGGCCACGCCCCAGGGTTCTATTGATTAAGATATAGTTATATAGGAAAAACATGAAAAATCATTTTTCTCCAAAACTAATGGGACTAGACCTTAGATATTTGGTGTTGAATACTGTGTTGAGAACTTTTACCAGTATTGTTTATATGTTGGCCCCGGGGTCAAAATTGGCCCCGCCCCGGGGGCCCTTAATATGTAAAAAAGTCAATCTTTAAAAATCTTCTTACTGGAAACCTCAATGCCTACAGCTTAGATATTTGGTATGCAGCATTGTCTAGTGGATGTTTATCAAGTTTGTTCAAATTATGTCCCCTGGGTCAAAATTGGCCACACCCCAGGGTTCTCTTGGTTTACATATAGTTATATAGGAAAAACATGAAAAATCATTTTTCTCCAAAAATAATAGGACTAGACCTTAGATATTAGGTGTGGAGTATTGTGTTGAGAACCTTTACCAGTATTGTTTATATGTTGGCCCCAGGGTCAAAATTGGCCCAGCTCCGGGGGCCCTTGATATGTAAAAAAGGCAATCTTTAAAAATCTTCTTACTGGAAACCTCAATGCCTGCAGCTTAGATATTTGGTATGCAGCATTGTCTAGTGGACCGCTACCTATTTTTTTTGAAAAATGTGACTGGGGTCACTATTGGCCCCGCCCGAGGGGTCATAAGTTTTAAATAGCAGTATAGAAGAAAATCTTTAAAAATCTTCTTGTCTGAAACCACAAGGCCTAGAATTTTAAAATTTGGCATAAAGCAAGCTTTATCAAGCTTTTTGAAATTATTAGATTAGGTTAAAGGCCATGGAGGCTAAAAATAGATTTATTTACTGTACCTCATAGAGCCTTCATTTATAGACCAATATCTTTGATATTCAGTATATAGGTTCCTTGCATGGACGTCTACCCATGGGTAGGGTTTGAGGTCACTGGGTCAAGGTCAAGGTCACCATAGCTTATAATAGATATTTCTACTTTCTGTCATAGAGCCTTTATTTATTGACTGATATTTTACATATTTGGTTTGTAGGCACTTACATATTTTCAATTAAAAAATGAAATACTGCTTAGCAGCAAACCTACAGCCAAAGTACTCAGGTGAGCGATCCAGGGCCATCATGGCCCTCTTGTTGGTGTATAAAACATGATAAAGTTATTAAGTAAGAAGTGTTGATGGTCTAATCATCAAAACAGTACTTGCTGAATTAAATCTTTAGATATTATCGTCACTGACTGCGTGTAATGACAATGTGTTCATCTTGATTAAATTATCTTTACCATTCCATGTGTAAGTAACCAATTATCATATTTTCTCTTCTCTCTTTAAGTTGATAAATTGAATTTGTTGGATACTAAAATTTGTGTTCATCATTCACTATATTAGGAAATCCAGAAACACTTCCACTTGTGATGCACAAAGCAGCCAGGGTGTAATCAGTTTTACTTTAATATCCACTAACACTTTAATTTAATACAGTCTTGTAAATCTAAACAGAAACCTGTATTTTGAATTTAACTTTGTTTCAGTTGTTAATCACACTACAGTTTCTTGCGAAAGGCGATTTCTACAGTGAGGGAGCATTAACTCGTTGAGTTTCTAAAAGTTCAGTGTGTTGGTGTAATTGGCAGGTATAAAATGACTTATTGTAGATAAACAGCCAAACTTGTAAACAAAGGTCATGGACCAGATAAAATTTGTGCATCTGTGGGAGGTGATTTTTAGGCACTAATAAGTCAGTAATGGTTTCTTGAACTCTGACCTTTTTTGCAGCATTACCTTTACTCAGAGGTGGCCTTTATGTCAGGTTTGACTGTAAAATGCATGTTAATCTTAGTATAACATAAGATCATTACCAGTTATTGAATAAGGATTACATGTACCATACACTTAATCTTTTCTTAAATAGTAAGATTGTTGAACATCTAGTAAAAACTCATATTGTTTTTTAAATCTGAAGGAAGTTGTAAATAAAATTGACAGTTTGAATCTTACACCCAATTACTAGTATATTATACTGCCTTTACAAAAATATTTTATTATTACATTGCATGTCTTCAAATTACAGGTGATAGCAGCTGTAGACCTTAGAGTGAAAAATATACAATTCCCCACTACTGCTATAGAGCTGGCTATGTACAAGCAGGGGTTTTACAGTATTGCTCATCTGTCAAATTATATTGGAGCCATTGACTGCACACTGGTTCCAATCCTTTCCCCACATTAAAGGGAAGATGTCTATGTCTGTAGAAAAGGCTATCATGCAATCAATGTTCAAGCTGTTTTCAAAACAAATATGAAGTAGGAGAATGCTTATCCATTTTTGTTATATAACATTATAATGACAATCAACATTCTCTAAGCTACCTCTGGGCAGACTGAACTTTAGCCATGGCAATCAACATTCTCTAAGCTACTTCTGGGCAGACTGAACTTCAGCCATGGCAGTCAACATTCTCTAAGCTACCTCTGGGCAGACTGAACTTTAGCCATGGCAGTCAACATTCTCTAAGCTACTTTTGGGCAGACTGAACTTCAGCCATGGCAGTCAACATTCTCTAAGTTACTTCTGGGCAGACTGAACTTTAGCCATGGCAATCATCATTCTCTAAGCTACTTCTGGGCAGACTGAACTTTAGCCATGGCAATCAACATTCTCTAAGCTACTTCTGGGCAGACTGAACTTCAGCCATGGCAATCAACATTCTCTAAGCTACCTCTGGGCAGACTGAACTTTAGCCATGGCAATCAACATTCTCTAAGCTACTTTTGGGCAGACTGAACTTCAGCCATGGCAGTCAACATTCTCTAAGTTACTTCTGGGCAGACTGAACTTTAGCCATGTCAATCAACATTCTCTAAGCTACTTCTGGTCAGACTGAACTTTAGCCATGGCAGTCATCATTCTCTAAGCTACTTCTGGGCAGACTGAACTTCAGCCATGGCAATCAACATTCTCTAAGCTACTTCTGGGCAGACTGAACTTCAGCCATGGCAATCAACATTCTCTAAGCTACTTCTGGGCAGACTGAACTTCAGCCATGGCAATCAACATTCTCTAAGCTACCTCTGGGCAGACTGAACTTTAGCCATGGCAATCAACATTCTCTAAGCTACTTTTGGGCAGACTGAACTTCAGCCATGGCAGTCAACATTCTCTAAGTTACTTCTGGGCAGACTGAACTTTAGCCATGTCAATCAACATTCTCTAAGCTACTTCTGGTCAGACTGAACTTTAGCCATGGCAGTCATCATTCTCTAAGCTACTTCTGGGCAGACTGAACTTTAGCCATGTCAATCAACATTCTCTAAGCTACTTCTGTGCAGACTGAACTTTAGCCATGGCAATCAACATTCTCTAAGCTACTTCTGGGCAGACTGAACTTTAGCCTTGGCAATCAACATTCTCTAAGCTACTTCTGGGCAGACTGCACATCAGCCATGGCAATCAACATTCTCTAAGCTACCTCTGGGCAGACTTAACTTTAGCCATGGCAATCAGCATTCTCTAAGCTACCTCTGGGCAGACTGAACTTTAGCCATGGCAATCAACATTCTCTAAGCTACCTCTGGGCAGACTGAACTTTAGCCATGGCAATCATCAGATTACAAGGACACTCATAAAACCTTGATAACCGTTGTAACAGACAATTGATTTATAATGTATTTATTTCATCATCGTGAAACCTATTCAAGGTTATTGTCTGTGTATTTATTCCATATTATGTTTTCTAGATTCACAAATGTTCTTGTCAGTTGGCCTGGCTCATCCCATGACAATGTAATTTTTGAAAACTGTGCTTTGAAACTGGCTGGATAATGGCAACCATGGTTGGTTAATTGGAGATTCTGGTTATGCTTTGAAACGATACATGCTGACACCTAAGGTATACTATTATTGTATGAGAATAAACATTGAATTGTTCAATTGTTCACTGCTTAAACTATAAAGTAAAAACAACATGTAAGACTTGGTTTCATACCTCTGTTTAATCATAGATAACTTTCAAAATGTAGATGTATTACATATTAAATTGTGACAATACATATCTAATTACAACAAAAGCAGATTGACTGATAATTGGCTATTCTGAAATAATAATAACAGCAGTATAATAGTGTATATGTATTAAGTAATGCTGTATTTTGTTTTCAAAATCACATTATATAATTTGTAAAGTATGTAATATTGAACCTAGGTACATCGTATTTAATAACTATGGTGTTTTACTTGTAAAATTACCCTCAACAAAACCTTATGATATGAAAACATCAGAATTTCACAATCACAAATACAAATCTATTTTACAGAGAGTGAAGTTATAAGTTTTGTTTTAATTTATACTGATTCTGCCTACAACCAGACAAGAAATTGCATTTAACAATGCACATAGTAGAACAAGAATGGTAGTGGAAAGAGCCTTTGGCATTTTGAAAAGTCGTTTCAGGTATGTTTACAAAATTTGTTTTATGAAAATGTGTATTATATTTTGATACTGTTTTCAAGAAGAAAGAATTGTTTTCATACATTGATTTTAAAAATTTTCAGTAACAGCTATGCAAAAGAGTCTCAAACATTTAGATTTACAGGTATGTTAAACTGCATTGGTAAATACATTTATTAATTAACATTACATTTAATATAAAATCAATTCAAATTATGAAGATTAACAATTTATCACAGATAAGACAACAAATAACAAACCTGAACTGTAAAAGATTTTCATAGAAGAAGAAATATTTCACTATAAATAGAAAAGAGTATTGTTGTGAGATCTATGAACTGCAACTATAGAAACCTAATGATACAGAGTAATTACATGTAATATAAACACCTTTGTTATACAGCCATATGTACTTAAAGGTCATGTGACACGACTATAGCAACTTTGTCTATTTAAAATAATCATAAGTTACTGATTAAAATGGTTTAACTGTGAAATTATGAAAATATTGCTTTTGATAAGAAAAAACGTGTTTTTGATGATCGGCTGTTTCCGTGTCGACATCGGTAGTTTCCGCCGCAATTTTTGGCTGTGACGTAGATTTATCCCCACTGTACCAGGCAGTAGTGCGGAATTACACTGCTCATAACACATCCGTTTTTAAATGAAAAGTCACACTAAACCACAAGTGCAAGAAACACGTCAAAGGCACACTTATAAAATTAACATGCTATAAATTGTCAGTTAAATAAAATAATGTGATTACTTCTCGATTTTTATAAGTAAATTAAATCTTTGTGCCGGGAGAACAGGTTGTAATTTTACCTTAATAAATATTGATAAATATTCAATTTTCTTCCATGTTGTTGGTCTATATAAAACTATCTCCTCCACGTTTTTACATGCTGCGTAACACTCCTCACTTGATGTTTACGTCATAAAGAAATTATTTTTCATTTAAGTGTAGTAAAATTGAAGTGAATTTAGGTGATCTAATGTGTTAACATTTGTTCCACTGGAATGGAAATTCACACTACAGTGTATTTTCACGATGGGATATTGTTTGAAAAATAATAATATGCATAATGGCATGTCCATCAAGTAGAAATTTGTCTGTACTTATAAATTAATACCCAATGAAATGTCAAAGATCCATAAATCACGCCTTATACTGTGGGATTTATGCAAATTAACTTGCCCAAATGGGACCCTTGTATATTCTGCATAGCTGTCAAAACAAAGCAATTAACTTTTTTATGACCCAATCAATGATAAAGTTGAGACAAATAGCAAAATTTTATGGCATGTGATCTTACAAATTGATTGTATTGCTTTTGATCAGTCACACTTGAGAACGTTATGTCAAAACAAATTATTTAAAAACAAAATAATGTGTTTGTGTTATGATTTTAACATGTCTAAATGATTTTTAGTTAAGAAGCTTCTATGCAGATACATATCTTAATAAGATAATTAAATGTAATGGATCTATTTATGATGAAAATAAAAATCATTCGATTTCTAAATGTGAACAAATTATTTAAAAACAAAATAATGTGTTTGTGTTATGATTTTGACATAGTTTTTAGGGCTTCTTCATATTATTTGTTCTTTGATCATTATTGTTTTGTTTTCAAAAAAGTAGAATGAATAGGCCAAGAAAAAAAGATATGCATTTTTAATGAAAAAAATCATAGATATAGTCAAAGATTACTTACACGTACCTCAGGCAAAATATACCACAGACAACTAAGCAACGCATCACTGTAAGGAGAATGTTTATATGGAAAAATATATCTCGATTGGAGTTAGTTAATCAAGTCTTCCAACAAACTGCATCGAATAAAAATAACCGTGTGCAAAATCTTTTTGGATCAGTTACTTGAAAAAACATCTCTTAGTCTAGATATTTCCACTGATTTATCTTTTAATTCTATAACCCTGATTAAACTAGCCTCTATATAATATTGCTCATTGGCTTCGTAATTCCATCAAAATTTAAAATTATTTATTTAAAAAATCTTCAATGTATATGCATGATGTTAGCTTAACTTGTTCAATTTTGTTTTTTTACTATATTCAGTCTACATTTTCACTTTCCATCATAATTTTAAAGTTTTTTTTACAATCCAGGCAGCTGTGTAAAGTGGCTAGAGATAAATGTGCGTCACTTCCGGTTTCGCTCGTGACAGGTGCGTGCGACCAAGTGCGTAAAATATGGATTTTAATTTACTATAAAAACATCTTTAACATGAAAATTACCTGCGGACTTTTGTAAAACAGTCATAGTTAGATATATATTTTTCGCTCATTAGAAAAATTCGAGGTCAAAAATTCGTGTCACATGACCTTTAAAGATACAGCAGAAATACATGTAGTAAAAACTCTGTAACATCAAAATCAATGCTTTATACCAGAGGCAGGCTGATTTATGCCACAGACAGACTAAATGTTACTTATTTATATTTGTAGGTGCCTACACAAGACAGGAGGTTGCCTCCAGTTTTCACCAGAGAAATGTGCACAGGTGTTTGTTGTTTGAGCTAAACTTCACAATGAGTGTATTGATGCTGGTATGGCTCTAAAAGACATTGAGAATGACAATGGAAACAATAATGACATAGCTGTTGATCATGAACCAAATGCTATGAGAGCTAGAGAAGCTCAGATAAATACATTTTAATGCCCCAACTCTTGGGGGGCAGGGGGGAGCAGGGGGGGGGGGCATTTCGATTTGCCCTTGTCCTTCCATCCATACGTCCCAAAAAGCCTAAACGTTATGTCGCCTGTAGCTCCAAAAGCGCTGGAGCTAGAGTCAAGAAACTTTCCAGGAATGTTGATCAGCATGTGAAGTTGTGCACCTGGGGTTTTTCCTTATAAATTTATTTGGAACTGTTAGAGTTATGGCCTCTTACTTAGTCAAAAATAGTAATTTTCAACTTGTGTCGCCTGTACCTGCAAAAGGGCTGCACCTACAGTCAAGAAACTTTACAGGATTGTTGATCAGCATGTAAAGTTGTGCACCTGGGGTTTCCACTATAGATTTATTCGGAATTGTTAGATTTATGGCCCCTTACCTACTCAAAATTTGCAATTTACAACTTGTGTCGCCTGTACCTGCAAAAGCGCTGCACCTACAGTCAAGTTGTTGGAGACAGTATTTTGAGTCTTCACACCACAACAGGTTTCTTAAAGTTGTCATTTAAACCAAGATTAAACCAATCTTACTAATGATTCAGCATGTATGACTATCTCGTGGCCATATTGCTAGGTATATGAGTAGCTAGGTTGAGTGGGGCATATGTGTCCTATGGAGACAATTCTAGTAAATACTAAGTCTGGAAAACTCAAGGCTCAACATTGACAACAAATAACTGACTGAGAATCTCATTAGTCGTCTTTTGTTCTTCAAGAATTAGCTTTAAGGTTGCTTTTTGATCTTGTAGCAAAATAATCACTTTTTCTGTCTCATCATCAGCATCTGAAAAATAAACAATGCAAATTTTACATGTGAAAAGGTAGTGTAACTTTCTTAGTATAATCAGCACAAGCACATTAGGTTAGATAAATGTTTGATGTTTCTCACTGCCTGTCTAAAACAACATTTTCTGTTTAACTCTATGGCCATATTTGCCTTCTGTAGTAACAAACTATACAGAACCAACTTGATGATGAACGAGATTTGTAAAATGTACATTTACCTCAGACAAACTGGACTCCCTTTATTCTAATATGGCAAATGTAACTTGACAAGGCAATGATCATGATGATGGCAGATATATATATATAAATATATAACTTTCTATTTTAAAACTTTTCAAAATGATCTGTTATCAAAAAAAATCATAACTGTCTAAATATCTAACACTAAGACTGAAAATCATATTCAGAAAACCAGTTACATACAGATTTTCTTTTTTTTTTTTCATCAGTATTCCTGTTTATTTCATATGTTGCAGAAGTATCCTCTGTAGTAGCTGAAAATATTATTATTACTTTCATTACATAGTGTATCTGTATTGGAACATTTTATAGATAATGTATATTCTAAGTATTGTTAAGAGTTTCTATTTTTATATTGCATATGTACAGTTAAATCTGATAATGTTTTATTTCCTTACGACGTAATGATATTCAGTGTTAATTTCAAACTACATGTACACATGTAACTGTAAACTAAAAGTTACACAGTCATCAAAATAGTTTTTAGAGTTGAAATTACTTCATTATCATAATATCATAATATGTCATAGAATAATAATTGTCTTGTTAAAGGTAATATGATAGCAGTCTTATAAAATATTATTAATTTGAATGTGTGACCATGTTCTTGATCTAGATAACTCACTTTCAAGGTTGGCCTAGAAATCTTTAGATAATTTTCACTTTTATTTTCTTTTTTGTTTGGAGACTAGATCAAAATTTAGCAATCAGAATAGTTTACCTGTCTCCATACTTTCAGTGAAAGTATTCAGTCCACAAAAGCCACCAACTGCCACTTCTCCGATGGCTTCAATCCTCTGAAAGAGGTAAAAAAACGAATAAACATTTATATTCAGTTGCTTCCGGTAAAGTTCAGCTTAAATCATTTAGTTTACTTCGATTGTAATACAACTTCTGACAACTTGGATCAATCAAGCTTAGTTATTGTTTCCAGGTAATTGTTGATCAATCAAGCTTAGTTATTGTTTCCAGGTAATTGTTGATCAATCAAGCTTAGTTATTGTTTCCAGGTAATTGTTGAGCATTTAATCAAGCTTAGTTATTGTTTCCAGGTAATTGTTGATCAATCAAGCTTAGTTATTGTTTCCAGGTAATTGTTGAGCATTCAATCAAGCTTAGTTATTGTTTCCAGGTAATTGTTGAGCATTTAATCAAGCTTAGTTATTGTTTCCAGGTAATTGTTGAGCATTTAATCAAGCTTAGTTATTGTTTCCAGGTAATTGTTGAGCATTTAATCAAGCTTAGTTATTGTTTCTAGGTAATTGTTGAGCATTTAGGAATTGGAAGATTACGGAAATATCTCTGCTTCTACAGTACGTGCCAGGAGGAACTCTCGTTTTCCTCGAGGTCGTCGCGGACTACCCATTCCTTAAAACGCGACCAAATCCGCCGCATTTCGAGGACGACCGCCGCGGACATGGTCACCAAATATCGCGGCGGACGTCCGCTAAATGGTTCCGCGAACTTTTTCACAGGTAAGAATTGACGTATCGAGGCTCACAAAGTTCCTGATAACACGGATTTCGGCGAATTTTACGCTTTAAAATATCATTTAAATGTATAAAACTCTCATAAAACTCTCATTCTGATTCATTTGTTTACGAATGCTCGTATTTGTTAACGGAAGGAATGACATTTCAAAACCGAAAGTAATCGTTTCTCGGAACAGCTGACCCTATTTTCAGAAAATAAATTGACTTGTTTTCGATTTACACGTGTTAAAACTGCTTTGCTATATTTGAAGAAAACATACAACATGTAAACCCTACTGCGACATCTGTATCGTCTATGCGCTTGACAAAATTATTGATCGATTTTGCTATACAATAACGAGCGTTTTCAACGACGGAAACACAGCAAATGTATGAGAAATTTTGGTTTTAATTTTACCAAATGTCACAGAATTGGCAGACTTAAATTGCACAGTTTCATTACGGTCATTTCATTAAATGTTCAGCTTATCCAGGTGAGTTATGACTCTAATTAATTTCGCGCTGGTCGTCAAATATCGCCGAGATATTTCGCGATGTCGAGACATCGAGGAAATCCGTTTTTTTCCTCGATGTTGCGGCGGATATTTTTTTTTCCGCGTCCGCGAAATAAAGCGGAAAATGTGAGTTCCTCCTGGCGCGTACTGTAGTCTACTAGGATTTGAACCAACTGCCTCTGGATAAGAGGTCATACACTCTTCTCCTTGACCACCTGGCAGGGTTATCACAAATCTTTGAATGATATCAATGTTGGTGTAGCTAGGCTTGTTTTTCGGGTAAACAAATGCCAAGAAGTGGTATTATAAGACAGAATGACAGACACTTGATATACTTGAAATAGAGTAATATTGACAAGTGATGTATTCATAAAAAACATTTGTATTACTTAAAAAATATCAAAGGTGCTTACCCTTGGATTAATATTTAGTAGAAGTTAAAAAATCTTTCAAGATATTACATTCAGATGCCCACTACATTGAATATCAACTATAAATTTTGTTCACTCGTCTTTTTCAATTATAAAACTGAAAAATGATGAACATTGCTAATGCTTTCCAGCATGTTTATATGAATATTAACTATTAAGTGCTGTGGTGACTTAAAACCAAATATTTTTGTCATTTTCCAAAAGAAAAATACTGAAAAACCCATATCAAAGTTTCCTTTTTCTGTTTTTAATATGTTTATTTTAGAAATATATATCTGACAATTGTTTCTTCATTATACCCCCGCTTCGAAGAAGTGGGGGGTATACTGTTTTACCCTTGTCCGTGTGTCAGTCCGTCCGTCCGTAACAAAATTCCGTTGCAGTTTTCTCAGCAACTATAACATGCAGAAGCCTGATATTTCACATATTGCTATACCCTATAGTCCCATATGGTGTAAAGCGATTTTATGCTCCTTGCTCATCTACTTCATGTTTACCGAATATTTTTAGATTTTGTCACTATATAGGTGCATTACATCAATCAAACGACATCTTTATTTTCCGTCGATGTAATACCTGTTCATTATTCTGACCATTTTCATATTCATCTAGCTGTGCCTTGGATGAAGTTGTATTAAGTTCAGGTAAATACTCTGAAAAATTTGACACTCTTTATACATATGACAAATGCAAATTACATTATGAAAGTCAAATTTCTGATGGGGGGGGGTATCACTATTGAGCATTAGCTCACAAATTTACTTGTTTCTTCCATTGTTCTGTGGACAGTGCTTTGTGCATTAACCCTGTCAATAACATTTGAATAAATGAAAATTGACTTATTCAGGCATTGGCTAAGTAAACTCTTCGAACTTCCAAAAATATTTTGTTCATATTGAAGGTAATTAAATACCTGAGGGTAGGGATGTTTATAATAAAGGTGTGTCAGACTTATTAAAACTTATTGTCAATTTCATATAAGTACTGTAGTAGTTTGAAAAGTTTGCACAATTTGTCTAACTTGCCTTTAAAGTTAAAATCTTAAATGGTATAAATTACACACATAAATGAAACTTGAAGATTAAGAGCAAAAAATATTTCATTTATTACACATGTGTATGAATCAGATATTAAATCTAACAGTTCACCATATGCTGCAGCAAACACATATCCATATAGTAACTAAGCAAGTCATTGTTTGCCAGATTGCATAACTAGCTATTTCAGCATATTGATTTAGAGTTATGGCCCTTGAAGCCATGCATTTTCTTCTTTAATGTGATTTATTGCTTGGTTGTCCTATATAAGGTGCAAAATAATATAACTAATAAAGCAAAATCTTCATTTACAGTGAAGTATGATGTATGTAATTTCATTTCTGGATATTTGGTTATTTTGCCTTTTAAGGAGTTATGACCCTTGTTTTCTTAAAGTAGATTATACTGTAGTCCTTTTTCATGGTCTGTGGTTTCAAGTATTAACTTAAGTACATGTAAGTTATTAGGACTATTTTAATTACATGGCTGTCAATTTTTAGCTCACCTGAGCCTTTGGTTGTCCCTCAACAATTTTATTCAAACAACATCTCCTCTGAAACCTCTGGGCCAAATTTGATGAAACTTGCCTGAGATGTTCCTTGCATGAAGCTCTACCAAAGTTGTTTAAAGAATTCAATTCCATCAAGAACTCTGGTTGCTATGGCAACTTAAAGGAAAACCTTTGAAAATCTTTTTGTCTGAAACCACTAGGCCCTGAGCCTTAAGATTTGGTATGTAGCATTGTCTAGTAGACCTCTATCAATTTTGTCCAAATTATGCCCCTAGGATCAAATTTGGCCCCACCCCAGGGCTCAATTGATTTTACATAGGCTTATATAGTGAAACTTTAAAAATCTCCTCGTCTGAAACCACAAGGCCCTGAGCCTTAAGATTTTGTATGGGACATTGTCTAGTGAAGCTCTACCAAGTTTGTTCAAATAATGCCCCTGGGGTCAAATTTGGCCCCCCCCCCCCCACCGGGGGTCAACTGATTTAACATAGTGAAACTTTAAAAATCTTCTTGTCTGAGACCACAAGGCCCTGAGCCTTAAGATTTGGAATGTAGCAATGTCGTGTGGACCTCTACCAAGTTTGCTCAAATGATGCCCCTGGGGTCAAATTTGACCCGGGGGTCAATGGATTTTACATAGGCTGATATAGTAAAACTTCAAAAATCTTCTTGTCTGAAACCACAAGGCCCCGAGATCTAAGATTTGGTGTGGAGCATTGTCTAGTGGACCCTGCCCCAGGGTTCAACTTATTTTACATAGGAAAAACTTTGAAAATCTTGTTTGTATAAAATATGAGATCTTTGAATATCTTGATTAGAAAATGTAATGTTGCATCTGATGTTTGCTAAACAGTAAACCCTCAGGCAAAGTACTCAGGTGGTCATCATGGCCCTCTTGTTTACATTTTAGAAATGATACTTGTTAAATGGACACAATTTTGCATCATTTTTAGCTCGACTTTTTTTTTTAAAAAATCGAGTTATTGCTATAGTCATGGTGGCGTTGCCGTTCCCGTCTGAAAACTTTAACATTGATCATATTTTTTTATTCCTTGATGGATTATCTTCATATTTGGACATAACAACCCTTTGGACAAGACCTTCAAGATGACCAGACTAAACTTGACCTTGACTCTTAAATGACCTTCAAATTCAAGGTCAAAACATTGAATTTTGCTAAAATTGGCCATAACTTGATTATTAGTTGGTGAGTTCTATTCATGCTTGGACACAACAACCCTTAGGACAAGGCCTTCAAGAAGACTAGACTTAACTTGACCTTGACTCTTAAATGACCTTCACCTTCAAGGTCAAAATATTGAATTTTGCTAAAATTGTCCATAACTTTATTATTAATTGGTGGATTCTCTTCATGCTTGGGCACAACAATCCTTTGGACAAGATCTTCAAGTAAACCGGACTACACTTGGCCATTGACTCATAAATGACCTTCACCTTCAACGTCAAATTTTTAAATTTTGCTAAAATTGTCTATAACTTTAGTATTTATGGTTGGATTTGATTTATACATGGACAAAACAACACTTATGACAAAACTGACATATTGAATAACTCAGATTTGACCATGACCTTAAAATGACCTTGACTGTCAAGCTGGACTTAGTTGCCACTTTTTGCGTATAGTCTGGTGTATGTGCGTCTGTCCGGATTTGTCCAGTCTATATCTTGCTCATTCTTGGAAGGATTACAAAATAATTTGGTACAAATGTTCACCATGATGTGGTTGTGTGTCGCACACAAAACCCAGGTCCGCCGCTCAAAAGTCAAGGTCACACTTGGGGGTCAGCGCAAAACCCGTTTCTGGAGTGTAACTTCAACATGCATGGAGGGATTTTAATATAACTTGGGACAAATATTTTCCATAGTGAGGCAGAGTGTTGCGCCAAAAATACAGGTGTCTGTGGCAAAGGTCAAGACCACACTTAGGGGTCAAAAGTCAAGTAACAAAATAAAACATTCATTTGTGAGTTTAACTTCTATATAAATGGATGGATTGTAATATAACTTAGCACAAATGTTCTCCATGTTGAGTTGAGTTGTCTTGCGCAAAATAAAGGTCAAGGTCACAAGAGGTCAAAGGTCAAATGAAATTATTAAAATTGTTTGTTGGTGCTGTATCTTGCTTATGCTTTGAAGTATTATGCTTAGTTGTCAGAGGATTTTGAAATTTTTGAGCCCTCTTGTGGTGAGGTCGACTTAGTCACTGCTTTTCACTTTTTTGTGGTTTGGTGTATGTGCGTCCATCAGTCCGTGTGTCTGTCTAGATTTGTCCGGTCTATATCTTGACCATTCTTTGAAGTATTACAAAATAGTTTGATAC
This sequence comes from Cyclina sinensis, assembly GCA_012932295.1. NCBI lineage: Eukaryota > Metazoa > Mollusca > Bivalvia > Venerida > Veneridae > Cyclina > Cyclina sinensis. The sequence goes on along the minus strand of JAAONU010000010.1, from coordinate 2,262,700 downwards.
AAATGTTCACCATGATGGGGTGGTGTGTCACACGCAAAACCCAGGTCTGCCGCTCAAAGGTCAAGGTCACACTTGGAGGGTCAGCTCAATACCCGTGTTCGGAGCGTTACTTCTACATGGGTGGCGGGATTTTAACATAAATTGGGACAAATATTCTCCATAGTGAGGCGGAGTGTCCCCCAAAAATTCAGGGGTCTGTAGTAAAGGTCAAGGTCTTACTTAAGTTTGACCTTGACTTTTAAATGACCTTGACACTCAAGGTCAAATTATTGAATTTTGCTACAATTTGCCATAACGTTGTCATTTATTGTTGGAATTGATTCATACTTGGATGAAACAACACTTATGACAAAACCAACATGTTGAATATCTCAAGTGTGACCATGACCTAAAAATGACCTAGACCGTCAAGGTCAGATGTTTGAATTTTGCTTAAATTGTCATAACTTTGTCATTTATTGAAGGATTTTATTTATACTATGAACAAAAAAATACTTTTGACAAATCCGACATTTTGATTGAAGTTTGACCTTGACCTAAAAAATGACCTTGACTAGCAAGATCAAATTATTGAATTTTGCTAAGATTGGTCATAACTGTGTAATTTATGGTTAGACTTGATTCATACTTGGAGAAAACAACACTTTTGACAAACTTTACATGTTGAATAGTTAAGGTATGACCTTTTCCCTAAAATGACCTTGACAGTCAAGGTCCTATTATTGTATTTTGCTTACTTTGATAAAACAACAAAACCGACATTTTAATTTATTATAAGTATGACTTGACCTTGAGATGACCCTGACATTGTTTAAGGTCAAGTTATTGAATTTTGCTTAAAATAGCCAAAGTTTTGTTATTTATGGTTTGATTTGATTTATATTGGGACAAAACAACACTTATGACAAAACTGACACATTGAATCATTCAGCTGTAACCTTGACCTTCAAATGACCCTGACCATCAAGGTCAAGTTATTGAATTTTGGTAATATTGGTCATGACTTCATTTTTAGTTCTTTTTTATTAATACTTGGGACAAAACAATGCTCATGACAAAACCTACATGTTAAATTATTCAAGTATGACCTTTACCTTTAAATGACCTTTACAGTCAAGTTTGAATTATTGCATTTTGCTAAAATAGCCAAACTTCTGTTATTTATGGATGGATTTGATCTATACAGGGACAAAACAACACTGAGAATAAAAGAAATGTGTTGAACAATTTAAGCATTACCTTGACCTTTAAATGACCTTGACATTACTTAACTTGGCTATATCTTTGTTGTTAATGGATGTAGTGTCTTCATGCTTGGACATAACTACCTTTTAGACAATACCTCCAAAGAAGGTTAAACTGAACTTGACCTTGACCTTTAAGGTCAAATTTCTGAATGTTGCTAAAATTGGCCAAAACTTTGTTTTTCATAGAAATTACTTCATAAATAGTTTCTTTTCTAATAGCCTTTTAAAGTACCTTCTCAATATATCCAAATATACTAGATGTATTTGTTAATTCATTGTTTTTTTTTATGATGAATTTTATTTGATTGTTTTGCTTTACTCTTACGACAATGTTTTTGATACAGAATGATACTTCTAGATCCATTTAAAGCCTTGATTTTCATGAAAACTTGAAATTTTACAAGTTCCGTGCAAGATATGTCAGTTTGAATAGTCTTTGACATGCCGGTAAGTTCTGATGGTGGAAAAAAGTATTAGACAGTTTGTATCTGCATTTTTTTCAGGTTTTGAGATTATTTTGTGTGAAAGTGTGCTTAGTGTGGTGTCAAGACCAAGTCATTGCTAGAATTCTTCAGCAAGGGACTGTGTGAGACAGTAGGACTCAGCAATATATTGGTTCTGTAACCTGAAATTGAGTTTCTTTGTAGGTAAGTTGAAGTTTCCTTTGTCATAGCTGTCTGTATCATGAATTAGCAGAAATGTTAAATCTGAGAATCCTTCTAATCTGTCTTGTTTTTCATCAGTTTTAATCACTTTGTGAAGATAGATTAGTGAAAGATATGTTCTGAAGAAGAAAGAGATGTAACAGGCCTGTCAGAGAAACATTTCGGTTTACAACAATAGCAAGGAAACAACAAAACGAAACAAATATGCATGCTTTTGGTCTTCTGAGGCACTGCGCTTTTAATTAGAGAAGATTTAGCCATTCATTTACAATTACAAGAACTACTTTTTTATCATTTTCGCCATTGTTTGTTTAGTGTTCTGGCAAGAGTTACCTCCCTTTGATATTGTTGCAAGTATGTTAAAACATCAATTCCTGTCATTTTTCTTACTTTTGGGGGGCATTATTTAGTCTGTAACTTGTAGTAAGGCTGGGAAATGTAATCTAAACCTCCATTGTCAGTGGAAATGTGCTGTGTACAACTGTTTCAGTTCTTAACATAGGTTTTCGGTATATAGCAGTGCATTTGTGAAAGTTAAACTATGTTAGCGTCTCATCATTCGGTTGTTCTTCTTTTTGTTTTGAAGACTTCATTTAAAGAGTTCTCAATTTTCTGATGTTTTTCACAGGATATGTAGAGCTGTAAAACCAGTATATCTTACCTAAGTGTCTAGATTATGGGAGCAGAAGCATATTTGTAAGGCATATTGAAATTAATGAGGATAGATCTAGTTTTCAGCAAAAAATGTTTCTATGGAATGCAGTTTTAGAACTGACTTCAGTGGTCATCAGGCAATGCAAGAAGACACATGGAAGCTGATTTTTTCTCAGAACACTGTATTCTTGTAAAAGAGACAAGAGTTTTCTTTTAAAATGAAATTGCCTTTGTCATTAAGTTAAAACTGAAATTTTTCAAATGTGTCTGTGGCAAATGTCAAGGTCACACTTAGGGGTCAAAGGTCAAATAACAAAATAAAACATTCATTTGCGAGTATAACTTCTAAATACATGGATGGATTTTAATATAACTTAGCACAAATGTTCTCCATGTTAAGTTGAGTTGTCTAACGCAAAATCAAGGTCAAGGTCAGAAGAGGTCAAATAAAAATATTAAAATTTGTTTGTTAGCGCTGTATCTTGCTAATGCTTTGAAGTATTATGCTTAGTGGTCAGAGTATTTTGAAATTGTTGAGCCAGCTTGTGGTGAAGTCGACTTAGTCGCTGCTTGTCACTTTTGGCGGTTTGGTGTATATGTGTCCGTCAGTCCATGCGTCCGGTCTATATCTTGCTCATTCTTTGAAGGATTACAAAATAGTTTGATACAAATGTTCACCATGATGGTTTGGTGTATCACACGCAAAACCCAGGTCGGCCGCTCAAAGGTCTAGGTCACACTTGGAGGGGAGGCTCAAAACCCGTGTCTGGAGCATAACTTCTACATGCCTGGGACAAATGTTCTCCATAGTGAGGTGGAGTGTCGCGCTATAATTCAGGTACTTGTGGTAAAGGTCAAGGTCTTACTTCAGGGTGAAAGGTCAAATAACAAATTAAAACATTCATTTGTGAGTATAACTTCTATATACATAGATGGATTTTAATATAACTTATAACAAATGTTCTCCATGGTGAGTTGAGTTGTCTTGCGCAAAATGGAGGTCAAGGTCACAAGTGGTCAAAGGTCAAATAAAAATATCAAAATGTGTTTGTCCGCACTGTATCGTGCTATGCAGGGCTCCCGAAAACCGAAAATTTGTCGGTTTTGACCGAATTTTATCTCTCTGGACCGATTACAATGTCTAAAAGTCCTTAAAAAATCGGTCCAGATAATTTAAAAAAAAAATCTGTATAACTTTTCATAAAACAGTCATAATCTCATACCAAAACCTCAATTGATCACTAATCCGGTACTTCACACCTATCATAAAACCATAAAACTGTCACTGTGGCCCGCAGCAATTATCGCCAATTAACTTTTAAACAAGTGTGCTTGATTTGCAGCTGGCCAATCGATTCAAGTTGACCGGTTCAAACTGTGAAATATATTCTAGTATAAAATCGTTTGTTTTTGCCCGTTTTGCCTATGTTTTAACGAGAGCAAAAAGGTGTGCAAACTAAGGAAGTTCTCGCGCTTTCGCGCTGTTATAACCGGATTTCAGTTATGCTCGTTACAGGGCCTTTGTAAATAATGGACGTTGATCCGTCTTTTTTGCCCCAAATCGGCAGTTTATGTAACTTGCAGGTCGGAACGTAGACGAAACATTCATGATTATTGATAAACTCAATGGCTGGCCTTGCTCAATTGTAAATCCACATGAAATCCTTCCAAACATTTTTTAATCGACACTTTTTAAGTTTCAAGATGGCCGCTCGACAAGTTGAAAACACGTGTCGCCCTGAAACGCATATTTAAAACACGTATCCATAACAACCTAAAGGCGACTGTACTATTATTTATTTATCTATTTTTTCGTAAACATGTCTTTTTTAGGTCATTTTGTGCTAGAATAGCGTTAAAGCACGTTTTTTTCGTGTTGTAACATCTGCAGAATCCCGAGGGATGGTTGGTGCCAGAGCCCATAGGGCGAGGGCACCAACATATCCTGAGGGATTCTGCAGATGTTATAACACGAAAAAACGTGCGTTTACCCTATAATTTCATCGACATAGGTGATAACTGTCGTCTGCTTAATTTCATTAAGGGCTTAATAGTATTTGTAGTGGCTAGCTGCAGCACAACGCACACTTAAAAATATCAGTGACTTTTGACGTTGTAAAATTAGCTCTAATTCTACTTTCGCTTTGAAAAACATATTTTCGCGACGTCAACACTATCATAACTCAAATTGTTCTTTGCCCTTAAATCGTTTCTATTTTTGTAATAAGAAACCAAGATCGTAAAAAACCATTCATGTATGTAATTGTTTTCTGTTCTAAAGAGTTCTTGGTCTCGGTGGGGGGCGGGGGGCGGTCGTGGTCTCGGACCGATTGAGATTTCAAAATTTTAGGAGCCCTGGTGCTATGTATACATCTTTCTCCTTGATCTGAAGCTTATAGTTTCAGGTTTAAATTAAGACGAGCGGGCTCAACATTCTGCCCATGGGCATGTCTTGTTAACCAGGTTTTCAACGAAAACCTGGTTATTGTAATGCTAAAGTCGGCGGGTGGGCGTCAACTTTTGGTTTTCGCTCAATAACTTGAGTTTACTTTGGCCTATTGAAGCCAAACTTGGTGTATGGGTAGCTTATATCAAGAGGCAGCTTGGGATTGCTACCCAGTTGTCTGTGATCAAGGTCAAGGTCACTGTTGCTAAAAATAGAAATTCAGTTTCCGCTCAATAACTTGAGTTTGCTTTGACCTATTGACCCCAAACTTGGTATATAAGTAGCTTATATCAATAGGCAGCTTGGAATTGCTACCCAGGTGTCTGTGATCAAGGTCAAGGTCACTGTTGGTAAAAATAGAAATTCAGTTTCCGCTCAATAACTTGATTTTGCTTTGAATTTTGAAATTTACTATTTGGGTAGCTGATATCAAGATGCAACTTGGCATTCCTACCCAGGTGTCTGTGAACAAGGTCAAGGTTACTGTTGCTTTAAAAAAGAAAATTCAGTTTTCACTTAATAACTTGAGTTTGCGTTGACCTGTTGACACCAAACTTGCTGTGTTGGTAGCTTATATTAAGATGCAGCTTGGGATTGCTATTATGATATCTGGGAGCAAGGTCAAGGTCACTTGCTTACAATAGAATTTTCAGCTTCTACTCAATAACTTCAGCACACTTTGACCTATTGATACTCAACTTGGCATGTGTGTAGCTTACATGAAAATACAGCCTGGCATTGCTACTCAGGTATCTGATTTATTTTTATTTTGAACTATTGAAACCAACTTTCTGTGTTGGTACCAAAATAACAACACCATTTTTACTTCACTGCCATATTTCTTCCTTATTCCTGTCACATCAATACTTGGTCGTTGAAAACCTTGTTTTCGTCGCATTGCGGCACTTCTTGTTTTATTTTACTTATTGAAAAAGAAATTATTGAGGTTGCCTTCTGTTATCCAAGACCATCTAGATTGCATTATAAGATATGTAATTTTTCAAAATTTTCAGTAAGCGTGCTATTATAGTCAAAAAAGAGTTAACAATATCTTACAGCCCTGTGACTGTGACCCTTTTGGTGCTTTTGACAACAGCTGTGACCCACTGAGTGGACAGTGTACATGTAAGCTGGATTACAATGGAAACTATTGTGATAGCTATCTGTTCGGCTCCTACAACTTTCCTGACTGCAGCCTGTGCCTGTGTTCTGTAGAAGGTACTGAATCCAGCAGCTGTAACTCTCAAGGTGCCTGCAGGAGTGGGGAACCTGAAGGCCAGTGTGTTTGCAAGGTAACTGCATATAATTATTTGTAGCCCAACATTTTTGGATTTTGAATTTATTTCACAAGGATGCAGGGCAATTCAAAGAGAGGGGATTGGTATTGCGAAAACTTATATAATTCTTTTTTAAAACCAAGTGAAATGCAGGCTAGGAATTCAAAAATCAGTAATTGATAAATTTTGGCAATTTAGCTGAACAGTTAAAATTAGGGATGTCAAAAAGTAACCGAATACTTCGATATCTCTATACTATGTTGGTATCCAGATACTAACTTGCTATCTGAATATTCATATACAACATAAAAAATAACAGCCGCGGCATATCCCCTGTTTGGTTTATTAATCCCCTTCTGCAAAGTGGGAAGGGGGTTATAAGAATGGCCTCAGTCAGTCTGTCCATCCATTCGTCCATATATTCGTTATTCTGTCCATCCGTAACACTTTTGTGTCCGCTCCGTAACTTTTAAACTGCTGAAATTTTTTTGAAATAACTTGGCAGAAGTGATTACCATTATGAGGCAATGTGCAGAGCACAATAATTGGGTAGCTACCCCCAAGGTCAAGGTCACACTTAAAGGTCAAGTGTTAAAAGTCTGCATTTCGTGTCCACTACATAACTTACATGTAAACCGCTGAAAAATTTTTGAAATAACTTGGCACAAGTGATCACCATTTTGAGAAGCCGTGCAGAGTGCAATAATTGGGTTGCTACCCACAAGGTCAAGGTCACAGTTGAAGGTCAAATATCAACATTTCATGCCTGCTCTATAACTTACTAACTTGGCTTACAAAAAGTTGTTTAATTACTTTACACAAATGATCACCACTATGACACGATGTGCAGAACCCAACATCCAGGTTGCTACCCCAAAGGTCAAGGTTAAATGTTTTCCAAAACTTTTTGACTTTATGGAAGATTTCAAATAATTTGGCACAAATAATTACAGTCTAACCTGTCTTAAGAGACCACACAGGAGAAAGGAAATTTGGTCTCTTAAGACAGGTGGTCTCTTAACCAAGGATTTGTGATGGAAAGGTTACAATCTGAATTACACCATATTCTTTTCAATACATGTTGTACTTTTTAAAATGTTAATGTACATTGTGAAACATGTAAATACTGCATGTATGCACATTAAAATGATTTTATACGTTTTAACATTGACTTTTTATGCCAATATTCCACAAATAAAATTCAACCCTGTACTATACACAGTACATCAAAATGTTTCTTGTGCGATAAAATTGTAAAAAGAACTTGACAGTCTATGTATGGCTTTAAACAGTCATAAAAATGTCTGATATTTTGACTTGTTTACGTTCCATCTACAAAGAAATAAAGTGTTCCTCGATTTCTGCAAGATGTTGTAGAATGTCAGAGCTACCTTTAGAGAGAGCAAAGTCATTTGCCTCTGCACATGAGATGGCATTCGTTTCTGTATTTTCATTATTATTATTATCATCATCATCATCATCACCTTTATCATCACTGCCTACTAAAGACGACAAGTTTCCAGCTGACTGATTAGCCAATAAAATTGTTTTGATCATTTACCAGTCGCATAGCAACGTTAAGGTGGTGCAATATTAAGGTGGGTAGTCGCGTTTCGCAGGGGGTCGTTGAACTAAGTTAAATTAATGAATAAAAACATTCGGGAGGAATTTGTAATGGTTGTTAATAAGACAGGGAGTCGCTTGTGAAAGGTGGTCGGATGGGCAGGTTAGACTGCACTATCATGAGACATGCATGGCACAACATCAAGGTCATGGTTGGTTAAAGGTCAAGAAGTACACATTCATGTCCGCTGCCAAAGGGGATTTAGCTGTCCTTCAGACTGCCTTGTTGATAAAGCCTTTATCTGTCACATGCCTTTTAATGTGTTTATTCATCTTGCAATCTGCTTGGATCAAACTTTACATCCCATTGTGTAACAATTACTTTAATCCATAGTGGTTGATATCTTGCCCCCTTGTTAATCAGTTAGTGGTGTCAAACATGCCAATTAATGGTTTCATGATAACGTTCCCAAATGATTATATAGTTTTAACGCAAGACTAAAAGAATATCCAATCAAAATGTGATTACTCAAATGATGTATCAAGATTCAAGATTTGCTAAATATCAAATCTATTTAAAACTTCAAACACTTCAAAACTTGTTTTGTCTTATTTTGTTGGCGCACACATAGTCATGTAAGCTGCATACATACATGTTTCGGTATAAAAGAAGATAATGTGACATAGACTTGAGGATACAAATAAAGCAGTGTTTTGATCAACGGTGATTTTAAAAAATATTTTTAAATTACATAATATATATTAGAAAAAAAGACAGACCATGTAAAAAAAGCAAAAAAAAACCAGACGCATGACATTTTTGTTAGACACTTAGACAACTCATGTGCGTATTGGCGGGAAAATAAACTTCGAGGAAAATATAAAAACAGTAAACAACATGTCTTTGTTTTATTAACTTTATTTACATGTAATGATATAAAAACAGTCATTATTTTCTAAAACTGTCTTATCACCTGTAATAGGATTACCTGAACAATCTGTAATTATGTCTCCCCCCAAAAATGGGGGAGACATATTGTTTTTCCCCCGGTTGTCCGTCCGTCTGTCCGTCACAAAAGCGTGTCCGCTCTGTATCTTCCAAAGCCCTTGAAGGATTTTTATGAAACATGGGTCAGATGTTCACTTCATCAAGGCGACGTGCAGAACCCACTTTGCGGGTGTGGTGTCTCAAGGTCAAGGTCACACTTGGAGGTTAAATGTCAAATGCCACAAAATCGTGTCCGCTCTGTATCTTCAAAAGCCCTTGAAGGATTTTTATGAAATTTGGGTCAGATGTTCACCTCATCAAGGTGACGTGCAGAACCCACTTTGCGGGTGTGGTGTCCCAAGGTCAAGGTCACACTTGGAGGTTAAATGTCAAATGCCACAAAATCGTGTCGGCTCTGTATCTTCAAAAGCCCGTGAAGGATTTTTATGAAACTTTGGTCAGATGTTCACCTCATCGGCGGAGACAAATTGTTTTTCCCCGGTTGTCTGTCTGTCCGTCTGTCTGTCCGTCACAAAATCGTGTCTGCTCTGTATCTTTCAAAGCCCTTGAAGGATTTTTATGAAACTTGGGTCAGATGTTCACCTCATCAAGGCGACATGCAGAACCCACTTTGCGGGTGTGGTGTCTCAAGGTCAAGGTCACACTTGGAGGTTAAATGTCAAATTTTACAATCGTCTGATTCAATACTGCCTGCAGCAACTGGCTGGGGGGAGACATATGTTTTTGTTCAATCAAAAACCATTTCTAGTTGGAACATTGAGATCGTTGATTTTATACGAATATCCAGATAGTATCAGAATCCGGATAATAATTAAGGTATTTGTTGACATCCCTAGTAAATATATATAGTTTACCTTAGGGGTATAAAAATTGATTTTTATGCTCTGCGAAGGGCGAGCATATAGTTGCCGCTTTGTCCGTCCGTTCGTCTGTTGGTCCGTCATAATTTTGTCCGGAGCATAACACAAAAACTATGAGAGATATCAAGACCAAACTTCATAGGTAATTAGATCTCATTAAGGAGCAGTGCAGTGCACAAGAACCATAACTCTTGCTTTATTAATTTTTTAGTTATTGCCCTTTGAAATTTCTCATACTTATTTTTTGTCAAGGGCATATCTCACAAAGTATAAGAGTTATCAACTTGAAACTTTATAAGTAAATAGATCTCATTGATGAGCAGTGCAGTGCACAAGAACCATAACTCTTGCTTTATTTATTTTTGAGTTATTGCCTTTTGAAATTTCTCATACTTATTTTTTGTCCGGGGCATATCTCACAAAGTATAAGAGATATTAAAATGAAACTTTATTGGTAGATAGATCTCTATGTGGAGAAGTGCAGCGTGCAAGAACCAAAACCACACTATTTTGCATAATTTAGGAGTTATTGCCCTTTGTTTTTTTTCATACTTTAAAAAAAATACATATTAAACAATAGCCCTTTTGGCATTGGCATTTATTCGGGAAGCATCCATCAGTTCTACCGATTTCTTGTTTTATTTCTTTAAGTCAAATACAATGGGTAGGACATGTACACAGTTTGTAGAGAACTCTTTCTCCTTGGATGTGAATAACCCAAGTAACTGTATTCACTGTTTCTGCTTTGAGAGAGCGACATCTTGTGACCAAGCTCAGTATGTGTGGACAAAGGTAATAGTTGTTTTATTCCTTCCTTTAAATATTTTACCTTCTTAACTTCATTTAAACAATGTTGTTTAAAAATTAACAAGACCATATTTTGCTATATAAAGCTATATATTTTATAAATAAGGTTATTATACCCCTGCACAACGAAGCTGTAGGGGTATACTGGAGTCAGCTTGTCCGTCCGTCTGGCCGTCCGTCAGTTTTTCCTTGTCCGCCCAATAACTTAAGAATCCTTTGACCCACAGTCTTAATATTTGGTCTGGAGATTGGTCATGGCCAGTAGATGACCCCTATTTTTAGGTCACTGGGTCAAAGGTCATGGTCACAGGAGCTTTGACTAAAAAAAGCTTGTTGGCCCAAATATAGAAGAATCCTTTGACCCTCAGTCTTCCTATTTGGTATGGAGGTTGGTCATGACTAGGACATGCCCCCTACTGATTTTGAGGTCACTAGGTCAAAGGTCATGGTTACAGTGGCTTTCACTCAAAAACGACCTCCCAGTTACGTGGCATAAATGAGTAAAAATGACTTAAATCCATTAAAAAACATGTTATAAAAAGAAAATTTGTTATACCCCAACACAACGAAGTTGTAAGGGGGGTATACTGGAATCAACTTGTCCATCTGTGCGTCAGATTTTATCTTCCGCTCAATAACTTAGCAATCCTTTGGCCTACAGGGGGGTTCAAGTCATGCAAAGGCAGTTTCAGTTTTGAGGTAGTAGGTCAAAGGTAATGGTTACTTTGATCTTTGCCACTAAAAAACATGTAGAATACATATCTAAGCAATGCTGGCTTACTACCCTCAGATTTGGCAGGGAGGTTGTCCATGACTTCTAAATGAACCCTGTTGATTCTGACAAAGCGCTATGCGGGGTATTCACGCCATGACAGTGGCAGTTCTAGTTTTGTTTGTGTTGTTATGTTTGGTACTTTCCAAAGGAGAGTTGTTTGTTCTTCAAGACTTGATTTAACCTCTCAATGACTTTTTTTGAAATTTCAAAAAAATAATAATAACAGGAAAGGTTTTCAAAGGAACACATTTTCAGAATATTGCAAGGTAGCTGAAAAATGACATTTTGTTGAACAGGGTATTTTTAATGTAGAGTTACAATATTGCAAATGGGATTTCAAATGTTTTCTAATTCTTTCATTTCAGACAGTCTTACAATGGATATTTGACTTTCACTGTGGAGCAGAGTTCAGTAGGAAATGAGCTGACAGATTTGGAAAGAAATTCGCAGCAAACCTCTGGTCGTCTAGTCAGGATGTGGTATTCCATTGATGTTCAGGTAAAATATCAAGCTGGAAATGTTTTGAGCAGAGTTGTGTTATCTCTGCATGAGAATTGTTTAAATCTCTGACTTAACTCTGAGTTCTATGACCATCTTCTCTGTCATAGGCTGGATGGTACAGCTCAGAGACATGTTTCAGAAGTGAAAGTGGTAGTGATAACATATATTACAGCAGTGTGCTGTTATCATACATGCCGTTTCCCTGTTACTCGCCGGGTTCTCCCGATATTTAGACCCTTACCCTGGCGCCCCGGCGAAGCACCCAAATCTCCCGATAAATCAACATTTTGTCTTGAAAGAAAAAAAAAATCCATAAATTCGTTGAATACACACTTAAGTCCAAGTTTGAATATTCCAAGTCAATACCTTGACACGCGAGATCGATAATTGGTTGATTATGTGACGAAAGTCGGATCCTATCTTACGCGCGTTAGTGTTAATTGTCAGTAACATCTGGTCATTGCCCGGGGTAATACCTAGCACCTGATTGACGTAATTGATGTTTGCAACAAGATGACGCATCAGGATTATTAAATATGATACTTTTAATCTACTAGTTCATTAAAAATTATGTACCGCCAGTTGAAAGAAATAAAATTGTTGCTTTTGTTTGTTTTGTTTTGCTTTATATCTAGATCAAAGGTAAGTACGACATTATTCTTGTTTCATTAGAATTCAGAGAATTTCGTTTGAGTAATAATTTTGCATGTAAGAATCAAGGCATCCTAAGAGGAATTAGGACAAATGTGGTCCAGTGGTAACGCGCTGGACTGGCAAAGCAGGGGTCCCGAGTTCGATCCCCCGCTCCTCCACTAATATTACTAATAGTCTTTCGGATGAGACTTTAAACCGAGGTCCCATGTATCAGTGCTATACACTGAGCTTGAAAAAGAACCAGGGGTGTGTGTCTCTTGAATGGGATGCTTTCTGTATCTTGCACTACCCCCACAACATAAAGTAACTAATCTCTTCAGGGGGCGTCGGTCATATGGGCTACCAGTACCGACGTTAAATAAGCTTAAATAGATAGAAAGAGGAATTGTATTAGGTTAAAAATTCATAGTGAAGTACGTTGAGAATATTAAGTAATTGTGTTAATTTGTAAAATGCCAAAACGAATTAGCTCTCATGTAGAATAAGAGGGAGGTAATTCATGTATGTTAATATTTTAATTTTTGACCATTGAAACTATTGTAGATATCAAAATTTATTTGTTAGAGTAAAGTAAGTATTATAATTATGAAATTAGAAATAAAAAGCAAAATCATTTGATTATAATACACACTGGAAATGTAAACACTTAATCAGGGCTCCCGAAAACCGAAAATTTGCCGGTTTTGACCGAATTTTATCTCTATGGACCGATTTCGATGTCCAAAAGTCCTTAAAAAATCGGTCCAGATAATTTCAAAAAAAAAAAAAATCTGTCTAACTTTTCAAAAAACAGTCAAAATCTCACACCAAAACCTCAATTGATCGCTAATCCGGTACTTCACACCTATCATAAAACCATAAAACTGTCAATGTTGCCTGCGGCAATTATCGCCAATTAACTTGTAAACAAGTACAAGTGTGCTTGATTAGCAGCCGGCCAATCGATTAAAGTTGACCGGCTCAAACTGTGAAATATAATTTCATCGAAATCATACTCCCCGCAGCGGTTACTTCCCCTGATCAGTACAGAAAGCAGTTGGTAGAAAAGCGTGACGTAACCGTTGCGAGGAGTGTGCATCGAAATAGGCGATAACTGTCATCTGCTTAATTTCATTAAGGGCTTAATAGTAATTGTAGTTGCTAGCTGCAGCACAAAGCACACTTTAAAATATCAATGACTAGTTTGACGCTGTAAAATTAGCTCTAATTCTACTTTCGCTTTGAAAAACACTTATTTTCGCGACGTCAACACTATCATAACTCAAATTGTTCTTTGGGGGGTCGAGGTCTCGGACCGATTGAGATTTCAAAATTTTAGGAGCCCTGCTCTTAATTATACATAAACTTGTTTCATTCGCCTGATTGTTGTTACACTATGTTGAGTAAAGTTTTATGTGTGACGTCAGAAACACATGTTGTTTGCTGTTCGTTTTTAACCAGGTATTCCGAAGGAAAAAACTGGTTATTAGATTGATATGTCGGCGGGCGGGCGTAAACAATTTCTTCTGTGCGCAACTCCTCCTACATTTCTCAAGGGATTTTGACCAAACTTTCACAGAAGCTTTGTCATCAAGTGCCATGGCTCATATTGTCGGGGTTTTGTGATTCAATAATTTATCACCTAATTATGGCCCTTTGTTATTTTTCCTTATATAGAATATATAGTGAACAATTTCTTCTGTGCGCAACTCCTCCTACATTTCTCAAGGGATTTTGACCAAACTTTCACAGAAGCTTTGTCATCAAGTGCCCTGGCGCATATTTTCGAGATTTTGTGATTTGGTAATTTTTGACCTGATTATGGCCCTTTGTTTTTTTCATATATGCATTTTTCAGCCTACTGAATTAGTTTAATTCTGTCCAGTACTCACACAAAAGAATTGGGAATAGAAGGTACAAGTGTGGTGCTTTTTAAGTGCAATAAACTCTATGAAGTCATCTCTGTCTACTGTAAGCCACCTGGAAATATCAACAAAATATGTACAGCTGTCGAAAAACTACATCAGCAGAATGTGCCATTAGTCATTGTTGGTGACATGAACATTGACCAGCTTCAACTCTCAAAATGCCAGAAACTGTATGATTTCTTGAAGAATGAAGCTAATGCTGTACCAGCTCTATGCATGGAGACCACAGATTATCATACAGCACTTGATCATATTTACACCACAGAAACCAGCTACAAGACAGGTGTATTAGAAACATACTGGAGTGACCATAAGATGACCTGGATTTCATTCTTGGATTAACGATATGATAAGAAATAAGTTAGATTTATTTTTATGCATACATGTGATAACTTCAGTAACTCACAACTGGAATTTCAGGTGGATTTTAACCTTGACAACTGGAATTTTTTATCGACTCACTTTCGCAAAAAGGAAGACAAGAAGAACAGCAAAGATATCTAATGAAGTGTTTTTTGTTCTCATTTAATGCATAAAATTGAACATGTAAATTTAACCAATCTGGCATAAAGCAATTAAAACAAAGCATTGTTCCTTATTTAGTATACAGTATCCTTACAAGGCGAATGATCCCGTTTAGGTATCTTTTCCATCTGAGCATATATATTCTTTTACCTAAGATTTCATTATCCGTGGTTTTTAAATGCAGTAACTCATTTCAAACTCTCGAAAAATAATCACTTTCCAAATAACAACAAGTTCCCAACCTCAGAGACACTGAATTATCCTGCACTTTAATAATCTACTAATTACTGTACCACTGTTGCTTATCTGTCGTGTGCCAATATAATTGCAATTATGTCACAATAAATCCCTTAACAAGTCACTTATTGGACAATAAACAAGTCATTATCAACATGTCAAACGCCTGCAGGTTTAGATCGATAATGACCTTGATCATGTACATTCGGCATTGTTTTGATTTTATGTTGCAGTGCGGTTAATGAGATAATGAATATCGAAATGGAAAGTGAAAGTAGTTGTTTTTTTTTCTTCTGGATTTTGATATCAGGAATTTTGAATTAATAACGGGACAGCTGGAATTGATGTTGAATAACAGGATTTTTTAAAATCCCGCCGGGAAATCACATGCATGTTTATGATTTATATCATAACTTTTATCTCCCTTTTTTAAAAAGGTTTTGATTTTTTATCTCCCTTTTGACAGTATGTAGGTGTTGGTATATCAAATAACAAACAGTGAAATGTGAAAAGCAAGCAAAATGACCAAGCAACATAATAATATTCTACTATAATGGAATGAATATTTTAGTATTATGAATAAAATTGACTTGTACCTAAGTTTGTTGTTGGCAATAATGTGCATATAATTAGATACAATTACCATTTCAGATCTGTAGAACTATGAAAGATACATATTAATGTTCATCTATTTATTATAGATGTAAAAAATTAAAAAGGCCATAATTCCACCAAAAACATTTTAATTTAAAAAAATGCTCACAATATACACCATGGCACTTGATGACAAAGCTTTGTGAAACAATAATGTTGAAAACCTGGTTGTGTTGCTTTGCGATGTTTCTTGTTACCCCTTTGTGATGTCCAAAAACCCGGCGATTTTCCACAAATCTCCCATTAATGATCCAATCCTAAAAGGCATGTATGGCTGTTATCATGTCTGAAATAAAGGATAATGTTTAGAATTATTTCATTTAAAAAAAATTTCTTTGCAGGGTATTTTTCTGATACACATTTCTATATAAGAGATCTTAGTTATTGTCATTTGTTGAGCTGTGATTTGATATCTTTGGTAGATCTGATACGCAGTGGAAGCCAGATCTGGGTCAGCAGTTCAGAATGAGACTACAGGAGAACTACTGCAGAATGTCAGCGATGTTTTAGTCAGAGCCATATGTTATAACACTGCTATCAATGCAAAGTAAGTGAAACATAAGTTCAAGTTATATAATGTCAGGAAAACTATGAGGGCAATTACTAAGTGATTGGTTTACATAAATACAGAGGAAGACTAACTTGAAATAAGCATGTCTGATGAAGTTTGTAACCATTGCTCTAACAAAATATGTAAGCCTAAACCATTCATACAGTTCTGGAAACACTTTCTATAAAAGCACAACAGTAATTACAATGTAAATAGAAAAAGAAGCTTAGAGCATTAAAGTGTACTTTAATCATTTTGATTATATTATTGTTCTGTTATTACAGGATAAGCAATATAGAATATGATGTTGCTGTTGACAATAACCTGTTACTTGGAGAACCTGCCTTAGCAATTGATAAATGTGAATGCCCTCTGTAATATTCTGGCCTCTCTTGTCAGGTAAATATACCTATGAGATGATGCCATACGTGTGTCTATCACTGTGTAGTACATCATTAAGACTGACGTTTCATATAGTTGAAGGTCATGTGTAAGAGTTACATTACAGTTAGATGGTTGACATGTTGGCTTTTTGCCAGCAGCTTATGATGAAAATACTTAAACAGTTTTACCTGGATTGAGTAAAGACTCAGGCATAGCAGTTGGAAGTGAACTTGGGTAGGGTTGTGATACCTTTTGACTTTTTAGGAATATCAATAACTTATTCAAATAAAATGTACAATAAATTGAAAGTCAGATTTATTTTTTTCTAGCTTGGTATGATACTAATTTCAGGACATTCTAACCATTTTACCAAGAAAATTATAAAATGAAACAGTACCTTTATTTGTATTGACATTTTACAGAAGTGAAAGCAAACATTTTGCATAAAGTTTTGCATAAAGAAATTTTTTGGTAGGGGTTATCATGTATTCAGTTTTATATGTTTGCAGAATACAGCTGAAGGATACTTCAGGGTGCCAACTGTTGGCCCATTTGATTTCAAAGACCTTGTGGACATAATTGGAGATGTGAAACCATGTGAGTGTAACAGTTATGGAGGTACATTGTACCCTGAAACATAAGATTATGTACTTATACTGAATTTCTTTTCTTAATCAGAATCTCTTTGACACTGAGAGTTTACTAGCGATATAATAATAAAAAAAAAGTAACACTTTTGACTTTTAAAGAGGCTGTACTCCAGATTTGACATAAAATTTTTGTTTTCATAAATTATACATTTAGATGCCGTGAGATTATAACAACATAATATTTTACTTCAAAACTGATTATAAAAGTCAAAATAGAATAAAAAAAATATTTTCGCTCCAGCCTGATTTGAACTCTGGACCCTCATGTTAACAAAATATTTCCAACGCTTTTACTGTCACCACCATAGCCGCATGTGATATTATAGAAATTTACTTTAAATCTTATACGATATAGTTATACCGTCGCGTTATGGTATAGCACTTTGAAAGGGAAAAAAATAAATTTATAATGTAATTATTTGACTTATTTTTTGTCAGTAAGTTATTTTTTAAGCATTTGTCATAAATATTACAAGAAATTTATAATACAAGAAAACTTTCTTTTTTTTGTCATCTGGAGCACAGCCCCTTTAAAAATTGGTTTGGAAATTTCTTATCAACAGTTAATTTTATTAGAAGAGAATTTATTTTGATAAACTGTTAATGAATGTCTTGTTAGAATCATTATCATTAATGTACAGCTTTTTCATGAATTTGTGTAGAATTCTCAGCATAACACAAAAGGAGACAAGTGTGAACACTGTGCTGATGGTTTCTACGGGGACCCGACTTCTAGTTCCACTTCAGCGTTTCAGAGGTGTGCCTGTCCACTTGAAGTCCAATCTAACAAGTAAGCAATCACTAGGGTCTTTCAAATTAGCCCAGACTTGTGACAGGTTTAAAAGATTTGCTTAATTAGTCATTTGAAAAAGAAAAGTGCCTGTTTGTATGGATTTAATGCCAATTTCAACATTAGGTTATATCTCGGCAGTCAGACCACCTAACTGTTTTTCCTTGCTGACTAACCAGTACTTACCAATTTCTGCGCAAATGTCTGACTACTCTCCCACATGATCTTCTCTGAATCATTGGTGAGAGACAAATGAACATTAGACACAATATCCGAGATCTGTTGTCACGGAGGAATTTTGCCCTGCTCAGGGATCAAACCAGCAACCCACGGGTTACTTATCCAGCGTTGTACCTATTCAGCTAAGCAGGTGGGCGGAGAAAAGGCCCGTAATTTTTTGTTATCCTTGTACATTTGAATGTACCTTGACAAGGCTTCTAAAGTACTACAAGACATGTAAAGTACAAGTATGAGGTCACTTGCTGAATCCACTTGCCATAAGATTGAACAAAAGTGATTTGACGTTGAACTTAGCATGTTGTTGCTCAGTCTGTACATATTTATATAGTATATTGTGATTTGGCCTACCTGTGTAACATAGTGTGATCCATGTAAGATGAGTCACCTGATGCACTTGATGTCACTTTGTTTACAGTTGCTCTTACATCAATATTGATTTTCTTCCAAAGATCTGTGTGCCACTGTTGAAAAAGAATGCTGAGAATGTTTCTGCCATAAAGTCGTTTTAAGAACAAATATTGTATGCAAGATCCCACTTATAGCCTTTAACATGAGACACGCTATGTGCAGTGTTTCTTTAGGGTAGAAATCACATTTGCTATTTTCTGCCGTATCAGAAATGACAGAGGGACTGTTCTATTTCTGAAGTTGTGCAGAAGGTTACTATGGTGACCCATCTACCCCAGGTGATATTTGTAAGCCATGTATGTGTAACCCAGAAGGTTCTGTGCTAGTGCAGTGTGATAACTGATATCGGGGGGTATGTCAGTGCCAGGTATAGAGGGCGACAAGTATGACCAGTGCCAGGCAAGATATGCTGTTGTGAAGGGCCAATGTGTATATACATATCAGAAGTTATTATTTTGTTCTGTTTATAGAATTAGTCTTGCTGCAGGAGCATAATATGATCACATTATATTGATCAGTTCTGTGTGAGAGTGGTTTGCACAGAACTTTGGCAAGATTCAGTTCTTAAACCATTGTAAACAACATTAGTGTTATTGGTAAAGGATATTATTTAAAGAGGCTGTACTCCAGATTTGACATAAAAAAAATTTTTTCATTAATTATATATTTAGATGCCGTGAGACTATAACAACATAATATTGTACTTCAAAACTGATTATAAAAGTCAAAATAGAATAAAAAAAATATTTTTGCTCCAGCCTGATTTGAACTCTGGACCCTCATGTTAACAAAATATTTCCAACGCTTTTACTGTCATCACCATCGCCGTATGTGATATTACAGATATTTACTTTAAATCTTATACGATATAGTTATACCGTCGCGTTACGGTATAGCACTTTGAAAGGGAAAAAAATCAATTTATAATGTAATTATTTGACTTATTTTTTGTCAGTAAGTTATTTTTTAAGCATTAGTCATAAATATTACAAGAAATTTATAATACAAGAAAAATTTCTTTTTTTGTCATCTGGAGGACAGCCCCTTCAAAATTCAGTTATAAATATCTTTTACCCATTATGGGAAGAATACAGTTTTTCAGAAATCTTAATTTTACTGAGACAGAACCAAAAAAGTATTAAATAAATGTCTTTCTTTGTTTTAAATATAGAGCTTGTACAATGCCGTACAACTTTTTAAACAATATTCCAATTTTTATTACAGCTTTACTGAAGGTTGTACCAAAGAACTGGTGATGGATATGGATGACCTTGAAAACAGGATTGCGACCTTGCCCTTTGACCCTTCTAAAGATAACATCTCGGCACCATACAGAATACTGAATCTCATATGTAATGAAACAAGGATCCTTTCAGAA
This sequence comes from Cyclina sinensis, assembly GCA_012932295.1. NCBI lineage: Eukaryota > Metazoa > Mollusca > Bivalvia > Venerida > Veneridae > Cyclina > Cyclina sinensis. Next base: position 2,242,519 of record JAAONU010000010.1, on the reverse strand, counting down.
AGTTAAAACAGAAAGGCACATACATATTGATTTTCATGAAAGATTGATCATTATTAATTGCTGTGATATTTGTTACTGATATTTTACATTCTTGAAGTGAGTCTCTGAAGACATTCTGCAAAAGAACATTGAAATAAAAGATTTTCTTTTTTTCAGAAATGGCATCACTGTACAAAAACTACATTCCCTCAAATTCAGTGTTGACATCAGAAATTGGTAAAGAAATTTGAACTGCCGTTCAACAGAATGGTTTCAAAGCAGTTCAGATAAGGTAGAGCTAACAAAGATTGACTTGTGTACTATACTTTAAGTCTTATATTTTGCTTGAAATTAAAAGATTGTAAACTAGCAATTAACTGTTCCCAGAACTAATTAAGTTATTAGAATATTTGAAAAAAATGGGAAGTTGTGTTTTGTACCCCTTCAGCTGTGAATGTTTTGGGTAAGTTTTAATTTCAGCCACCAAACTGAAACTGTAATTTGTTGGTTTACAGTGAATGAAGCAATTATGACACGTTAATTTCCAAGATGGATGGTCACATAATTTAGGTACGTGTAAACTACTGAAAATGAAACAAGAAGATGATGGAAAGTTTGTAACAAAATTTTATAAAGAACTAAGCTTGAACACATCATATTGAAACTTTTAATCATTTATTACTATACATGTGCATGTGGGAAATATATGAAATAATGAAGTAGTCCATGTTTGTTGTTTGTAATTGAACGGGACTAAGCAGAATGAGCAGTTAGTTATCAGACAACAGTATTATTGCTAATGAATTGATGCTAGAAATTTTACATATATACATTGTATTGTGTGTTTGCAGTTATAGACAATGCTACATACCAAATATCTGAGCCCTATGATACCAAATAACTTAGCCCCAGTCTGGGGCCTCATGTTGGCAGATGACAACTTTACAATGCCTGACAGCAAATATTTGAACTCAAGGACTTGCGGTTTCAGACCAAATTTTACCAAGGGACCATGATTTGTGAAATGATTTTTTTCCTATATAACTATGTAAAACAAAGCCATGATTAGTACAATCATTATAGACATCCACTAGTCAATAAATAACACCAAATTTCCAAATTCTATGCTTTATGGTTTCTGACGAGATAATTTATCAAACACAAGGGTCACCCAATAATAAGTGAGACAATGCTTACTGCCCGTATTTATTTAGTACAACTTACAAAATATCACTACATTCCTTCAATATAGCATCCACCCTTGTCAATGACGGAAGTCTTCTGATTCCTGTTACTAGGCAACCAAAGTTAATACGTTTAATTTGACTGGCCACCTCTTCTTCCAGGCTGTCTAAATCCTCAAAACGCACACCTCGCAATGGTTTTTTCAGCTTAGGAAATAGATCAAAGTCTTGAGGACTCATGATCGGGGAATATGGAGGGTGTGGTAGTTTCCCAGTCATGATGTCAAAAGTGACGTCACCTTGCTGGCCTTGTGACATGCGGCGTTGTCATGAAGTATCAGTGGTGTACGTTCCAGAAGCTTAGGTCGCTTCTTACAAATATCAGGTCTCAAGATATTCATTGGAAATAATATTATACGATAGTGTAGCCGGGTACAGGTTTATAGGTGATAAATCAATAAGGCAGAACTGTGTGGCTTGGTAGCTCAGTTGGTAGAGTATCCGCCATGTAAGTGGAAGGCCCCCAGTTGAGTTCCGGTCGAGCAATAATTTTTCACCACCTGTTACATATGGGGCCCAACATAAATAACCTACGTTATAGTTAGGCTACTGCTTCAGCACCTCGAAAATGTGTTTACAATATTCTCTGTGACTATGAGAATTCGGGACGAATTCTAAAATTGGAGGGGTTATATGTAGCCGGGTAGAGGTTTATAGGTGATAAATTGATACGGTAGAACCGTGTGGCTTGGTAGCTCAGTTGGTAGAGTGTCCGCCATGTAAGTGGAAGGCCCCCAGTTGATTCATGGGTGAGCAATAATTTTTCACCACCTGTTACATTTGGGGCCCAACATAAATAACCTACGTTATAGTTTGGCTACTGTTTCAGCACCTTGAAAATGTGTTTACAATATTCTCTGTGACTATGAGAATTCGGGGTGAATTCTAAAATTTGAGGGGGTATATGTAGCCAGGTACAGGTTTATAGGTGATAAATTGATATGGTAGAACCATGTGGCTTGGTAGCTCAGTTGGTAGAGTATCCGCCATGTAAGTGGAAGGCCCCCGGTTGAGTCCCGGTCGAGCAATTATTTTTCACCACCTGTTACATTTGGGGCCCAACTTAGATAACCTACGTTAAAGTTTGGCTACTGTTTCAGCACCTCGAAAATGTGTTTACAATATTCTCTGTGACTATGAGAATTCGGGACGAGTTCTAAAATTGGAGGGGGTATATGTAGCCGGGTAGAGGTTTATAGGTGATGAATTGATATGGTAGAACCGTGTGGCTTGGTAGCTCAGTTGGTAGAGTGCCCGCCCTGTAAGTGGAAGGTCCTGGGTTCAAGTCCAGATCGAGCCATGATTTTTCACCAACTGTTACAATAGTACTCTTGATTAAATGTTTTTTTCCAATCAGAATGTGATTTGCAACTAATACACCTTGATTATTGTAGGCAAAAATCATCAGCATCTTCAAATTTCCTTGCTTTTGTCTGAACTTAATGAATTTTCTGAAGATTGTCTTTTCAAATCTGGTTCATAACTACATATCCAAGTCTCGTCTATTGCCACTATCCTGTTAAGAAACATATCACCCACATTTTGGTACCTTTTCAATTTTTTTGTTAACCTTTGAAAAATACCTGTACCAGAGCTACCTTCATAAACCTCAATTTTAATTTAAGAGCATTGCTCTTCAGCTGTGAAGCTGGCCATGATACTGTTGTTTGTGTCACAGGAAATGACGTCACATTAATGACATCACAACGTAACGTCGTTCGGCATTATTTTTGTGTTTCAATTGTGTTAAGTTTCATTAAATGAGACAAACAGTTTTAGAGATATTGAGGCTCTCCCACTTAATGTTGGATGATCCTCGTAGTTGCAATAGTATTTAATGTAAAATTAAATGACCCCTGGGATGGTTCCAATTCTGACCCAGAGACATGATTTATAAGATACTGGTAAAAGTGCACTATATGATGCTACAAACAAAATATCTAAACTCTAGGGCCTATGGTTTCGGAAGTGGGATTTTTGGGTAGGAGCCAATTCTGACCCCAGAGACATGATTTATATGATTTTAGTACAAGACCACTAAAAATGTTCTACACCTTGTGGTTTCAGACCAGAATAATTGTTTCAAAACTTTTTTCCTATAACTCCATGTAAAATCAAATGACCCCCTTGGGCGGGCCTTTGTTACGCTAGGGGCCATGATTTGTATATACTTGGTAGCGACCACTAGACAATGTTACACACCAAACATCTTAACTCGAGGCCTTTCTGACAAGACGATTTTTAAGTTTTTCCTATTAAGTCTATAATTTAAATCAAGCGGTCCCTGGGACATAGGAGTCATGATTTATATGATTTTGGCAGAGATCCACATGATGATTCTACAAACAAAATACCTAAGCTCAGATAAGGTTTTCAGTTCTTAAACGAGGTACATTCTGTTAAAGTTTTTATACCCCCACAAACGAAGTTTAAGGGGTTATATAGGAGTGAGCTTGTCGGTCGGTCGGTCCATCATGGTTTCTGGACGATAACTCATGAAAGGCTAGACAGATTTAAGCAATTTTTGGTACACAGCTGTAACATCATAAGATACAGGTCAAGTTCGATATTGGGGCTGGTGGGGTCAAGGTCACTGTGACAAATTTACAAAAACGGTTTCCTGAGACGATAACTAGTGAAAGGCTTGACAGATTTAAACAATTGGTACACAGCTGTAACATCATAGGATACAGGTCACGTTCGATATTGGGGCTGGTGGGGCCAAGGTCACTGTTAATGAAAATAGAAAAACGGTGTCCGGACAATAACTCGTGAATGGCTTGACAGATTTAAACAAGTTTTGGTACACAGGTGTAACATCGATATTGGGGCTGGTGGGGCCAAGGTCAAGGTTACTAAAAATAGAAAAATGTTTCCCGGACAATAACTCATGAATGGCTTGACAGATTTAAACAATTTTTGGTACACAGGTGTAACATTATAACATACAGGTCAACTTAGATATTGGGGCTGGTGGGGCCAAGGTCAAGGTCACTGTTATGAAAAATAATAAAATGGTTGAAAAATGGTTTCCGGATGGTAACTCATGAAACCTTGACAGATTTAAACAATTTTTGTAACATCACAGGATACAAGTCAAGTTTGATATTGGGGCTTGTGAGGTCAAGGTCACTATTACTAAAAATAAAAAATAAATGGTTTCTGCTCAATAACTTGAGTTAGGAATGAGATATTTTGATGATATGTGCTGTAAAGGTAGCTTCTATGAAGTTGACGCTTGGGATTGAAAATATTGCCAGTTGGGTCAAGGTCACTGTTCACTTAAACTTAAGCTAGTTCTACTAGAAAATATACAGTTCAATGGTCTACCGGTAATTGTTTTCTCTATAAATAATATTATTAAATATAAAATATATACATATTGCCATGTTTCTTATGTCACTTTATGCCATTGATTTTAAGCTTTCTAGTTCCAGTATCAAGCACCCATGTGGGGGTATTAATCACCTTTAGTGATAGTTCTAGTTTGTTTTACACTTAGCTCACTGGTAAAGATGTTGTTTCAAGTAAATTGTGGATGACAGACAAGGGACAAGAGAGCATACTAAAAGCTACACCTGGCCTCAGCGTCAGCTGAGCTAGAAAATATTTAAGAAATTTGAACTTAGTTTGGCACTAGTTTCATTGATGACGTCACTGTGACGTCTGACCTGAAGCTTAATAACACAAACTGCTGATATGAGTATCTGACATGGCGAAAGCTAACCATCAGAAACTTGGTAGGAAGGTAGATCATGACTTTCTGAATGGAAGCTTTTCAGATGATGATGTGACCAAACATTGGAACTTTGATCATGTTTATTGTCTGTTTTCATGATAGAATCTTTAAAGTTTGCAGGTTATCACACTTATTTTTCGAGGACGATCTCACAGCAAAGCTTGTTTTGCCTCGCAGGTCTTCAGAAAATTGTATATAGTGGCACTGAATTCAAACCACTAGTTTCAACTTATGCTCTGGACAAGGAAAATGAACAAAGGGCAATAACTGTGCAAATAGTGGAGATAGAGTTATAGCTCTTGTACACAGCACTTCCTGTCTTTGTGCTTGACCATTGTATGAAGTTGCACTGAATTCCAACCAGTAGTTTTCAAGTTATGCTCTGGACAAGGAAATCCAATAAAGGGCAATAACTCTGCAAATAGTAAAGATGGAGTTATGATTCATGAACATTGAACTTCTTCTCATTGTGCTTCACCACTGTATGAAGTTGCACTGAATTCCAACCAGTAGTTTTCAAGTTATGCTCCGGACAAGGAAATCCAATAAAGGGCAATAACTCTGCAAATAGTGAAGATGGAGTTATGATTCGTGAACATTGCACTTCTTCTCATTGTGCTTGACCACTGTATGAAGTTGCACTGAATTCCAACCATTAGTTTTCAAGTTTTGCTCCCGTCAAGGAATTGATCGACTGACTGCCCGACCGACCACCGGGTGACTACTATATACCCCCACCCCCCAAACTTCACTGTGACCTTGACCTTTGAGCTGGAAACCTGGGTCTTGCCAAGGTATTTCAAAATCCCTTCATGCACATAGAAGTTATGGCCCAGACAAGGTCTAGAATCAGCATTTTGGACCTTTGAGCTGTGACCTTGACCTTTGAGCTGGGAACCTGAGTCTTGCATGCAACACACAATCTCATCAAGGTGAACAAATGTGGCAAGGTATTTCAAAATCCCTCTATGCACAGAGAAGTTATGGCCCAGACAAGGCAATCTGGATGCACGCATGCACACACATACATACACCGAACTGTGGTACCAAATGTGATGACTATGTTGAGCTCCCCGACAATAAAGCTTTATGTTGGAATAACAACAAACACAGACATGAATTAAGAATTGTCTTATTGCATTGCATACTATTTCATCAAATTACATAAAATGTTTCAAATACATTTTGACTATTTCTATATCTAATATACAAATAACTTTTTGGCTGACTTCCATAATAAACTTATTCCAAAAAAACTAAAACAAAACAAGAAATGTTTATAAAACATACATGCCCCCCAGCAGCACCTAATTGGTTGTGGTTGGGCCAAAGCGTTCTCAAGTTATTGATCAGAAACAGTTTTTAGGATGAAAGTCTCTAGGATCTTGACCTTTGACCTAATGACCTCAAAGATCTACTGGTGATAACCAACCGGCATACCAAGTTTAGTGTACCTAGGTCAAAGGGTTCTCTAGTTATTGATCGGAAAACGTTTTAAGGATGAAGGTCCCTGTGAGCTTGACCTTTGACCTAATAACCTCAAAATCAATAGGGGTCATCTACTGGTGATGACCAACCAGCATACCAAGTTTGGTGAACCTAGGTCAAAGTGTTCTCTAGCGATTGATCGGAAACCGGTTTTAGCATGAAAGTCCCTGTGACCTTGACCTTTGACCTCAAAGTCAATAGGGGTCATCTACTGGTGATGACCAACCAGCATACCAAGTTTGGTGAACCTAGGTGAAAGCGTTCTCTAGTTATTGATCAGAAACCGTTTTTAAGATGAAGGTCCCTGTGAGCTTATCCTTTGACCTAATAACCTCAAAATCAATAGGGGTCATCTACTGGTGATGACCAACCAGCATACCAAAATTGGTGAACCTAGGTCAAAGTGTTCTCTAGCGATTGATCGGAAACCGGTTTTAGGATTAAGTCCCTGTGACCTTGACCTTTGACCTAATGACCTCAAAGTCAATAGGGGTCATCTACAGGTGATGACCAACCAGCATACCAAGTTTGGTGAACCTAGGACAAAGTGTTCTCTAGTTACCGATTGGAAACCGTTTATAGGATGAAAATCTCTGTGATCTTGACCTTTGACCTAATGACCTCAAAGTCATCTACTGGTGATAACCAACCAGCATACCAAGCTTGGTGAACCTAGGTCAAAGCATTCTCTACTTATTAATTGGAAACCGTTTTTAGGATGTAAGTCTCTGTGATCTTGACCTTTGACCTAATGACCTCAAAGTCAATAGGGGTCATCTACTGGTGATGACCAACCAACATACATAGTTTGGTGAACCTAGGTCAAAGCGTTCTCTAGTTATTGACCGGAAACCGTTTTTAGGATGAAAGCCTCTGTGATCTTGACCTTTGACCTCAAAATCAATAGTAGTCATCTACTGGTGATGACCAACAACCATACCAAGTTTGGTGAACCTAGGTCAAAGCATTCTCTAGTTATTGATCAGAAACCGTTTTCAAGATGAAGGTCCCTGTGAGCTTGTCCTTTGACCTAATGACCTCAAATTCAACAGGGGTCATCTACTGGTGATGACCAACCAGGATACCAAGTTTGATGAACTTAGGTCAAAGCATTCTCTAGTTATTGATTGGAAACCGTTTCTAGGATGAAAGTCTCTAGGATCTTGACCTTTGACCTAATGACCTCAAAATCAATAGTAGTCATCTACTGGTGATGACCAACAACCATACCAAGTTTTGTGAACCTAGGTTAAAGCATTCTCTAGTTATTGATCAGGAACCGTTTTCAAGATGAAGGTCCCTGTGAGCTTGTCCTTTGACCTAATGACCTCAAATTCAACAGGGGTCATCTACTGATGATGACCAACCAGGATACCAAGTTTGACCTAGGTCAATGTATTCTCTAGTTATTGATTGGAAACCGTTTCTAGGATGAAAGTGTCTAGGATCTTGACCTTTAACCTAATGACCTCAAAGTCAATAGGGGTCATCTATTGGTGATGACCAACCAGCATATCAAGTTTGGTGAACCTAGGTCAAAGAGTTCTCTAGTTATTGATCAGAAACTGTTTTTAGGGATGAAAGTCTCTAGGATCTTGACTTTTGACCTAATGACCTCAAAGTCAATAGGGGTCATCTACTTGTGATGACAAACCAAGGTACATAGTTTGGTGAATCTAGGTCAAAGCCTTCTCTAGTTATTGATCGGAATCTGATTTCGGATGAAGGTCCCTGTGAGCTTTACCTATGACCTAATGACCTCAAAATCAATAGGGATTATCTACTGGTGATGATTAACCAGCATACCAAGTTTGGTGAACCTAGGTCAAAGCGTTATATAGTAATTGATCAGAAACAGGTTTTAGGATGAAGGTCCCTGTGAGCTTTACCTATGACCTAATTATCTCAAAATCAAAAGGGGTCATCTAGTGGTGATTTCAAACCAGCATACATAATTTAGTGAACCTAGGTCAAAGCATTCTCTAGTTATTGATCGGAAACCGTTTTTAAGATGAAGGTCCATGTGAGCTTGACCATTGACCTAATGACCCCAAAATCAATAGGGATCATCTACTGGTGATGGCCAACCAGCATACCATGTTTGGTGAACCTAGGTCAAAGCATTCTCTAGTAATGGATCTGAAACCGTTTTTAGGATGAAGGTGCCTGTGAGCTTGTCATTCAACCTAATGACCTCAATGTCAATAGGGGTCATCTACTGGTGATGACCAACCAGTATACCTAGTTTGGTGAAGTTAGGTCAAAGAGTTCTCTAGTTATTGACCGGAAACGGTTTTTAGGAAGAAAGTCTCTAGGATTTTGACCTAATGACCTAAAAGTCAATAGGAGTCATTTACTGGTGATGACCAACCAAGGTACATAGTTTGGTGAACCTAGGTCAAAGCCTTCTCTTGTTATTGATCGGAATTTGTTTTAGGATGAAGGTCCCTGTGAGCTTTACCTATGACCTAAAGACCTCAAAATCAATAGGGGTCATCTTCTCGTGATGACCAACCAGCATACCAAGTTTAGTGAACCTAGGTCAAAGCGTTCTATAGTTATTGATCAGAAACCGGTTTTAGGATGAAGGTCCCTGTGAGCTTTACCTATGACCTAAAAATCAACAGGGGTCATCTACTGCTGATGACCAACCAGCATACCAAGTTTGGTGAACCTAGGTCAAAGTGTTCTATAGTTATTGATCAGAAACCGGTTTTAGGATGAAGGTCCCTGTGACCTTGACCTATGACCTAATGACCTCAAAGTCAATAGGGGGTAATCTACTGGTGATGGCAAACCAGCATACGTAATTTAGTGAACCTAGGTCAAAGCGTTCTCCAGTTATTGATCGGAAACCGTTTTTAAGATGAAGGTCCCTGTGAGCTTGACCATTGACCTAATGACCTCAAAATCAATAGGAGTCAACTACTGGTGATGACCAACCAGCATACCAAGCTTGGTGAACCTAGGTCAAATAATTCTCTAGTAATTGATTGGAAACGGTATCAAGGATGAAAGTCTCTGTGATCTTGACCTTAAAACTAATAACCTCAAAGTCAATAGGGGTCATCTACTGGTGATGACCAACCAGCGTACCAAGTTTGGTGTACCTAGGTCAAAGCGTTCTCTAGTTATTGATCGGAAACCGGTTTTAAGATGAAGGTCCCTGTGAGCTTTACCTATGACCTAATAACCTCAAAATAAATAGGGGTCATCTACTGGTGATGGCAAACCAGCATACATAATTTAGTGAACCTAGGTCAAAGCTTTCTCTAGTTATTGATCGGAAACGGTTTTTAGGATGAAGGTCCTTGCGAGCTTGACCGTTGACCTAATGACCTCAAAATCAATAGGAGTCATCTACTGGTGATGACCAACCAGCATACCAAGCTTGGTGAACCTAGGTCAAAGAATTCTCTAGTTATTGATTGGAAATGGTATTTAGGATAAAAGTCTCTGTGATCTTGAACTTTGAACTAATAACCTCAAAGTCGATAGGGGTCATCTACTGGTGATGACCAATCAGCATACCAAGTTTAGTGAACCTAGGTCAAAGCCTTCTCTAGTTATTGACCGGAAACGGTTTTTAGGATGAAAGTCTCTGTGATCTTGACCTTTGACCTAATGACCTCAAAAGCAATAGTTGTCATCTACTGGTGATGACCAACCACCAAACCAAATTTGGTGAACCTAGGTCAAAGCATTCTCTGGTTATTGATCGGAAACCGTTTTTAGGATGAAGGTCCCTGTGAACTTGTCCTTTGACCTAATGACCTCAAATTCAATAGGGGTCATCTACTGGTGATGACCAACCAGCATACCAAGTTTGGTGAACCTAGGTCAAAGCGTTCTCTAGTTATTGATCGGAAACCGTTTTTAGGTTGAAAGTCTCTAGGATCTTGACCTTTAACCTAATAACCTCAAAGTCAATATGGGTCATCTACTGGTGATGACCAACCAGCATACCAAGTTTGGTGAACCTAGATCAAAGAGTTCTCTAGTTATTGATCGGAAACTGTTTTAAGGATGAAAGTCTCTAGGATCTTGACCTTTGACCTAATGACCTCAAAATCAATAGGGGTCATCTACTGGTGATGACCAACCAGCATACCAAGTTTGGTGAACCTATGTCAAAGTGTTCTCTAGTTACCGATTGGAAACCGTTTATAGGATGAAAATCTCTGTGATCTTGACCTTTGACCTAATGACCTCAAAGTCATCTACTGGTGATAACCAACCAGCATACCAAGTTTGGTGAACCTAGGTCAAAAGCATTCTCTACTTATTGATTGCAAACCGTTTTTAGGATGTAAGTCTCTGTGATCTTGACCTTTGACCTAATGACCTCAAAGTCAATAGGGGTCATCTACTGGTGATGACCAACCAACATACATAGTATGGTCAACCTAGGTCAAAGCGTTCTCTAGTTATTGATTGGAAACGGTATTTAGGATGAAAGTCTCTGTGATCTTGACCTTTGACCTAATAACCTCAAAGTCAATAGTGGTCATCAACTGATGATGACCAATCAGCATACCAAGTTTAGTGAACCTAGGTCAAAGCCTTCTCTAGTTATTGACCGGAAACCGTTTTTAGGATGAAAGTCTCTGTGACACACAGAGAAACTTTACACATGGAAGTAACCAATCAGTGAAGTAGTACATAAGATGACGTAGGTTTATATGACCATGTCATGCGATCCAAGTAATCGATATGTTATTTAGTGTTACAAACTCCATGCATAGTTACTTCCCCTTTCATATAATAACGGCACTGTTTGTTAAGATATACTAATGGCAAAGAACTTTGGCTCAATCTGGAACAAGTAAAACCTAGAAATTTCATTTTTCCCTCGTTCTTTCCCTTCCTTATTTTGGGTACTGCTGTATTGACGTATTTTTCCTGGTATTTCAACCATGAAGAAATGAATGATAAAAAAAACAGTTCTTGTTACTGACCTCTGTTTTTGACTTTGAGAAAGATGTTAATTGTAATTGTAAACGAGTGATATTAGAGCACTATGTCAGAAGTTCACATTGATGGTGACTTTGAACCCTTTTTCCAAGGGGGACATAATAAACATTCATTGAAGGCTCCTGCTGGACAGTAACTGTTGTTGAGTGTATGGGGGCAGCATAATGTTTTGACCCTTGCTCTACATTCACACACTCTCATATAACAAACCATATGCCATATGTCAATATTCAAGTTGCTGACCATTTAATTATACCAGGTATCTACATGATGGTTGACCAATTTTCTATAATAAAAAGGTATTTCCAACATTTCAATTTCCAAACCTATGTCTTTATTCCTCCATTTTCTTGGCAGAGTCAATGCAGTTGGTGCTGTCAATAGGTCAGTAAAAGAGGTAAAAAAGAAATGGCAAACCTACCAGTCAAGTGTTAAATCAAAGGAGGCTAAACGCATTAGTGAGACCAAAGTGACTGGGGGTGGACCACTCCCAAATGATCTCACTGATATAGAAAAGACAGTAAGATATATATTTCTGTATATTGTACTCAAATATTCAAAACAAAACATTTTAATGCAAAGGCACTTGTATGTCATACAGTAACAGTCAGATCTGACAAATTAACTCATCTAGTATTGGATGTGGAATTAGAACTTTTCAATATGGTAAAAATTAAACTTTGGGAAATGCTGCAGTAAATGATATACAACAGGCAGAAAACATCAAATACTTCTTAGATGGTACCATAGCACCTGCAATCTATTGCTATTAATTATAAAGTTTCTGTACTTTTCTAAACTCCTTTATGAGTCATAAAATCCTTATATTTCCTTTGAAAATAATCACTTTTTTGTAATATAATTTTCAAAATTTTATCATTGTAGATTTACATGTATTCATAACAACACCATTCTGTAATTGTTTCATATTTTCAATTATAACTGTCATTTATATTCAGGTATTAAGTGTAATTCCACAGGCAATGATTCATGGGATAAATGGTGGAATAGACTCGGGTAAGAGGAAATACAGATACAATTACAGAAAAATAACAGCTAATGAAACTTATGTTCAGAATCCAATGTGAAAAAAATATATCTTAAAATATATCTTAAGATGAAAACAAACCTGTTTTTAACATGTAAGAATACCTTGTTAAAGTACAGTAATTTTTGTCAGTGGATAAAGATAACAACCAAAAGAACAACAATCAAACAACAACAAAGAATACAGGTAGATTTGGAAGTTAAGGCTGTGTAAGAATAATTCAAATTACATATTTATATGTAAATAGTTATATGTTCTGGTTGAAATTTTTTTTGATGCAGTTACTTTGGTCTCTAATTATATGATCATACAACTACAAAACCATCGTCTACAAAATTTATGTACAATAAACTGAAAGAAACATTTTCAGTCTGAACGGACGACAAGTGGAAAAAAACATTTAAACAAAACTTGCAACTTTATAGAATTTTAAATTACAAAACTGTGAAGATCAATGCTTTAAAAATGTTCAACATATAGCAAAATGCTACCAAATGTTATGACATTTGTTGCAATACTACAAGAACAGTTCAAATTCCATGCTCTAAAGTGACCACTGTAAAATGTTTCAGTTTGTGAGGACAACTGTCTACTGTCTGGAGCAGCACCCAAGGATCATGTCTTGGAAAATTCTGAAAATGTACAAGGCAAGTTTAACAATTCATGAAAAACATTCAGAGGTACAGACCAGCAGATTTCAGCTTAACAATTTTCTTCTTTGAAATCAAAAATAATTTGAAAATATCCATTCCATTTCCCAAATAAAATTTTATGCTAATGATGCCTTGAAAAATAAAAGGAAAAGGGTTCTGGTAGCAGGATTATTTGTCTTTGTTCAGTGCGGTTTAAGTGCCATTTTAAACAGCTGTGGTCATAAGAAGTATTAAACCAGTTCATTAAAAAAATCTCTCTGCAATCAACTGACAGCTTCGTCACCCTAATCAGAGTTGAGGGACAAAGGACATTTATATGACATGTTAAATATCAATTATGATTGAAAAATCTTGCAGGCCTTATCATTTTGCGGGGACTGAACCAAGAATTTCAGGATAGCCATGACTGGATGTCACAACACTCCATTAAGCTGAGGGTAAAACAGGAATTATATTATTGACAACATTTCATTATAACCTCATACTTTCTATTAAGAAAAATAATTTGTACATATGTTATACAGATGATGATGCCTACTGCAACATTGCAAATACACCAAGACAAACTGAGAGCAAGAAACGGAAGGCAACATCTTGCAGTTTTTAAGAAGGTACTTAACATATTTATTGGTCAATATATGGTAAAAATGTGAAAAATTCCACTTGAAGACTTCAATATACAATGTTTGTAAAAGACTAACTTTTATTTAAATTTGAAAGACTTTTGGTGACTTGGGTTCTATCGATTTGATCACGCTATATGACTGTGTATACCTCAACAAAAATCTATGTAACTAATAGTACGTCGTGGGCATTGACAGCTGCATTTCACTTTCAGATTACCAATCCAAACTGGTAAGAATAATAATTTTAGCTTCCTTACTTCATGCTTTAACTTACATCTGAAATCTTTACACAATTGATCATATTTTTTTAGAAAGTGGATATACACAAATGAGAGCACTCGGTCATCGAGTTTGCGGAACAAAAAATTGTGTACCAAGTTAATGGAACACAATTGTCTCTATGACAAAGAGAAGAGATTCTTATACAGAAATACACTTGAAGCACACTGATTTTTTATATTACAAAAGCATGAAGTCCATAGAGTAAATCTGCTAGTGGAAAAAGATGAGGCATCTGAGGTTTGTAAAGGTGGACGCAAAAAGGTTCATGTATTTCAAATGTTATGATTTGAGAGATGAATGCCAGTTTGCTAAGATATTCACATCAGTGATACTTGTACAGCTCATCCCTTAAAAGTACAAACAGAAACCTCTAAGTTCTGCTGCTAAGAAAAAGTATCTTTCATTGTGCATAAATGTAGTCACCCCCAAAAGAGTTTTATGTTTATTACAAACTATTACTGCAATCCAATTCTGCAGTTCAGGATAAACTTCCAGAACCCAATGCAGAAGAGTCTGATGATTGACAGATACACAATAAGTGGAATCATGAACAGTGAAAATGAAAAGCACATCGTCAGCTACGATAGTGTCACAACACTTCACACTCACTTTCAACGTATTGAATAAGGCTCAGATGGGTGAAATAACTAAACAAGGCTTAATTTCCTTTGACTGCTCAGCAATATACAGTTGCAGAGATATTTTCAGTTAATTAAATCATCTTTTTCCACATATGCAAATGAATTTAAGTATCTCAAAATAACAATGTGTTCATTATTGCAATAATAAAAGACTGATACGATGTTTTACTGTTTAAATACATTTCACATACTTAGTGCAAAAACATTGTATATATACAGATACCATGTTTGTGTGACATCTTGCTAAATATCTTTGTTTTTTTTACTTTGTGCAAAGGTATTGTATCCAGAGATAACATTTTTATGCAAATATGTAAAATATCAGTCAATAAATAAAGGCTCTATGACAGAAAGTAGAAATATCTATTATAAGCTATGGTGACCTTGACCTTGACCCAGTTACCTCAAACCCTACCCATGGGTAGAGGTCCATGCAAGGAACCTATATATTGAATATCAAAGATATTGGTCTATAAATGAAGGCTTTATGAGGTAGAGTAGATAAATCTATTTTTAGCCTTTAACCTAATCTAATAATTTGAAAAAGCTTCATAAAGCTTGCTTCATGCCAAATTTTAAAATTCTAGGCCTTGTGGTTTCAGACAAGAAGATTTTTAAAGATTTCCTTTATTACATATTAAGGGCCCCCGGGGCGTGGCAAATTTTGAACCCAGGGCCAACATTTAAACAATATTGGTAAAGGTTCTTTACACAATACTCAACACCAAATATCTAATGTCTACACCTATTTGTTTTGGAGAAAAATTATTTTTCATGTTTTTCCTATATAAATCTATGTAAACCAAGAGAACCCTGGGACATGGCCATTTTTGACCCAGGGGACATAATTTGAACAAACATGGTAGACATCCACTAGACAATGCTACATACCAAATATCCAAGCTGTAGGCATTGAGGTTTCCAGAAAGAAGATTTTTAAAGATTTCCTTTTTTTGGATATTAAGGGCCCCCGGGGCGGGGCCAATTTTGACCCAGGGCCAACATATAAACAATACTGGTAAAGGTGCTCTACACAATACTCCACGCCAAATATCTAAGGTCTTGTCCTATTAGTTTCGGAGACAAGAGGGCCATGATGGCCCTGGATCGCTCCCCTGAGTACTTTGGCTGTAGGTTTGCTGCTAAGCAGTATTTCATTTTTTAATTGAAAATATATAAGTGCCTACAAACCAAATATGTAAAATATCAGTCAATAAATAAAGGCTCTATGACAGAAAGTAGAAATATCTCTTATAAGCTATGGTGACCTTGACCTTGACCCAGTGATCTCAAACCCTACCCATGGTTAGAGGTCCATGCAAGGAACCTATATACTGAATATCAAAGATATTGGTCTATAACCGAAGGCTTCATGAGGTACAGTAGATAAATCTACTTTTAGCCTCCGTGACCTTTAACCTAATCCAATAATTTGAAAAAGCTTCATAAAGCTTGCTTCATGCCAAATTTTAAAATTCAAGGCCTTGTGGTTTCAGACAAGAAGATTTTTAAAGATATTAAGGGCCCCCGGGGCGGGCCAAATTTTGACCCAAGGGCCAACATTTAAACAATATTGGTAAAGGTTTTTTACACAATACTCAACACCAAATATCTAAGGTCTACACCTATTTGTTTTGGAGATAAATTATTTTTCATGTTTTTCCCATATAAATCAATGTTAAACAAGAGAACCCTGGGGCGTGGCCAATTTTGACCCAGGGGACATAATTTGAACAAACATGGTAAACATCCACTAGACAATGCCGCATACCAAATCTCTGAGCTGTAGGCATTGAGATTGCCAGTAAGAAGATTTTTAAAGATTGCCTTTTTTAAAAATTAAGGGCCCCTAGGGCGGGGCAAATTTTGACCCCAGGGCCAACATATAAACAATACTGATATAGGTTATCTACACAATACTCCACACAAAATATCTAAGCTCTAGTCCTATTAGTTTCGGAGAAAAATGACTTTTAATGTTTTTCCTATATAACCATATGTAAACCAAGAGAACCCTGTGGCGTGGCCAATTTTGACCCAGGGAACATAATTTGAATAAACTTGGTAGACAATCACTAGACATTGCTACATACCAAATATCAAAGCTGTAGGCATTGAGGTTTCCAGTAAGAAGATTTTTAAAGATTGCCTTTTTTAAATATTAAGGGCCCCGGGGCGGGGCCAATTTTTACCCAAGGGCTGACATATAAACAATACTGGTAAAGGTTCTTTACACAATACTCCACACCAAATATCTAAGGTCTAGTCCTATTCGTTTTGGGGAAAAATGATTTTTCATGTTTTTCCTATATAACCATATGTAAACCAAGAGAACCCTGGGGCGTGGCCAATTTTAGACCCAGGGGACATAATTTGAACAAACTTGGTAGACATCCACTAGACAATGCTACATACCAAATATCAAAGCTGTAGGCATTGTGGTTTCCAGTAAGAAGATTTTTAAAGATTGCCTTTTTTAAATATTAAGGGCCCCCGGGGCGGGGCCAATTTTTACCCCAGGGCCAACATATAAAGAATACTGGTAAAGGTTCTTTACACAATACTCCACACCAAATATCTAAGGTCTAGCCCTATTAGTTTTGGAGAAAAATGATTTTTCATGTTTTTCCTATATAAATCTATGTAAACCAAGAGAACCCTGGGGCGTGGCCAATTTTGACCCAGGGGACATAATTTGAACAAACTTGGTAGACATCTACTAGACAATGCTACATACCAAATATCAAAGCTGTAGGCATTGTGGTTTCTGAGAAGAAGAGTTTTAAAGATTGCCTTTTTTACATATTTAGGGCCCCCAGGGCGGGGCCAATTTTTAGACCCCAGGGCCAACATATAAACAATACTGGTAAAGGTTCTCTACACAATACTCCACACCAAATATCTAAGGTCTAGTCCTATTAGTTTTGGAGATAAATGATTTTTCATGTTTTTCCTATATAAGGCCACACCAAATCGTTCTTTCGTTTAGCGTCCGCGGACGGATAGGTTTGAGCTTCTGAGGTAGGAAAAAACAACAACATTGTTTTGTCTTACGATCTTACTGTACAAAGTATTAAATGTTCTCCGGTATGTTCGAGAATTTATATGTGACTAGTGTTGTTACCTCCCTTATATCTTTACCCCATTTTGTATTTATTGAGTCGAGTAAAAAAGTTCCATGCGTGCATAAATTTGTTGGCGACATCACAAGAGGTTAGTTTCTGGTCAGTTATAATAAGATTTTAATGCTTTTTATTGTTTTTCAGGATAATAGCAAGTAAATGATTGTTTTATGTAAATTGTATGCATGGAAGTATTTCTTATATGTTTTCGCTATCAGTCGAATTTCTCAAGTGTAGTGTATACACGAGCTGCAGCTAGAATTTGTTGAAGAAGTTTAATGTAATTCAAATAGGTAGAGTCGAAAGACATTATTTAAGACATTTTGTTAGTAGTTCACAAAGCAGATTTTCCTTTTGTAACATTTTTTACTGAGAATTCTTCTTTCATAAGGGAGACAAATTCATTTGAATTATTAAAAAGAATTGTGTTATCTTCGCAGTGAAGCCAACAGACACTCAGACAAAAAAGATAGAGAAAAACAAATACCAGTAAAAATGATATTTTGGTGCACAGTATTAAATGTTTAAATAGTGTTTACTTTTGTAATTTTTTACAGTGATACCTCATTTGGATTTTAGTAGCATAGGATGGAAGGACCAGTTTAATAACATGAATATGCATCAGTTTTATAGATTGTTGAAACTGAGTTGATACTGACAAGTTGACACCAATATAGACTCAGTTGTAAATTTACATATGCAGAAATATATTTTCAGTTGAATTTATAGGTGGTTTGATTGAAAATACTTTAAGAAATGCATTTAAAGTCTCTACAAAGTCCAGCGTTTTTTTTTGTTCTTTAGACGTTCCCAATCACCACCGGACCCATCCCAGTTCTAAAACGGACCTCTACCAATCTGATCAGAATTGCCTTTTTCTCAATTTACTTTTAAAATATAAAGCACTTTAGTCCGAAACACTAAGATATAGAGCACTTTAGTCCGAAACAGCCTAACAGTCACAATCTCTAACACAAATTTTACTCCCTATAACGGCATTCTTCAAGTGCGACGCAATCGAATAATTCTGAGTACGAATAAGTTGACTGGTTTGCCTAAAAATACTATAAACACGTGGCGGTGGAACAGAAAATGAAACCATTCAATTAACCGGAAATCAGTCAAACTGAAACTAAGAGCCATAACAGCAAATACTATCGGGAAAAAATAATAAAAACAGAAAGTAGGTCTTCAACTTCAAGACGTCTTACCGATTTCAGATTCTCGCCGATACCGAACAATAATCCTTTTAAAGTAGATAAAGTAATCCAATTTTCGGTCGGTAAGTTAACGAGCAGTTTACTGCTGAACAGGTAATTTTTGAGCCAGAGAACACGAAGTCTACATGTATAACATCACTCCCTTTTCACTTTGTTGTAATAATCATTTTAGCTTGATCAGAAAAGCTCACCCTGAGCACTTTGTGCTCAGGTGAGCTAAAAATGATAGAAAAACAATCTTATCATCTGGCTTTGGTCACAAGCCCAAGACAGCACAAATATAAAAGAAAGAAAGAAAGAAGGAAGAAAAGGACAGAAGAAAGAAAAAAAGAAAGAAAAAAAGAGAGAAAGAAAAAGGGAAAGAAAGAAAGAAGAAAGAGAATCAGGAAAGAAGGAAAGAAAGATAACTCTGACAAAAATCATTGAACTGCAAAATACTGACAATATGCACAACTAGACTTGGTACTGATCATTCCTGTAAAGTTTCAATGAAATCGCACCAGTAGTTTCTGAGGAGTAGTCCGGACAAGTTTTGTGATGGACAGACAGAAGGATGGATGGACAGACAGACAGACAGATGATGGGAAAGTGATCTCGATATGTCATGGCTTCTTTTAGCATGTCGCAGCTACTGGGAAGCCTTTAACACAATTTCATTATTTGGCTAAAACGCCTTTTTCATTCAAGGGCCATAACTCAGCCAAAAATTATTCAACCGAAAAACCCGTTAGCTATGCGCAAGTACTTGAGGTACTGTTCAATCCTGTAAAATTTAATTCAAATTGTATTAGTAGTATAAGAGAAGTAGTCCGGACAAACTTTAAAAATAAAATTCATAAAAGGGCCATATCTCTCACAAAAATCATTGGACTGGAAAATGCCGATGATATGCACAACTAGATTTGGTACTGATCATTCCTGTAAAGTTTGGATGGAATCGCACCAGCAGTTTCTGAGGAGTAGTCCGGACAAGATTTGTGACGGACGGATGGACGGACAGACAGACAGACGACAGAGAAGTGATCCCTATATGTCGCGGCTACTTCGCAGCAGGCGACACAAAAAAGAAAGAAAAAAAAGGAACAAAGAAACAAGAGGGCCAATGGCCCTCAAGCGCTCACATGGGTTCAAAGATGAAAGAAATTTTTATGAATGTAATGATGCATATCACAGAAATGGACCAATGCAATTTCATTGCCATTTCACCAAAAACAGAAAGGAGGTCAGTAGGTCAAAATATAGGTCATGAGAAAACATTTTTAAAATTGGAACAAAAAGCTGTACACAAAGTCCAAATTTCATTGCCATAGCTTTAAAACAAAAAAGTACATGTAGGTCAGTAGGTCAAAAATATAGGTCATGATATGACTTTTTTGAAATCGGAACAAAAAACTGCACACATGGTCCAAATTTCATTGCCATACTTCCAGAAACAAAAACTAGGTCAAAAATATAGGTCATGCGATGACATTTTTGAAATCAAAACAAAAAACTATGCACATGGTCCAAGTTTCATTCCTGTAGCCAAAAAAAAACAACAAGAGGGCCATGATGGCCCTGTATCGCTCACCTGAGTTTGACTGCTTTTAACAAAGTTGCTATGGACCTGGTTAATTGACCCCAGATGACCCATATTCGAACTTGACCTAGAAATTATTGAAACAATCTCTTGACAAATTTCCAGGATATTTGGACTGAAAAAGTAGCCTCTAGAGTGCTCACAAGGTATTTCGATATTTAGGCTCTGTGACTTAGTTTTTGACCCCAGATAACCCATATCCAAACTTGAGCTACAAATCATCAAAACAATCTTTCTGACAAATTTCCAGGACATTTGGACTGAAAATGTAGCCATTGAGTGTTTACAAAGTTTTTCGATATTTGGGCTCTGTGACCTAGATGTTTCGACTCCAGATGACCCATATTCAAACTTGTCTAGAAACCATAGAATTAAGCTTTCTGACAAATTTCCAGGTTATTTCGAATTAAAATAATACCTAACAAGGCTTTTCCATAATTGGGCTCTGTGACCTAGTTTTTGACCCAAGATGACCCATATTCAAACTTGAGCTAGAAATCATTAAAAAAAACCTGTCTGACAAATTTCCAGCATATTTGGACTGAAAATGTAACCTCTGGAGTGTTAAAAAGTTTTTTACATATTTGGACCATGTGACCTAGTTTCTGATCCCAGATGACCCATATCCAAATTTGAGCTAGAAATCATTGAAACAACCTTTCTGAAAAATTCCAAGGATATTTGGACTAAAAATGTAACCTCTAGAGCATTAACAAGGTTTTTCTACTTTCGGGCTCTGTGACCTAGTTTTTGACCCCAGAACACCTATATTCAAAACTGAGCTAGAAATCATCGATAGAACCTTTCTGACAAATTTCCAGGTTATTTGGACTGAAAATGCTACCTTTAGAATGTTAACAAGGTTTTTCCATATTTGGACTCTGTGACCTAGTTTGTGACCCCAGATGACCCATATCTGAACTTGATCAAGAAATCCTCAATGCAACCTTTCTGACAAATTTCCAGATTATTTGGGCTGAAAATGTAACCTTTAGAGTGTTAACAAGATTTTTCTATTTTTGGGCTCTGTGACCTAGTTATTGAACCCAGATTACCCATATTCGAACTTGACCTAGAAATTGTCAAAGCAACCTTTCTGACAAATTTCCAGATTATTTGGGCTGAAAATGTAGCCTCTAGAGTGTTAACAAGATTTTTCTATTTTTGGGCTCCGTGACCTAGTTTTTGAACCCAGATGACCCATATTTGAACTTGACCTAGAAATCATCGACAGAACCTTTCTGACAAATTTCCAAGATATTTGGACTGAAAAAGTAGCCTCTAGAGTGTTAACAAGGTTTTTCTATATTTGGGCTCTGTGACCTAGTTTTCCAACCATGATAACCCATGTTCGAACTCGTCCGAGATATTAATGAGACAAACATCCTGACCAAGTTTCATGACAATTGAGGCAAAAATGTGACCACTAGAGTGTTAACAAACTAATTGTGGACGGATGACGGACAAAAGGTGATCAGAAAAGCTCACTCTGTCACTACGTGACAGGTGAGCTAAAAAGTACGTCAGTAAGTCAAAAATATAGGTCAAGGAATAATGTTTTTGAAATCATCTTAAAAAACTGTACAAATGGTCCAAATTTTATTGCCATAGCAAAAAACTTAAACAAGAGGGCCATGACGGCCCTGGATTGCTCACCTGAGTTCTTTGGCAGTAGGTTTGCTGTTAAGCAGTATTTCATTTTTTAATTGAAAATATGTAAGTGCCTACAAACCAAATATTTAAAATATCAGTCAATAAATAAAGGCTCTATGACAGAAAGTAGAAATATCTATTAGAAGCTATGGTGACCTTGACCCAGTGACCTCAAACCCTACCAATGGGTAGAGGTCCATGCAAGGAACCTCTATACTGAATATCAAAGATATTGGTCTATAAATGAAGGCTCTATGAGGTACAGTAGATAAATCTACTTTTAGCCTCCGTGACCTTTAACCTAATCTAATAATTTGAAAAAGCTTGATAAAGCTTGCTTCGTGCCAAATTTTAAAATTCTAGGCCTTGTGGTTTCAGACAAGAAGATTTTTAAAGATTTTCTTCTATATTGTTTTATTTAAAACTTGTGACCCCTCGGGCAGGGCCAACAGTGACCCCAGGGACATTTTTCTAACAAAAGTGGTAGAGGTCCACTAGACAATGCTGCATACCGAATATCTTTACTCTAGGCCTTGTGGTTTCTGACATGAAGATTTTTCAAGTTTTTCCTATATAATTCTATGTAAAACATGTGACCCCTAGTGCGGGGCCTATTTTGACCAAGGGGCCATGATTTGAACAAACTTCATAGAGGTCAATTAGATAATGCTGCACACCAAATATCTTAACTCTAGGCCTTGTTGTTTATGACAAGAAGATTTTTAAAGTTTTTCATATATAACTCTCTGTAAAACATGTGACCCCTGGGGCGGGCCATTTTTGACCTACGTCTATGACTTGAACAAACTCATAAGAGGTCCTCTAGACAATGCTTCATACAAAATATCTTAACTCTAAGCCTTCATCGTCGGAGACCCACGGTTGTTGATCTTCATACAGTATGAAGATCAACAACCGTGGGTCTCCGACGATGTAAGCCTTATGCTTTCTTCTGTGAAGATTTTTAAAACCTTTTCCTATATAACTCTATGTAAACAAGTGACCCCCAGGGCTTGGCCTATTTTGACCCAGTGGCTATGATTTGAACAAACTTAGTGAGGTCCACTAGACAATGCTACACACCATATATCTAAGCTCTATGCCTTACAGTTTCTGACAAGAAGATTTTTAAAGTTTTTCCAATATAACTCTAAGTAAAATAAGTGACCCCTGGGGCGGGGCCATTTTTGACCCAGAGGCCATGATTTGAACAATCTTGGTAGAGGTCGACTAGACAGTGCTACACACTGAATATCTAAGCTCTACAACTTACAGTTTCTGACAAGAAAATTTTTTAAGATTTTCCTATATAACTCTATGTAAAACAAGTGACCCCTGGGGCGGGGCCATTTTTGACCCAGAGGCCACAATTTAAACAAACTTGGTAGAGGTCCACTAGACAATGCTACACACCAAATATCTAAGCTATATGCCTTACGGTGTCTGACAAGAAGATTTTTAAAGTTTTTCCTATATAACTATGTAAAACAAGTGACCCCTGTGGCGGGGCCATTTCTGACCCAGAGGCCATGATTTGAACAATCTTGGTAGAGGTCCACTAGACAGTGCTACACACTGAATATCTAAGCTCTACAACTTACAGTTTCTGACAAGAAGATTTTTTAAGATTTTCCTATATAACTCTATGTAAAACAAATGACCCCTGGGGCGGGGCCATTTTTGACCCAGAGGCCACGATTTGAACAAACTTGGTAGAGGTCCACTAGACAATGCTACAAACAAAATATCTAAGCTCTATAACTTATGGTTTCTGACAAGAAGATTTTTTAAGATTTTCCTATATACATGTACATGTAACTCTATGTAAAACAAGTGACCCCTGGGGCGGGGCCATTTTTGACCCAGCAGTGATTTTTTTACTTTTTTTTGCAACAGCCCATGCCTTTCAAATTGGGAAATTTTTAGCGCGATAAACTTCAAAATTGGGAAAAATTAACAACACTTTAAAAACTATTTAAACAGTTTTATTTTTTTGTTCATTTGCTGAATGACAAAATCTTTCAATTACAAGCTTTACAATTGAATCTTTTTTTGAATCTATTTTTCATTCCCTTAAAGCTGTCCACTAAACGTTCTAGTTTCTCATTATTCAGTTCATTTCTTTGGTGACATAAACGCATTACAGCGTCCAAACTGCGCTGACTTCACTTCTTGCGATTTCTGACATGTCTGACTAAGATCGTTAGCTTTTCTGAAAGACTCTCGTATGTCTGGAATGCCTGATGCGTATCTGCTTTTGATTTTCTTAACGTAGTACTTAGAATTATGAGACATTTTCACACATCCGACATTTTCTTAAACGAACCGAATAAGTCAAACTAAATGCCGTACTATGCCCTTACCCACGCGCCGCGTCGGTTGAAATTTCTGCAAAGAAACCGCGAGATAAGTCGGGATTTCATGATTATTTGTATGTTTTTATTTCAAATTTCACAAGAAATAAATATGACTAGGAAAATTCTTCTGCTTTTTGGGAATTTTCAAGCATTTTTTTTGGAATTTTAGCCATTTTTTGCAATTGGGAAGACGCCCAATTTCAGAGTCAAATGGGCGCAAAAAAAACCACTGGACCCAGATGCCATGATTTGAACAAACTTAGTAGAGGTCCAATAGACAATGCTACACACCAAATATCTAAGCTCTAGCTATAACTTATGGTTTCTGACAAGAAGATTTTTTAAGATTTTCCTACATAACTCTATGTAAAACAAGTGACCCCCGGGCAGGGCAATTTTTGACCCAAAAGCCATGATTTGAACAAAATTGGTAGAGGTCCACTATACAATGCTACATACCAAATATCTTAACTCTTGGCCTTCTTGTTTCTGACAAGAAGATTTTTAAAGTTTTCCCTATATAACTCTTTATAAAATCAACTGACCCCTGGGGTGTGGTCAGTTTTGACCCCAGGGACATAATTTGAACAAACTTGGTAGAGGTCCACTAGATGATGCTTCATACCAAATATCAAAGCTCCAGGCCTTGTGGTTTCGGAGAAGAAGATTTTTAAAGATCCAACTTATAAAATCTAATTTTAGCTCCAGTGAACCAGAAATGCAATGGACCAGAACCATTTGAACAATCTTGGTAGAGCTTCATGCAAGGAACATCCCAGGCAAGTTTGATTAAATATGCCCCATTGGTTTCAGAGGAGATGTCGTTTGAATGAAAAGTTGACGACGGATGGACGGACCACCAATGGACGATGGACAAAGACCAATCAGAAAAGCTCACCCTGATCACTTTGTGCTCAGATGAGCTAAAAATGAGAAAACATTTTTTTTTTTGTGGGGGGGAGGGGGGATGACCCCACTGTGGTCACAGTGCATACTACCAAATATCTAAGCTCCAGGCCTTCCAGTTTCTGACAAGATGATTTTTTAAGAATTTACTATATAACTCTATGTAAAACATGTGACCCGTTGGGCGGAGCAAATTTTGACCAAGGGGCCATGGTTTAAACAATCTTGGTAGAGGTCTACTAGACGACGCTCAACACCAAATATCTAAGCTCCATGCCTTGCGGTTTCTGACAAGAGGATTTTTAAAAGTTTTCACTTATATAACTCTATGTAAAATCAAGTGACCCCCGGGGCAGGGCCAGTTCTGACATCAGGGTCATAATTTGAACAATCTTGGTAGAGGTTCACCAGATGATGCCTCACACCAAAAATCTTAGTTCCAGGCCTTGCGGTTTCTGACAAGAAGATTCTTTAAGTTTTCATTATATAACTCAATGTAAAACATGTGACCCCTGGGGCGGGGCCATTTCTGACCCAAGTATCACAATTTGAACAATCTTGGTAGAGGTCAACTAGATGATGCCTTATACCAAATATCTAAGTTCCATGCCTTGTGGTTTCTGACAAGAAGATTTTTAAAGTTTTCTCTTTATAACTCTAGGTAAAATCAAGTGACCCCCGGGACGGGGCCAGTTCTGACCCCAGGGTCATAATTTGAACAATCTTTGTAGAGGTCCACTAGATTATGCTACATACCAAATATCTAAGCTCCAGGCTTGCAGATTTTGAGAAGAAGATTTTTAAAGTTTTTCCTTTTGCTTGCCATGGCAACCAGAGTTCTGCATGGAATAGAATTCTTTGAAAAACTTTGGTAGAGCTTCATGCAAGAAACATCCCTTGCAAGTTTCATTGAAATTGGCGCAGTGGTTTCAGAGGAGATGTTGTTTGAATGGAAATGTTGATGACGCACGACGACGGAAGAGGGACGGAGGGGGATCACAATAGCTCGCCATGTCACTGCGTGACAGGTGAGCTAAAAATATGGGAATTAGCACTTGTTGGGAGAATGTTCCAAGTAATCTATGTCTTACTCTCTTAGCAACTTATACTGTGAGAATAATAATATGCAATAATTTTATTTTCTTTTAGATAAAAAAGTAAAATGTAAGAAAAGAATAAAACTGTCACTCAGGCTTTTACATTAATTAAAGGCAATTCTCAGACTGAAAATGTGCTAGGTACAAATGTAACATAAGAATCAAAGATTCAAATTTTTGTTTGTATTTTTTTTTGTATCATAAACTGTCAGTTCACTGTAACTGGTGGTGAATACTTAAAATACATTTTCATTTATGATAAACAATTAATTTACCTCACCTTTAGATGAAAAAGACAGATGAAAAAGACAGAGTATAATATTACAGCATTATACTGCATGAATAATCGACTGAAATGTGTTCTGTAGAATCTGCTTAACAAATATACATGTCTTTGCAGACTAAATGTGTTAAGGAAAGAGACAAACAGAGATATAAACACCAAATGGATGAACACAGTTGACAGAGCTCAATGACACATATGAATATTGTTTCTTTATTTTTGGATGGAGGAACTAAACATTGGCAAAAACCATAGAACTCAGGTTTATAAGATCATTTCCAGTAACTAACATAACAAAACAAGCCTGAATGGGGATCAAACCTTTACAATGTATGTCCTAATTCATACCACAATGTTACTGAAAATGAGCTTTTTAGAACAGACAGAAAGATGGATGAATACACTTATTATTTATGTGTATGGAGCTATGATGTTTATTTGAAAACATTAAACATACATACATACTACTTTCAGTCTTCACAAATAACTTTTTGAAGGACTGGACATTTGGACCAGCCAAGGCAATAATCTGACTGGACCGAATGACATTTAACTGGACCAAAAAATAGCTGTAAACAATGCTATAAGGATGAACAAAACAATAAGACTATGTTTTGAAGTAGAACTTGTCACCACCATGTTAAAAATAATATTAATTATACTTTGAACTTGCTTCATAGCCTAACAATAGTATTGTTTAGTGAAAATAATAGTATTCAAGGCTTTTTCCCCCTTCTACGCGCTGTTTACAGGCGTCTTACCCTTAGGAAAATTCCTTAAAATCATAGTTTTCCCCTATAAGTCAATTAACATCAAGTTTTTTCTTCCCCTTTTGCAAAACAAGAGTGCCATGATGGCCCTGGATTGCTCACCTGAGTACTTTGGCTGTAGGTTTGCTGTTAAGCAGTATTTCATTTTTTAATTGAAAATATATAAGTGCCTACAAACCAAATATGTAAAATATCAGTCAATAAATAAAGGCTCTATGACAGAAAGTAGAAATATCTATTATAAGCTATGGTGACCTTAACCTTGACCCAGTGACCTCAAACCCTACCCATGGTTAGAGGTCCATGCAATGAACCTATATATTGAATATCAAAGATATTGGTCTATAAATGAAGGCTTCATGAGGTACAGTAGATAAATCTATTTTTAGCTTCCGTGACCTTTAACCTTATCTAATAATGTGAACAACCAAACAACCTTTCTGACAAACTGCCAGGATATTTGGACTGAAACAGTAGCCTCTAGAGCCTTAACAAGATATTTCTATTATTGGGCTATGTGACCTAGTTTTTAACCCCAGATGACCCATATTCGAACTTGACCTAGAAACCATGGAAATAACCTTTCTGACATATTTCCAGAATATTTTCAGGAAATTTGGGTTAAACATGTTTCCTCTAGAGTGTTAACAAGGTTTTACCATATTTGGGCTGTGTGACCTAGTTTTTGACCCCACATGACCCATATTCAAACTTGAGCTAGAAATCATCAAACCAACCGTTCTGACTTATTTCCAGGATATTTGGGCTGAAAATGTTACCTCTATAGTGATAAAAAGGTTTTTCCATATTTGGTCTCAGTGACCTAGTTTTTGACCCCAGATGACCAATATTCCAACCTGGGCTAGAAATCATCAAAATAACCTTTCTGATATATGACAAGTATATTTGGGCTGAAAATGTTACCTCTAAAGTATTAACAAGGTTTTTCCATATTTGGGCTCTGTGACCTACATGTAGTTTTTGACCCCACATGACCCATATTCCAACTTGCACTAGAAATCACCCAAATAACCTTTCTGACATATTACAAGGACATTTGGACTGAAAATGTGACCTCTAAAGTGTTAACAAGATTTGTCTATTTTTGGGCTCCGTGACCTAGTTTTTGACCCCAGATGACCCATATTCCAACTTGACCTAGAAATCATTAAAACAACCTATCTGACATATTTCCAGGATATTTGGGCTGAAAATGTTACCTCTAGAGTGTTAACAAGGTTTTTCCATATACATGTACAGGCTGTGTGACCTAGTTTTTGACCCCACATGACCCATATTCAAACTTGAGCTAGAAATCACCAAAACAACCTTTCTGACAAATTTCCAGGATATTTGGACTGAAAATGTTACCTCTAGAGTGATAAAAAGGTTTTTCCATATTTGGTCTCAGTGACCTAGTTTTTTTGACCCCAGATGACCCATATTCGAACCTGGGCTAGAAATCATCCAAATAACGTTTCTGACATATTACAAGGATATTTGGGCTAAAAATGTTACGTCTAAAGTGTTAACAAGGTTTTTCCATATTTGGGCTCTGTGACCTAGTTTTTGACCCCAGATGACCCACTTTTGAACTTGAGCTAGAAATCATGGAAACAACCTTTCTGACAAATTTCCAGATTATTTGGGCTGAAAATGTAACTTCTAGAGTATTAACAAGAATGTTCTATTTTTGGGCTCTGTGACCTAGTTTTTGACCCCAGATGACCCATATTCGAACCTGAGCTAGAAATCATAGAAGCAACCTTTCTGACAAATTTCCAGATTATTTGGGCTAAAAATGTAACCTCTAGAGTGTTAACAAGATTTGTCTTTTTTTGGGCTCCGTGACCTAGTTTTTGATCCCAGATTACCCATATTCGAACTAGTGAGAGTAATTACTGGGACAAACATCCTGACCAAGTTTCGTGACAATTGGAGCAAAAAAGTGACAAGTAGAGTGTTAACGAACTAAATGTGAATGGACGACGGATGACAGACGACGGACATTCATTGATTCCTAATAGCTCACCCTGAGCCAGCTCAGATGAGCTAAGAACTGCATTAAATTTCCACAAATTTAAGGGAAGGGCACATTCCCCAACCTGTGAAAAAAGCTCTGGTATAATTGATTCATTTGTACAGGACACTTTAAGTTCAGTTAAACTTTTTACCAGAATTTTATCTCAACTTTTTTTCCCCAAGTTCTGAAAATGCCATATATACATGTCACCATTGATTACCCCTGCAGCTGCTATATATTCCGTACGACTACATTATGTACTATGGTCGATAAATGAGTGTAATGGAATGGATCGGATGTCACCCTCTGAAAATGTATACATGCATGTAAAAAAAAGAAAACAAGTAAATTTGTGAGCTAATGCTCAGTAGTGATACCCCCGCTATCAGAAATTTGACTTTCATAATGTAATTTGCATTGCTCATATGTATAAAGAGTGTCAAATTTTTCCACAAATTTACCTGAATTTAATACAACTTCATCCAAGGCACAGCTAGATGGATATGAAAATGGTCAGAATAATGAACAGGTATTACATCTGTGATTTCTGATTCATCGAAGTCTTTATTCACAAAAACACGATCAAGTGAACTTCCTTTCCTGTGTGTTGGTAACTTCTAAGTATTCGGTAAACAGGAAGTAGATGAGCAAGGAGCATATAATCGCTTTATACCATATGAGAATATAGGATAAAGCAATATGCAAAATATCAGGCTGCTGCATCTTATAGTTGCTGAGAAAACTGTGACGGAAATTGTGAATGTATGTCAACTATGTGTAAAAATCTAACATGGTTCATACAGAAATTTCATGTAAAAATTCAAGGACTTTTCCAAGAATTTCAAGGAAAAATATTGTTTTTCAAGGACTCATTTGATATGAATTATAAGCTCTGGAAAACATCTAAAATGCACAAATGTGTATAAATCAGTAAAAAAACACATTTTAATATTCATTTACTATAAGAAAACTTAATCTTTTACACCAAACTATTTCAATAAAACAAATTTGTTTTTGTGAAAAGTGCATTATGAGATTTTAATTACATTACATCTATGTAACTGTTAACTGTTAAACTGCTTGAAGTACCAACTGTACTTAACAAGCTGCTGACTTTGTTGAAACGAGCATTTCTTACCCGTTTTACCCATTTTAAAGCATGCTCACAAATAATATTGATTTCTATACGTGCGCAGCCATTGTTGATGACGTCACTAAAAGTCTAATAGTCGGATACTGGTGTCCGGTCAATAAATTTATCTCTTGGTGTGGAGGCCTGCCGAAAATCGCGATTGTACGAAAAAAGTAAAATACTGTCAATAACATTTTCAAAAAATGTATTATTTATATATTTTTGAATGTTTCTGTATTTTCAAGGATAGATTTGCAGAATTCCAGGACAAAACGCTAAATTCAAGTACCTTTTGGGGGTGTTTTTCAAGGAAACATTGAATTCAAGTACTTTTCAAGGAAGGAATCAAATTCAAGGACTTTTCAAGTCCTGTGCGAACCCTGTCTAAGTATTCGGCAAACAGGAAGTAGATGAGCAAGGAGCATAAAATCGCTTTACACCATATGGGACTATAGGATAAAGCAATATGCAAAATATCAGGCTGCTGCATCTTATAGTTGCTGAGAAAACTGTGACGGAAATTGTGAATGTATGTCAACTATATTTAAAAATCTTAGTATTCGGTAAACAGGAAGTAGATGAGCAAGGAGCATAAAATCGCTTTACACCATATGGGACTATAGGATGAAGCAATATGCAAAATATCAGGCGGCTACATGCTCTAGTTGCTTAGAAAACTCCGACGGAAAATAAAGATGTCGTTTGGTTGATGTAATGCACCTATATAGTGACAAAATCTAAAAATATTCGGTAAACAGGAAGTAGATGAGCAAGGAGCATTAAATCACTTTACACCATATATGGGACTATAGGGTATAGCAATATGTGAAATATCAGGCTTCTGTATGTTATAGTTGGTGAGAAAACTGCAACGGAAATTTGTTACGGACGGACACACAAACGGACACACGAATGGACCCATGGACAAGGGTAAAACAGTATACCCCCCACTTCTTCGAAACGGGGATATAATAATAATAAAAACAGAAAACCCAAACAGTGTTATTTCATGAAACAAAATAATGAAAATAAGGTGTTACTTTCGGCTGGCTTTTTTCTCTTTACACCAGAAATAGCTTGGTCAATAATTAAAATAAAATATCATATTTATCGCGAAAACTGGAAAGGGAGATTATAACCTGAGCACCGGTTATGTGTAAACTAAGTACGAATGCGTTATGTTGTAGTTGGGGTTAACAAATCGCTGTCTATGGAGAAGAATGCGTTTTTAAGAAACAATTTCATTTTATTTGCAAAAAACACTACTTCTTACTTGTTTCACAACTTTTACTTTATTTAGTAAAAAAAAAAAAAAAAACAGCACAAATACTCACTGGACAGTCGGACTACTGATATGTATTTTTTTACTGGACCGTCAGCCATTTTGGTGGACTGGGCCTTCGGTCCAGCGGCTAAATTCAAAGACTGTACTTTTAAACATTTTTCCAGACTCCAGATTTTCTTTCAGATGAATGTTAAGGCAAACAAACAGGAGAGAAAGGAAAACACAATTTTCACTTACATGTCAGTACATGTCAATTGTCCCAATACTATCAATAACCAAGACAAGATATTTTCTTAGACCTATCATCTATGATTCTGTCTGAATGATTTAAGTTATCCTATAAAATACAATGTAAAACAAGTGACCCCCAGGGCATGGGCAGAGTCAATATTTACCCTGGAGATATAATTTGACCAATCTTAGAAGACAACTAGTCAATGTTTTGTGCAAAATTTTAGAGGCAATTTTGTTTCAGAGATTTTTTTTTTCAAAATATGTCGTAAAAATAAATGACCCTTGGGACAGTGCTAACAATGACCCCAGGGAAATAATTTGTGAAAAAATCTTTGTAGATGTCTCCTACAGAATGCTACAAACCAAAGCGCATTAAACACCCAGTCATAATCGGAAATCGATTGTTGGGTTGTACAGTAGATGTAGATCAACCAAATTTCAGAGCTAGTTGTATTTGACAAGATTTTCTGAATTTACTGAAACATATTGTGAGGGTTTGCCTCCTTCTAGTTCTTTATAAAACTTGAAATTTTCATTCATCATAACTTTTTACATGCTTACTGTTCAAGATTTCCACATCAAACTTAATTAGGTCACAAGCACATGTATATAATACAATTTGTACATGTAGGTTCGTAGTGTTTTTTTCATAACAGCTAGATTATTAAATGTCATTCTCTCATACTTTAGAAATCAATCAGTAAATACCTATATTTGTTATTAGTAGCAACTATTTCATGCTTACTCACTTCTGTTTTCAACTATTCGCGATAATTTTGTAAGGTGACTGAAATTTGCACACATGTCCGCCATATTTGTTGTCACTTCCGGTCTGCACCGGTTAGTCTTTAAAATCAAAAGTCTGATCAAATAATTTATTATTAAAACGTACTTTTCACGTCTGTGATTACTCAAGTTATATGTTTAATATGATTTTGTAAATGTATGTAAGATAATTTCATGCACATTCTTATTTATTATGGGATTTATCAGGCGTTAATCTCTACTCATCGCATTCGCGCACGAAAATATTTGTGTACTATTCATGCTATTTGCATGTACATGTATACCAAAATAAATACCAGCGTCTGTTGGACTTTTTGTAACTTTGCCTCTGTCTCCAGAGTAGTACAGAGGTGATTTTCGTCTGTCAACAATCTTTTAATCAGGTCAACTCTAATATTTTTTTAGTTAACTTGGCATTAATAAATACAAGGTAGACTTATGATATTAAAACAAGTTCAAAATATAGAACGATATTGTTTACGTTTAGTTTTGGGCACATATACCCGTCCTTATTTTTTCCTACCTTCCCTAACATTTTTTCATGAATTTTTCATAAATGACAAGTTGTTCTTCCAACATCAATATACAGCATACATATCACTAACCAGTGAGATTGCCTGGCAAATCGCTTAAATGATAATTTACAGTCTCTCTTACAATGCATATGTATTACCAGTAGGTGTGCACAGTGCAGAGAATGATTTAAATCCAAAGGTTACATAAAGAAAATAGCAGTCAGCCAATCACACCATAGTGCTGGCTCTTCATTTGCTCACTTCCCCATTCACTCTCTCACTAAATGACATGCTGACTTCCATGCTTTGGTTTGTTAACATCTGTACAAAAATTCTGTTTATAAATTGATATATACATACCCTTAGCAAAAAGAAATGCATTGAAAAACCATTTTTCCTACCATTTATTTCTAACCATTGGAAAACCATTTAAACACCATTTATAAGATACCATTTTTCTGTCTGTTGTTTTTCATTGATTTACCATTTTTTTAGCGCGAAATATGCAAATGAGATAACCATTTAAAAACAATTTTTCAAAAATGGTAAATCAAGGGTTCTAAAAAATAAACCATTTATTTCTAAAGAAAAAAAAATGGTAAAACATCAGTTCTAAAAATAGCCAAATTGAACAAAAATAAAGTGGTTAGGGTGGTGACAAGCAATTAGTAGACGACCGATGGACAACAGACAAAAAGTGATCTTAAAAGGTCCCCTGGTAACAAAGTGCCTAATAAAATTGAAAGCTCAAATCACAAGGTTTATTAACCCAGACACTTCTGTAAAGTTAACATGTACAAGAAAGGATTTTATGTTTATGGAACAGACTATGATCAACTTAAAAAAAAAGACAACAGAGTGTTGTCACATATCTAGATACACAGAAAGAAAGCCAGTATTTGGTCACATTTATGCATACTTATCATGTACTAGTTGTCATTATTTACAATTCTCAAGGAAAACATTACAATTTAAATATACCATTTAATTAGTACCTCCTTTTTTTATTTGAAATCAGATACAAAGAAAAGGACTGGTTTTTCATCATGTAATTGCAATTCTGACATGTATGATGGAAATACAAGATCTGAAACTTATTAGATATATAATTTTCTTACTTTTACATATTACTTCCAGTTGAAGCAACATAAATCACTAAAAAGATAACTGTTTCAGATTTTATGGTAATAATTAACTTATAGTAATTAAACTCACAGATATTTCAACATTTATATATATATAATTATGTAACCTCGGTCTCTCAAAGTACAATCTTACTTTAAGAACATTTATAACAATAAATTTTTACCTCAATCATTGATGATGGCTTTATTTAACATTTATAGTTTTCTTTTCAAAGTTTCAGCTGCAGTTTTCTATTTCAGTGATCTGTCTTTTGCAAAACTAAATCCAACATTTTTAAATCCAGCTAACTCCTTTTCCTTGCAGATAAAATACTCACTGTCTGTTACACATTTATACACTTTCTTAATATTTCTAAACAAAGCTGAAGGCATGTTGAAACTCCTTTTTCCTTTGAAATTAGAAAATGGCGCCTTTACAGCTGGGCAGTTTTATTGGTATGATCTTAGCTGAAGTTAGGGGCTGCAGTAGGATCAGCTATTGAAAATTATTGATGAACACTTGTTACAGATAAGCCTCAATACCAGACATTACCTGCAGAGGGCCCCTGCAACTGGGAAGGCTTAACAGCATTTTGCAATCAGGATGTTGATTTGAATGACCCTGATGCAATTAAGCTTAAAGAATTTAGTCAGGCTAACAGACTTAGATGAAATGTTATATTTACTATATTTTATTCAGCAAATTATTTTCTGTTTATGAAAACAAATCAAACTACTTGGTTCTGATCTGATTTGATGTAATTAAAACATATGTAAGGGAATTAAACATTAGTTTTGTTGCCTTTTCGTTCACTAATTCTCTGCAGAAATATTTACTGTCTATGTTGATGTACCTTTTTAGCTGCAATACATGTTTTAATGATAAGGAAAATTTACTTTAACTGCAAGTGCTATATTATACATCGGTATACAGTCTTTGTACTGCTATATATATAGCTGGCCTAATAGAGATTCTGACTATGTGCATATTGTCAGGCCGGTTCCGAGTCAGGCTGTTAAAATATCAGCAACAAAATTAACACTTTAAATTTCTTTTTATTTGCCTTAATTTATTAAGCAAATAAATAACAGAGTAATATACAATAGAACAAATGGTTTATTATCATACCTGTAATTTTTTATCTTTCATCTTTTTTCTAATTTATTATTTTTTTTTTATCAATTTCTTTTATCTGTTTTCTTATCTTTTTCTTTTTATCTTTTTCAGCCACAACGATCTAATTCAAAAATTCGGTCTATTTATATGATTTTCTTTGTTTACTATGACGTAAAATGAAAGTAGGTTTTCCCGTAAAAACTAGGTTAAGTATGACGTCATAGTGTTAAACAAAATGGCGGCATGAAACATGCCATTTTCAAATATAAACTTAAACAAGTACTTTTAATTATATGGATGAGATTTACATAGGAATATAATTACAAATAACTTTATAAATATGTTACTTATTAAATGTGTGTAAAAATTTGTAAATAGTCGAGATGTTTTACCGACAACAATGAAATGGAAACTGGGTGGGGAACAGCCTAGCAATATATATAAGCATTATTTATAGTTATTTTTTCTGTGCAGATAAATGGTCAGCAGCAAAAAATGGTAGAGAAATGGTAAATAAATGGTTGGAGTTATGAAATTGACCATTTATTTACCATTTATTGAAAAAATGGCACAAATTAAGACCATTTAATTAAAAAAATGGCAATTCAATGGTAAATCAATGGTTTAAAATAAATGGTTTATCTGGAAATACTCCAATCTAGGATCAAAACATTTTTTTCAAATGGTTTTTAAATGGATTTTTAGCAATAAATGGTACTTAAATGGTGTTTCAATGGATTTTCAATGGAAAAAGACCATTTATTTTTGCTAAGGGTAAATACTTAGTCCAACTAATTGTATGCAAGTAGAGATATTGTGTAATTTTTTGTATGGGTCAATATCTCGCCTCCATGAGATTTTGACCCATAACAAAAATATCTCAGAATTTGCTCAAGACTTCACTTGGTTAATTTTGACTACATACATTTGTAAATACTGTACTGTGAATTAGCGAAAAATAAAGACTGACCTGATAGACGATGACTAAATGACTGACTTAAGTATTGACTCTCTATCACAGTCATTTAGCAAATGACTGACTTAAGTATTGACTCTCTATCACAGTCACTCAGCAAATGACTGACTTAAGTATTGACTCTCTATCACAGTCATTCAGCAAATGACTGACTTAAGTATTGACTCTCTATCACAGTCACTCAGCAAATGACTGACTTAAGTATTGACTCTATCACAGTCATTCAGCAAATGACTGACTTAAGTATTGACTCTATCACAGTGACTCAGCAAATGACTGACTTAAGTATTGACTCTCTATCACAGTCACTCAGCAAATGACTGACTTAAGTATTGACTCTCTATATCACAGTCACTCAGCAAATGACTGACTTAAGTATTGACTCTCTATCACAGTCACTCAGCAAATGACTGACTTAAGAATTGACTCTCTATCACAGTCATTCAGCAAATGACTGACTAAGTTACTCATACCTTCACTGAAGCTTTGCTAGTTTGTAAATTACAACATACTGACAAACAAAAAACTGACTGACTTACTGTCTTAGTGAATGAATTAATGACTATCACAAATTGTTTGTTTTCAATCAATTTAAAAATGCTCATTTCAAATTTTCAATGAATATTGTATGAATCAGAAAGTTATCAAATAAATAAATAGATAAACAAATAAATAAATAAATTACAGAGTATTTAATAATTCACATACTAATTTCTTCTTAAATGAACCGAAGATTGCCTTAAGAAATGAAACATAAAATAAAATAAAATAACTATTTCTATTTAATTGTAAGACAGATCAACAAAAAAAGCACTTGCCTGTTATAAAAGAATGAATGAATGAAAAAATGAATGAATGAATGAATAACCTTAAGTTGTTTTCAATTAAATCCAAAAATTTTTCATTTCACATAATTATGTTCTATGAATGTATGATTAAAAAAATCACAGAATAAATAATTAACTAAATAAATAAATCACAGAATAAATAATTAAGTAAATATATTAAATAAAATAAATAAATAAGTAATTTCATTCATAACAAAAATAAATAAACATTAATAAATTAAAGATTGGTAAACCTTACTGCAGTCTTGTTTCATTGATTTCTTCTTAAATGAACAAATGATAGAAAGAAAGAAATGAAAAAATAAATAAAATAATAAAATGAATAAAAATATAATAAATTAACTATTTTATTAAATTTATGATAAGACAGATAAACAAAACAAAGTAGCTCTTATCTGTTATAAAAATCTGACTGACTGACTGACTGACTGACTGACTGACTGACTTATCAAAAATTCTATGTTTGTTTTCAATCAAATTAAAACTGCTTATTTTACATTTTCAGTGAATGTATGATTCAGAAATAAATAAATAAATAAATAAATAATAGAATAAATAAATAATAGAATAAATAAATAAATAAATAAATAAGAGAGTGATAATTAAAATCTAAGTAGTGATTAAATGATAATGATAGAAATAAAGAAATGAGAAATAAAATCCAAAATTCTTTTAAATTAAATTTATGCCAAGAAAGATAAATAAAATAAAATAAAATTTAAATAAAAATAATAAAATGAAATAAAATAAAGCAGCACTTACCTGTTATTTAAATACTTTAAACTTCCAAGTTATATTTATAAATTTATATCCATCCTCTGTTCCAACTGTTAAATGCATTAAAAGTCACTATGTATACCGTCTATTTACACAAGTCACTCTATGCAGTTTTATTTACACAAAAATATGTCAAACTATTACACAAACGTGTAGACATTCCGGCATAATATGCAGGCAACAAGTTTAATGTTTACATTCCTCCTTTGTTTTAAACTCGAAACTGTCCTTATCCCTCAGCACTTTGAACTGTTGCGATGATCTTATTTCTGTTTTCATACGTTCAAATTCTTCCCTTGGTTCTATTGTACACCACTCCATCTCTACACGGACAGTTTGTGGAAGATTTGTTATCTCGTTAAGAAGATCACGGAATGTTCCAGCAGACATGTTTACCCCCCACAACTCAACATCTGTACGAGTTGGTTTACTGTCTGTTGGTTCATTATTTACAAACTTTAACACAAGTTCTCGGGTATATAAATCCACTAGCCTACACTTCTCTAACGACGCCATGTTGGAATGTAGTTCTTTCACAGGTATCTCGTACAGTTCTAACTCTCTTAGTTCTGAATGTCCACTCAGGTCCAGTTCTATCTCAGGACAGTCACGCCGGTGGTCAGTACAGTCTAAGTTACGCAGCACAATCTGCTTCAAACGACGTGTCTGTGAGATATAATTACATAACTCAGACAACACACTGTGACTCATTGTAAACTGCCCGATACGTATGGCTTCTAATTTTTGCAAACTTTTAACTTTCTCCATCAGTGAACGAGACCAAGAACTTTCACTACACCATAAATCTAAACATTTAATTGACTCGTTCAACAGAGGTAAAATATCTCTGTCATTATAATCACCCTCGTAGTGAACTTTCTCGAGGTTTTCCAGGTCATTAAGTGAGAAAAAATCAATAACATCAGTGAGACTGTAACCTGCCTCATACATGGCGTACATGTCAATATAAACTGATCTTAAATCGTGTTTATTTCTTGAGGTCAGATGTTGCAGAATTTCACGGTATTGATCTTGGTCACAACTGTCATCAATAAATACATCTTGTAGACATGAACTGACTTTATTTTTATCCGGCATTTCTTTTAAACATGAAACACACAAGTCTTGATACTGTTTCAGTGTTTCTTTACTAGTGGAATAAATCTCGTCTACTGTACTTCTATATTCGCGTGTAGCTTCATCATTATTCACGATGTCCATCAGTTCGTGTAAAATCAAAGATGACACTTCTGCATTGAATCCGCTAATAAACACAAGAATTTTTGACATTTCAAAGATATCCCTGAGACTTTTACATTTTGACAACACTGTTTTTGGTACTGAAGTTATATCAGGTGCAGAGAACATGTACAAAGCTGCAAAAAACTCTTGAACAGTTTTGTGTGCAAACGAAATTTTACATTTCTGTTTCAGTAACTTTCCACAATCTTTACTTTGTGTTAAAAGTCCAGTTTTTAGACAGAAATCTAGCCATTCTTTTTTAAGACATTGTTTAGCTACAGTTCGATCAAATACTAATATATTTTCTTCTTTTGTTTCTGTGAGTAATGTTTCATATGCTAATTTCCCTAAAGCGTTGAGAAGTGAATAATATTTTCTACACTTTTTATTTTCTCTGAAACATGGCGGGATATCGCCCTCTGTGTACTCTGGTATATGTGGTAGACCAATGCCTGTTTTCTTGTATTTTTTCACAGTTCTTTTAAGCAACATTTCAACAATGTTACAATATAGTCCCAGCAGAGAATTACCTAGACCTATTTTGTCACAGAACAAACACAACATGTACATTAGTAGTATTGGAATATATGCCAGATCTAAGAGTTTGTTGTCTTCCATTTCAGAATCAAACTGCCATACATTGATTGTATCATCCTCTCCACCTAAATGAGATATAACTGACTCTTTCAATATGTCTGCTGACTCCTCGCCAAGGCCGGCTATTTCTAACTTTTGATCGATTTGGCTGGCTTTTATGCCACTTGTAGCTAATTTCCATGGCCTAGTTGTAGTAAGTATTGCAGTGTTTCTTCTCGCTTTTCTGTGTGGGATAATTTCATCCTTCCGAGTGCAATCATTTGAGGGGTGGGCCCACTCGTCGAGGCCGTCCAAAATTATTAAACATCTTTCATTAGACAGGATGTTTTCAAGATCAGCCAAATTATAGTTATTCTCTAAACGCTGGTCTATGAGCTGATTGAATATGAAGTCATCGATATGACATTCGCTGGAACCATCTCTTAACAACACAAGAAAAACGAAATCAAATTCCTTCATGGCGTTAACTTCTTCAGAAAAGAATAGTCTCTCATCATTTTGGGGAGGATCTTTAGCGTTGCACCATGCTAACACTAATCTCTTGCTAAACATAGTTTTTCCAAACCCTGCATCGGCTGTTACATATATTTCACGACAAGGCTTCTCATCTTTATAGAATATATTGCGAAATGTGTCTATCGATTTTTTCTTTTCTTCTCTTCTGCCATGAGCTCTGTTCAATTCTACTAAGTTGATATCTGGCTTTACATAGAAATCCAGCAGACGCGTGTCTTCTTCTTCAATCAGTGGCGACAACTGAATTGTATCATGCTGTTGTCTGTAGAGAGTTATCAAATCACGTCTCAGGTCTGAAAAATATATATAGATAAAAATATTTAAGTTCTGCGTTTTGGTAATTGTTAAACATGTTATGTTTTATTTGATTTCACATTGTATATCGAAACCCCCCAAAAGGTTTCTTATATACCTTCAAAATTGCAGCTTTCTAAATTTGAAGAGATGCACCGAGGTTCTAAGGTCATACACTACACTACACTAAAGCAGACGGATTTTTTGACAGCTGTCAGTTTTGTTGATTCCATTTATAATTAGCACAGAAAATTTCCAATAACCACAGCTTCATGAATCGTAGCTTTTTAACTGAATGTTCGATAATAAGCGCATCCTTAGGTTACTCTATAATTATACAGTCATTTAGTTAAGAAAAAAAAGATAGAATCTAATTGTATGCTTCTATTCACAATGAAACAGAAAAAAAAAGAATTTGATTTAAACATGATTCGAACCAATGCCCTTTCGGTCAGTAAATA
Organism: Cyclina sinensis; assembly: GCA_012932295.1. Taxonomy (NCBI): domain Eukaryota; kingdom Metazoa; phylum Mollusca; class Bivalvia; order Venerida; family Veneridae; genus Cyclina; species Cyclina sinensis. The sequence goes on along the minus strand of JAAONU010000010.1, from coordinate 2,200,931 downwards.
CTCAAATTAAGAGCAATACACTTATTCACTGAGCCAGCCAACACAGGCTTGCCGGTTGGGCATTTAACGCTTGTGGAAACTATAGTCTCCAATTCCAAATCGTTCTTAAAGACACATCAAAATAAATAATCATTATGGTATTTCCAAGTTTTTCTGTCTTAAAATTTTTCATTCGTTACCTGTGTTAGTCTACACTTTCTTCTAGAAGAGATGTGGTTGTCCAACCTAAATAACGGCAAGTCAAAGATTGATGATTGCTTTGTTTAAAAACATTATAATTCGAGTAATTACGTCAGAATTACAAGATGAATTACGTCAGAATATAAGATGACGTCATTACCATAACGTTGCTTGATCCCGCCTTTTTTTATTTATTCTTCTTCAAAGTTTTGATCCATATCTCGAAAAGAAGAAATGGGCGCAAACTTTCACAGATGGGAGCAAAGATAATTTCAGTTTTATTTCATAAAATAATCATAGAGTCGTTTAGCTTAAGAGAAACACTGATGTAAACTTTGACATTACAACTTTTCAAAATTACTTTTTAAGCATCTATACTTTCATTCATTTATTGTTATTGATTATTGATTTATTTAGATAACGTATGGAAAGATGCTAAAACACATTTTCCTTAACTTCCTGTACCGAAATGTACTAAAACATTGCAGTTTTAAATTTCTAACTATGTGATGGGAGACAACTCAGTTTGCTTTATTTTTTTTTGCTTGAAGATTTGACTCCCTTTATTGTGTGGAAATATTCTACAGTTATTTTTTTTTTAAATCTGTCTCAAATTCATAGTTTGTTCCTGGGCTCTTGGTGACAACAAGTCTTGCTTCACATTTTTCGGGTCAGAACAAATACTTCATTTACTCACACCAGACATAAAACAGTAAGTGACCTTATTTGCCATTAAATACATTTATAAGCAACAGAAAGAAAAAACGAGATCCTATAAATAAACAACAGATATGAATATCAAGTTAATAGAAAAGTATTTTAACCTGCTAACTGTCACACATTAACTTGAATGGTCAGTAGGGTGGCAAGAATCCATAGCCATAAACCGTTGAGACGTTATGCGATTTTAAGATAGCGAATTTTACCACTTGACCACGGAGGCGGGTCAGTTCCACCGTTGCGTTTTGACAGTACACAACACTAACAACGTGGAGCTTTGTCATGAATATATAATCTATTAATGAACAAAGTGGATTTTTTTCACAGAAGAATAAAAATGCGTACTCAGCCATCTTTAAGCTACTTGAACCTCTCACTAAAATTAGAAGCATTTTGTATCTCATCAGAAGTGTGTCTTCTGACTTGTTATGGTACTTGTGCGTGGGCACTTAAAAAAAAATAGAAAGCAGGAAAACACTTTTAAAAAACTTGAATATTCAGTGTATTGCATTGATGTCCTTTGCATTGTTTTTAAGGGCTGAATCAGTGGTCCAGTGGTACCGCGCTGGACTGTTAATCCAGGTTCAATTCCCAGCTTCTCCAGTAACATTATTGCCTTTCGGATTAGACATTGAATCGTGGTTCCATGTATCATTGGTGTACATTGAATATGTAATAAAACCAAGGGGACTCTGGAATGAGTTACTATCTGTATCTTGCAGTATTCCCGACTACATAAAATAACTTATTTCTACATGGGGGAATCGGTGCAACTTGTACGGCGTTGATAAAAAACAGAGAGAGAGAGAGAGAGAGAGAGAGAGATCTAATTCATCATAATGTAGGTACTCTTATGCATTAAGGCTTTTATTACAATTGCCTTCTCCTAAATAATAACCAGTCCTAGTGAATCTCATACACACACTGTTTAGATAAAAACTCAAAATTTTCTACATGTGTACATATCAATGAAACGTGAAGCTCAGTTTACATCGGATAAAAAATATCACATCATTATATAATGTCGCATTGACTGTTATTCACTAAACACTTGTGACGGTAGAAAATACCATAAGTATTGTTATTTGATGTCTTTGATACAATATATCCCTGTGTGTGTGTGTGTGTGTGTGGTGGGGGTGCATCCAATCTTCTTTTTACTTCTTCCAATAACAACATGTACTAATATGTTTTTAACAATATTAGCATCCTTTCCTTGTAAAACTAACGATTAAATCTGATTATTGCTGCAAATTCATAGATACGGGAATTAAGCATATTCGTATTTTTTTCACAAAACCTGACACCCAAAACCAATCAACTGATAGGCTCACCAACTGGCCTTGTCAGAACAAACTCCGGAGAGGATTCTAACCTCCGTAGGTCCAGTTATCTGTATAAAAATATCAATAACAAAGAAAACTGCACATGTCTATGCACCTTTCATAGTTTCAGGCCCCTGAGAATAGTTGAAATTTTACAATAAATCGTATTTATTTCATTATATGACCTGTCTGTACAAGATATATTAGAATGGCATGATACGCTCGACAAATCTTGAAGTAAAACATTTTAAAAATGATGTAGAAAAAATTTCGAATTGACACCATAAAGAGAGCAGACGATATTTTGCCGTTATATTTTATAGACTTAAAACAACAACAGTCACCGTATTTCATCCCGATCTGTTTATGAATTGAATGGCAAACAGAAATGTATGAGAGCACCAAAATATTTGGAATTTGCTAAACAAATGATGGAAATTGAAACAGATAAGACTATTCTAAAACAAATTTTAATACTCATATCTGCGTTATTCACAATCGGACAATTTGTGCAGTGTTTCGAATTCGGACGAAAGGTCCGCAATCATTTTCAATTTATACATTTCTTCATATCTCTGAATTATTCAAACAATTAACAATAAATGTTTGTTGCATCGAAACATGAAAATTCAATATTTTCTAGGATGTCTAATAGAAAAAAGCAAGGTAATTAATAAACGATAACGTGGCCACCGAATAAGCATTTTTTTACATTGCGCTTCCTCTCACTAGTCTCTATAAGTGAAGATATAATGAGATATCATTGATACTTTAGAAGTTATACTCCACACAAATATTATTTAACTTTTGTAATTATCATTAATTGAAATAGTTCAAAACTTAAGCAAGGTAGAATTAGATTCATAAACACTGCATTTCCTCTCACTGTTCTCTACCATCGTGTAAAGTTTTAATAAAATTCCTAAAATACTTTTGAAGTTATTCACCGGACAAGCAAAATTAAGTACCATAAGGGGAGATAATTCATAATCTAAATAATGTAGGGTTATGCTTCTTTAACACTACACCTCCATCACACTAGTCTCTATAACTGTGTGGGGTTTCAATAAGACTTCTTAGATAGTTTAGAAGTTGTACTCCGGACATGCATTTTTAACATTTTAAGTATCATTAAGGGAGATAATTGAAAAATTAAGAAAGCTAGACATATGGTTATTAAACAGAGCACTTTCACTCACTAGTATCTATGACTGTGTGAAGTTTTAATTAAATTCCTTCAATACTTATCAAATTAATATCCGGACATGCATCATTAAGTATAATAAAGGGAGATAATTAAAAAACTAAGTAAATTAGAGTTATGGTTTTTTGACACTGCACTTCCTCTGACTAGTCTTTATAACTGTGTGAAGTTTCAATGAGATATCATTGACAGTTTAGGACTGATATTCCTTACAGGCATTATTAATAAGTTTCAATCAAGTTCCTTCAATACTTTTCAAGTTATTCTCCGGACAAAAGTGTGACGAACGAACGGACGAACGGACGGAAGGACGGACAAGGCGGCGACAATATGCTCTCCCTTCGGGGAGCATAATAAATGCAAATAATTACAATATACTGTAATTCTTTAATCTCTCTCTCTCTCTGTCAATAAGTTATCTTAATTAGAAAAAAAAATCGAATCAAAACCCGCCAATTTACTTATACTGAGCAAACGAACAAACGAATGACTTAGTGTTACAACTTGTTTCTATATTAAAACTTACGTAGGAACTAAAACACATGTAAACAAATATTCCCACTCATAAGAGAGTTACTTATCATATCCGTAAGCAGCTACAGCTTTACGTAACAGCTCTAACTAAAGGTTAACCAATAAATATTAAAAATTATTCCAGAAATACTAGTAGTTCGTCAAATTCATGGAAAATGTTTGAAAATGTAGACACTGAATTCGTAATTACACTGTTTTAAAACGGTAGATAGCAATAAACAATGATTGTAACAAAACGAAAGATATTCAGTTTAATGCTGATAATACGTAACGCATACACGAAAATAAATTAGAAATTAAAAAGCAAAACCTAAAGAAAATCAAAGCTTTTAAAGCGCTGAAAGAGTGTCGGCTGGATAGGAGACTCATGCCTAGGTACACATTTTGCTTACGTTATCATTCCCCAATTTCCAATCAAGAGTTTTCAAATCAGCAAAATGTTAATTTTTGATGCACGTATTAGCAATATATGGTATGAAACTGATTCAATCATTCATTTATTTGTCTGTATTTAATCGCTTACTGATATATGATATGCTGATGCACTATTATTATTGTTATTTTTATTATGATAAAACATTTAAGACATTATGAGAGAATGAAGATTATCAAACAATCAAGCAAGTTAAATCTTTGTTCGTCGCTTTCTGTTATTTACTTCCTGCCCACAAAAGAAATATATACAGAAAGTTTAATGTTACAATGATCTTTCTTGACCGACGAATTACATTCTGGTGTTCCGGTCAATCAGTTACCTGTAGTACAGTACTGTATAATGACTAATGTCTTCCTAAGCAAATATTCGTGACATTTTTTTCTAATGAATCTGCTTTGAAACAAACAAACCAACAACATGAAAATACGTTTGAAGTTTTGCATCGTTAGCATAGTAGACAAACTTCAATCCGCATTACTTTTAACCCTACTGCGTACAAAACATTAACTTTTCATTGAACGGTTACAATTGTCATAGACTGGTCCATTCTGTTTACATATAGGTAAATTGTTCTTAGCATGATGTGTGACAGCCGACGTGTTAGATTGAAATGTGCAAAATGTTTTTTTTTTTTTTTTTTAAAGAAAATAAAACAGCTAAATGACCATGTTTTTAATTCCACGACAAAACTACCAGCGTGTCTTTTACCGGTGTGTGTGTGTGTGTGTAAGTGTGTGATACCTCTTTAACCTTTCATATATTGAGCATATGTTGAGCATCTAGATTGTTCTTATGATTGCACTACTCTTCACAGTTTCTTTTTTTATGACTGCACTTCTTTTTCGGCACAACATATTGCAACTTAATGTATCTTGTATATTCAGTGGCGTAGAAAAAAGAGGTGCGCATATAATATTTGTATAGCCTGACATTATGTTTGTGCCTGTCATAGAGTGTTCAAGATTGCAGAGTAATAAAGTAACAAATTCTTTTATATTTCAGAACCAGTTTGATTAACTTACTTCCCCGGTACACGTAACAAGATCTTTGATCTTAAATTTAGTTATAGAGTGAAAAACCACACCGCAATAATGGTTTATAAAGCTTTGAATAATATGACACCTATTTATATGAATGAAATTTTGAATTTCTCTAACAACAAATATCATAACTTACGCTCAAACACAAACAATGATCGTGTTTTGCGTACCATACCTCATTCAAATTATCTTAGGATTCTTCTCTTATTTTAGTATTAAAGTCTGGAATAAACTACCTGCTGGTATTAAGCAATGAACAACTTTACAATCCTTTAAACACAATTGCAAAATTCATTTCCTCAGTGTTCCATCTGATATATGATTGAACCCACAGTTTTACTATAACAGTATTACAGATATATATTGATGTTTAATTCATAATATTGCGTGTTGTCAATTTTATTATACGAGTAATATGAAAAATGAAAGTTCAATGTTGTATACATGTATAGTTTTGATATCTTTGTTATTGTTGGATCAGAAGGCCATACTGTAAATAAGTTTGCATGTTATGTTTATGTGTACACTTTGTATGTTACCTTCTATAAATAAAGATTTTATTATTATTATTATTATTATTATTATTATTTGCACTCATGATTGTTATTTGCGTCGTTATTTATTTAGAGTAGTGTAGCTGTCGTTATTTTCCGGTAGCTGTAGTTTTTCCGACGGACTTTTCCACACGTGACAGCTATTAACTAATCAACTAACGACCCCACACGTCCCCGCACTTCTGCCAGTTTCAAAATCCAGAACAGTACGCCATATTTTTCGGCTATATATTTTCCATGTATTTTGTAAGAAATAAAGTATGTCATATAGGTAATATAGGTAATACATTAGTTTATTACTGCATAATTATTCTTTCGTTTGTCCTGTTATTTTTGTAATCTTATATTCTTTAACTTATTAGATCGATAATTTATAACGGTCCCAGTCGTTTACTTTACAGTTAAACAGCTGAAGGTTTGACAATATTAAGTACAGACTAAAGGTTTTTTAATACTAAAGTTTTCATGAAAATACAAATAGTTTTTTGTATTTGAACTATACATTAAATAGTAAAATACTTCAGTTCAAGTAAAAATGTTTTTCTATAAAAACAAGTATAACTTATTATCTCCCTTTTTTCTAGAAGAATAGAGTGGTTACATCACTTGAAATAGGATGGACTACATTAAAATTAAGCTTCAGCATCAACCAGTAAAACAAGTAATATCTTTCTAAACTGATGGTTATTAACATATAATTTAATCAAAATTTCAAAAACAACTACATTTGTATTAATCTATATTTCGGTCCCCGTCCTCACTATCCCCCGTTTATGTCAATAGGTAGAGCACTGGAATAGTAATCCATCGGCCGTTGTTTCAACCCCTGGGCAGGGTAAAATTTCTCCGCGACAATTGATCTCAGACATTGTGTCTAAAGTTCATTTGTCTCTCACCGCTGATTCAGAGTAGATCATGTGGGAACAGTAGTCAGTCACTTGCGGAGAAATTGGCAAATACTGGTTAGTTATCCAGGAAAACCGGTTAGGTGGACTGACTCACAGACACCTTGGGTAAAGAAATAGTACTTGTTTCACAAATGCGAAGACATAGGCACTCATATACCAAGTTTGGTGGCTGTCGGAGAACGTTTCAATAATTGCTAAAATTCACTAATATGCCTTATAAATATAAAGATATAAATGTTTGTCATATGTAAGCATTAAACACGCGTTGATTTACATCGCGTATTATTCTCGTTCAATGTATATCACATACATTACTGATGTCATGCGAAATGACGCAGAAATGATTTATCTTCACGCTCATGTTACTCAAAATACCTGTTATCCTTGTTTGCCAACAAAATTCGTGGACGTGGACTCGATGCCGCTGTCGACAACAGTCAAAAAATGACTTGAGTAGAGATCGAACCCATCGTCTTTTGTGAAAAGAATCTCATAGAAATGAGTACCTTTCAGGGTTGAATCATTGGATTAGACCTGTTGTTTCTTTCATCAATGTCAGGTAAAGAGGGCCTGCTTTTCATTGTGTATATTCATGTAGATGATATATCTCTAGTGAAAACTTTGTTATTATTAAGTTAATCTGGTCAGTTTCAAAGCATGTAGCCATTGAAATATTTCTAGTTTACACAGATTATTTTGAAATAAACCATTTACTGTCGACAGATATGAGAGTGTTTGATTGAGTGTCCATAGTGTAAATGTTATCAAAACAAACTCAGACTTTAGTCTAATCAGCTAATGATCATTATCAAAACAAACACAGATTCTAGTCTATTCAGCTCATGCCAAAAATCCCCCACCCTTGATTCTACCGCTTTTCAGTTTTACACAGTAAGGCTTATCAGCTACACATCAACCCATTTACACTGACCGAAATTCTTGGATCAAATTCTTTCATTGCATTGAAAGATTAATTATTTCGAAAGGAAACACAGAAAACAATAAATCCTCCTAAGCGGTGTTTAATACACAAATGTTTTCTTTATGGTTTTCACTGTTATTGTCCCGTGGAAAGAACTGCATTGTTGTTTTCAAATTTCAGTTCAACTTTAATCTTTTTAATAAATTTCAAAAATCTAAAAAAAAAATATCTGTTAAGATTTGAAAACTGATGATTTTGTTTCGAATTTCTTGAATATTTTTAACCGTACTTGCACCTACTACATTTAATGCGCTCTCACGATAACACAGCAAACGTTGATCAACTTTACTGGGTTATAAGCATTGGTTAACTTCATAAAACAATCTCTTATTTAAAAAGAAACAAAACAAGTGACTATAAAAATGAAGTGGCACATTTTTTATTGATATAAAAGATTTTTAAATAATTTGCTCCGTAAATAGGTATCAATAACCTGGTTAAGAGAACTGTGGGCAAAATTCGTTCTCATATATTTTAGACCCATAGCTCATCTGCTGTTTTTATTACCGGTTGTGTAGACTGTCTGATTTAAATTTATGATCTCCCTTGTATGTAGACTTTTCTAGATTGTTGCAGTATGAGGTATAAGTGAGAAGTCAGTGTAGTAGCAGAAGTATATGAATATATAATTTAGACAATCTAGCCAAGTGAAAGGCTACCTGTTGTGATGTAAAGAGTGATTGAAAGTATCAAGAGAAGTGATTAATTGATGTGCTGTTAAGTGGCTTGTGTACATAGAGAACAAAGAACAACAACAACAAACATTAACACTGTAGACAAATTGGACTCGTTATTCTGAAAACATACAAAGTTCTGATTTCTTTTTGTTATTTTGTCATACATATGTATGTCAGAGTTTATACGTGTTTCACTACATTTAGTGAAAATAAAAATTACAAAAAGAAAATTCTAGTATTCTATAATCTTGTTATTTACGAAACCGTATAAGTACTTCAGAAATTAGAAGCAGAAATTTGATTTCAGTTCCTTGTACTGTCTGTTCTTTCCTTTTTTCTCTTTTCTTTCTTTTATTGGTTAAAATAAATTTGTATTGTGTGTGTGTGTGTGTGTGTGTGTGTGCGTGTGTGTGTGTGTAAACTATAGATTAGTGATACATTAAATGTAAACTACATTGTAGTATTGTTATTATTTGTGCATTTTGCTTTAACTGTAATTTTAATTGTTCATCACTCCACCTTATGTCAACCAGTTATTTTACTGAACTTAAAAACTAAAAATATGTTATTTGATGTTTTATATGTTACATGCCTCTCAAAGTAAGAAAACACAAGAAGGACGGTTCGGACACATCGACTCACCTTCCGCAGACAGAAAATCTGAACAAGTAAAATGTTTAATTTGTATATTTAAAGAAGTATCATTCTGTATGCACGTATTTAGTTTGAATTACAAATGCACTAACGTTTTCATTATTAGTATTAAAGTTGATAATAAAAAGCGAACTTTAAAATTTAACTGTTTGAAGGGGGGTAATTACATTTATGATTTTCTTGCAAGAGACTTACTACAGAACAGATTTAGAATCAATCAAATTTGGAAAAGAGTGGAGAGGAAAAAATGGAATAATGCCACAACTTTTTGTAGAGGGGCTGCAATACATATTATGCCAATTATCTACTTAAAATTCCAAACCTTTCTGCAGATAAGTATGGACAATATTTTTTTTAAATTACATTTGATGGTGATAGTTTATATCATATTTCAAACATATATGCTCCTAGTAATGTACATGGAGGCATTTTCTTCAAATTTCTAAAAGACAATAAGTGGATTCGTGTCATCCATTGATACTTGGGGGAGATTATTATTGTGCATTAAATAAAAATGTAAAGCGGAAATATGCAACGATTTGGAACATAGCCGATGATCCAATGTCACGTGATCTTAATGAGTTACTTTGTCGTCTGCAATAAGAAGATGTCTGGTGAAGAAGATCCCCCACAAAAAATTACTTTTATTCGAAGAATCTTTAAGTCACAAACTGATTTCTTTTGAATTTCAAAAACAACAACAACAACAACAAAACAACAAGAACAATAAAAACCAGATAGATAATTGAATCAATAAATATCATTTACTCGGATCGCACTATTTAAGTTATTAACTTATAAAATAGAGCGAGGCAAATGTTTCCAGAAGCTAAATACATCTATAACTTGAGCTATATGATTGTGTTGTTGACTGAGGTCCGTGAAATACGAAACAATAATGTGATGGCCCTAAAGCGTTCACGTGAGAACAGCTGAAAAGAAAAACAAGTGCTATACATCAATATAAAACACCTGAACCCCAGAGTAGGGACAAAAAGACTCCAGAGATAAAGGTTGAACCGTCTGCATAGAGGTCCAAAAGTTTTACATTTTTTCGTGACTCAGGAACATGTGGTTAGAAGTCTTCCATATTTCCACGTAAACCATGTGGCCCCTATGTCGGGGCCAAAGGTGAAATGCTCGGTCTCTTTCATATTTTTATCGGGTCAGCATTTATGGAATTTTACGCATTTTGGCAGATTAAACGATGCATATTTACATTCTTCTCATAATCTGGGTAAGTGAAATCAATCATGACGTCAGCAAAGTTCCGCCTACTAAGTGACACTGGTCAATTCTTAATTTGTATAAAAGACAATAGAAGAGGGGAGAATAGGAGATGAAATATTTTCCCAAATATAGAAACGTGCTTTCACTGATGGAAAACAAATGTAGTTATAAATCATTTGATACAATTGCCTCCATATTTCTATATTATTTTAACGTCTTTGTACCGAATCCCGTTAGTATCACGTAGAATAACCACTCACACGGCTTGTTTTGTTTTTTGCACTAGTCCATTCAATAAATAAGTCACAGCCAGATGTACATATCTAAAATTAAACAAACGTATTAATTACCGTATGTGTAGTTTAACCATAACAATAATGCCCCCGCACAAACTACTCGTAATTAGTTTCAATTACATCCGCAATAATGTAGGTTAGCTGGTTATGATTGTGCATTTACCCGCGGCGATCTTTTATTATAGTAATTGATTTATCTTAATATTTGCGGGTTGATGAACACAACAGAACCGAACATAGTTTATTTTCTTAACTTGTACATACGTACATCGTTGTTTTGTATACACAGTATACATATAATATATATAGCAATTAACTGTCACGTGACACGACACATATAAATTATCAATAAATAAATATCAGCTGCAAATATAAATAACAAATACCAGCAGGTATTTTTGAGGATGTGCCATATATACACTATCATACAATAAGTAATGTATATCATTACATGTGTTGTTATCATTATGCCCCCACTTCAAAGAAGAGGGGGTATATTGCTTTGCAATTGTCTGTCTGTCGGTCGGTCCGTCGGTCCATAGACCAAATGGTTTCCGACCAATAACTAAAGAATGCTTAGGCCTAGGAACTTCAAACTTGGTAGGATGATTGTCCATCACCAGTAGATGACCCCTATTGATTTTAGGGTCAAGGGGTCAAAGGTCAAGGTCACATTGACCTTGTAGGTAGAAACGGTTTCCGACCAATAACTAAAGAACGCTTAGGCCTAGAAACTTCAAACTTGGTAGCATGATTCTCCATCACTAGTAGATGACCCTTATTAATTTTGGGGTCAAGAGGTCAAAGGTCAAGCTCACATTGACCTTGTAGGTAGAAACGGTTTCCGACCAATAACTAGAGAACGCTTTGACCTAGGTTCACCAAACTTGGTATGCTGGTTGGTCATCACCAGTAGATGATTCCTATTGATTTTGAGGTCATTAGGTCAAAGGTCAAGCTCACAGGGACCTTCATCCTAAAAACGGTTTCCGATCAATAACTAGAGAACGCTTTGACCTAGGTTCACCAAACTTGGTATGCTGGTTGGTCATCACCAGTAGATGACCCTACTGATTTTGAGGTCATTAGGTCAAAGGTCAAGATCAATGAGACTTTCATCCTTAAAACGGTTTCCGATCAATAACTAGAGAACGCTTTGACCTAGGTTCACCAAACTTGGTATGCTGGTTGGTCATCACCAGTAGATGACCCCTATTGATTTTGAGGTCATTAGGTCAAAGATCAAGCTCACAGGACATCCATTCTAAAAACGGTTTCCGATCAATAACTAGAGAAGGCTTTGACCTAGGTTCACCAAATTTGGTATACTGGTTGGTCATCACCAGTAGATGACTCCTGTTGACTTTTCGGTCAAGGGGTCAAAGGTCAAGGTCACATTGACCTTGTAGGTAAAAAACGGTTTCCAATCAATAACTTGACAACCCATGCGCCGTTGACCCTCAAACTTCATATCTGCATTTGTCTTGGCCAGTTGATGACCCCTATTGATTTTGGGGTCAAAGGTCAAGGTCACATGTATGTCAAAACAGATAAGACCAATAACTTGGCTACCAAATGGCACCGGGTTTTGTGGACTGTGAGACTTACATTTTAGATAACATGTATATTTGGTCACTAGGTCAAAAGTCGGTCACAATAATCTGGCCACGTGACTAATTGGCTGCCGACAGGGGGCATACATGTTTTACAAACATATCTTGTTTCATCTGTATATTGTTTTGCACGCTCTTGCGTTTAATGCTGTAACTTTAGTTTATGGATTAATGTTCCCTTCTGTTCTGTTTTGATAGTGTCGCAATTAAACAAAGGTGTCACAGGGTATAAGCTGGGTAATTTCTGTATAATCAATAAACCAGATTTAAAGACATTACTACAAGAGTTATATTTAACTTACTTTTCTCAACATTAAATTCTGTGTTGCTCTATTAGGTCAGTGACCTAACAAATGGTATAGTGCATAACATTTTTTTTTGTAATATACACAAACTCAGAATTTATCAAATCAACAGCTATTTGACTGATTGTGGTACAATAAATAAAAGCGAAAACTTAACACATTTCAAAATTTATAAATGACACAGGAACATTTGAAGAACAAATATGAAAACGACTTTAAGAAGACTGTTAGGATTATACTGTTATTTCCCTTTGACCATTCATGAAGTATTTGAAAAAAAAATCAAGAAAGTACGATGACGAAAAAGCGAAAGTACGAAGACGACAACTAGAAAATACGGTAATGGACACGTGAAATTATTTCGGGACTTGTGCTCTTTTAAGTAATAGTTAGACCTATGGTGAGTCAATACACTTTTAGAGTAGACTCATTATGTCGTTTTTTCCCCAAATGCATGCAATCCTACAATAATCTCAGTCGTGACAAACTTAACTATCAAGGTGGAAACTCACAGGACACGCATTTTGTAAATAGTCGTAGAGTTAACTTTAGCATATTAAAGTCTCTGTATCAATAATCCATAGTTTTGTGCTTTGTAAACTAAAGATGTATGTAGAAATTATAAATTATTCATTAAGCGAATCTGTCTGTAAAGACAGCATTGATAGACATTTTGGACATGTTTTACAGGATGAATTATATCCTTTTTTTTTCTATGGAGAAACCATAAGATATTCATGGTGAGTAACAATACTTCTTAAAAACCAGAAATAGATACTCTGCGATTATCTATAATAGATGTTGACACTTCTGATACTAGTGTAGTTTATGACTGGTTAAATAGAAACATAGACATTGTTCTCTCTGGAGCGTAAATTCTTATTTCTACATAAATCATGAAGTAACTTCCATTTTATCTGTCTTAGATGGGTTGTTTAAATATTATTTATATGTAAAATAAATCCGGGACTGCAATCTGCATGACCGATTGTCATTGCAAAGGTTTTTTTTTATAATACAAATGCATTGTCCATGTTTTTTCGTTATTATTTGCAAATTTATTTATTTAAAAAAGTTTGGTTTGGGATATTCACTAGGAAGGATTTTCTGACGTCAGAACATGTAATGAAACATGATGTTGAGGCCAGTTGATTAGCCATGCATTTAAGCCACCAAATTAAAGGGGCATACCTTAAGATTTCGAGTTTTCCGTTTTCTTCAAAAATTTAAAATGTACGTTTTTGTTGGCGTACTAATAATCTAGAGATGTTGTCATAAAGACAGCAGACGATATTTTGACTTTATATTTTATAGACTAAAAACAACAACAATCACCTGCATCTCAGTCTGAACTGTTCATGTTTAATACAGCAAAAAGAAATGTATCAGAGCACAAAACTGTTGGTATTTTCTAATCAAATGATAGAAAGTCCAACATTATATCGCACTGAATACAAGTAGAGCGTGGAAATAACTGTTGTAATCTAATAATTATCTTGGAAAATGAATTGATGTAATAAGTTTTTTTCTTAACTGCGTTTTCAAATCCCTTTTATCAAGCCACAATAGTAATGTCATACAAGTACCTCGATCTGTTATATGTAACTGACAATGTATATACATGTGTATATATGTTTCTATTCAACTAAATGATTCATAGATGCTCAGGTTCTCAGACATGGTATTACCAGGTCTTTTAGGCAAATTGTATACAAGATAAATACCAGTACCGAAAGATAAGTTTAAATAGAGGATATTTGTTTGTTTTTGTGGAAGATGAGAATTTATTTCATCGAGTGAACACCATATGTGATATTTTCACGAGTGGCGCAGCCACGAGTGAAAATATCAACATATGGTGTTCACGAGATGAAATAAATTCCCATCTTCCACTAAAAAACAAACAAATTTTCTTTTTATTTTATGCCAACACGTCAAAAATGGGTTTTTTATGATATTTTTAATCAGGGCCTTCAATAAATTCCCCATGGTTAGCCCCAAATCAGTTAATGCGTACTTTGGTTACTCCGCACAAAAAAAGTGCAGACAATCTCCAATACATATGGTAACTTTACTTCTGCTGAAATAAACTGAATACACTTTCATCAAATAACATTTATTTTTGTCTACACAGTTTATCAATATTTATTGAATTTTTGCCATACATACTTTAATTATAAAAGCGGATTAATACCGAGTAATATTCAATCAATTGAATTGAAAGTCGGCCATATTGGATATTGTCCATGTGAGTTATGTAAACGAATCAGACATTTTAAATAATTTATGGCGAATTTCATCATTGTTCACAACTAGTTAGGCTCAGGAATTCAATATTATAATTGGATTTAACAAGGTAAATAAATTTCACACGCTGTCACAGTCTGAAATACAGCGGATTCTCTTGTGGTGGGGAAATTCCTGAAGTTTCATCAAGCAGTAGTTCCGGCACAAACAGTGTATTATCAAAATGGTAATTAACTGATTCAAAACAGTGTATTATCACTTTTATCTCACTGATATTTCCCTATATTTCATTGGTAGGCATAAAATAAATACGCATATCTATGTTATACATATTCGCACAATTCGGGAAGTAATTTGAAACCGTTTTGAATTCATTTCTACATGCCTGCTGATTATGCTAAATTATTGTTGTATCGAATGATGAACATTCAATATTTTCTAGAATGTCTAGAATAAAGACAGAGAACAAGAAACGTAATTAATAAACGATAATGTGACCTTCAAAACATCCCTGTACTCTTTGAGGTCGCTAAAGTTTTAAACATTCACTGCGGAGATTAATTTAATCCATTAATGCCTAGCGTCTCTAAAATTAGACAAAAGCAAACAGTGCAGACCCAGATCAGACGCTGCAATACGCGACGTTAGATCAGCTCTTTATTGTTTGCATAAAGGAATTACTTCTCTATAAGGATTGAAATTGAAAGTTAATAACAGAAACCCTTTTAATTAAACATGGACTTGTCCAACTAAGTAGGTTGGCATAATCCATTAGGCATAAATGAGTTAACTAGGATTATAACTACCGTATTTTGCAGTCAAAATTTCTATTCGTACATTTGATGAGCGTACAGAAATCACACTTAAAATCAGTGCATAAAAATCACAATATAAATTATTTCTTTCTTTCTTTCTTTCTTTTTAATTTTGTCAATATATTATCCAAATGACATAAAATAGAATAAATCAACTCCACCAAACTATTTATACTAAGCAAACGAACAAACGAACGACTAAGTGTAAGAACTTGTTTCTCTATTGAAGATTACGCACGAACGAAAACACTTGAAAATAAATATACCCACTAATCACAGTTAGTTCCCTTTTCATATCTGCAAGTATTTACGTATAACAACGCTAACTAAAGGTAAACCTAGAAATATCAAAAAGCATTCCAGAAATACTAGTACATGTAGTAGTTCGTCAAATAAATGAAGAATGTTTGAAAATGTTACCCAGGGACTTCGTAATTTCACTGTTTATCATTATTTTTAAAACTATCAAAAATAAGTCATCGGTCATTGGTACGTGATAGCCTTAGAAGCAGTCTGATGTAAAAACTTTTCATTAAAAAATAACTGGAGGAAGAGTGGTGTAGGTGCTCCTAATTAAGTTTGAATCCCACCTGCGGTGATTTCCCCAATTACTGCTTAAGACACCCAGGAAGCTTGATGCGCTGTTATGTCCCTTAATTTTTTTAACCATACGTTAATAACATATCTCAAAACTAGACTTTAAGTTGGAGTTTTGGCTTCAAAACTGGACAACTTTTATCAAGCTGTCAAACGAGACGTTTTTCTGACGAAAGATAGAACTTATAAGTTTATATAAGTTTATTTTAAATATTCCATAAGGCCATATGGCCCATGAGGATATACAATGCATTATATATGGCGAGACAATATATAGCATAAATGTACAAAACAATTAAAACAGCGGAGAAGGTTTACAAATAATTACATGTTGAAAATATCCTGATAATAATGCATCTGTAAATAAACAGCCCCATGTAACAAAACTTGCTTAGGTAATTTATAATAGATTTATGTCTTCCTAATTAGTATATGACATCAAATATTTTTACCGAATTCCACTTGGGTATAATTTAAATTTTACAAGGAAAAAATTTTTACAGTGGTTATTTAAGGTTCTTTTTATCTGAAATTGAATTATATTGTGTTAAAGATACTAAACTTAAAATACAAAGACGGTATCAAGTTTCATTTAAAATAGCATATTTGTCAATTTTTCTAATCCTTATGTAAAATATTTTGAATTTTGAGTACGGCATATATTGTAAATTCCGAGTAAAATGTAACACTTTACCCATGTGCAATTTCACATAATATGAAATCCGTATGTCTATTTTATAAAGTAAACTTGCTCTAAGTTATAAAGACATTCGATAATTGCATGCAATACAAATAAATCATCCAAACACATAGTCTCAACCCATTACTAATCTACTATAATTAATCGCAACTGCACTTATACTATATGAAATACACCATCTACTTAATTTTCAACTTTATGTCATCAAAAGTAAGTAAGGGATTACTTGAACAACAAAAATATATCAATGAATGTACAGGAGGATTATGACAAAATTTATTTTACAAATTAAATCATTGCAATAGTTGAAAAGCAGATATGTGAAGCTATAAAAAAAATATACGAGTCAAAATATCCTGACCATTTATCAGAAAATCTGAGCTTAATTTTAATAGTTCTATTAAAAATAACGTACATTTGTATTATCTATTCCTTTTTCAGTTGCCTTTTTATGCAGTTTTAGTAATCTCTGCTTGTTTATACATTTTTATTAGGTGACAATAAAAATGGCCAGTGTTTGTTGCAGATTAGGGAAGTTCGATAATTATATGCTTCAGTAATAAAAATCTAAAGTTGAAATCAATAAGATAAGTGCTTTTAGAAGCGGATCAGTGGTCTAATGGTAACGCTGGACTGGTAATCCAGGGGTTCCGATATCGATTCCCCGTTCCTCCACTAACATTACTTATTGTCCTTCGGGCAAATGTGTCAGTGTTTTACACTGAGTATGCAAGAGAACCAGTGGTGTCTCTGGAATCGGATGCTTTCTGTATCTTACTCTATCCCCCACAACATAAAATAATTAATCTCTGCAGGGGGCGTCGGTCTTATGGGCAACCGGTACCGACAATAAATAAACACAAATAGGTAAATGCTTTAATATTAGTTCTAACCAACTGATGGTAAAAAATGATCACTTCATTCATCAACGATTTTTAGGGAATTAGGGATAAAATCAAAATATATAAGGCGCTGAATTACCGAACAAAATAAGTATCAAGTGAATCTTTGATATGCCTGTTAAAAGGGGTGCTGATTATTGTACAATTACAAGTTTGGTAAATTACAAGTTCGGGAAATTGATCTTATATAGTATAGCAAATGGCTTGGAGCTTTCGATTAAAAAGGTTTTTAATAGATACTAGTGATAAGCGGACAGTTGTGTTATCTTAGACGATTATTGCCTAATAAACGTTTTCAAATGGTTAAAATATTGTTCAGGAAAATCCACCACTTATTCGTGAAAGAGAAAGAGAGAGACACACTGGAACAAGTTTACTCTGCTGATTAATGTTTTGATTTGAATTCCACTACTTTTTTGTTGAAGTTTTAAAATCGTTAGAAGGTATAAGTTATGTAATGTAGTTGCATGTATTTACAAAAGAAATTACAGTTTCGAATGGAATTTAGAGTACTGCTGGTCATTATAATTATCTATTCATTTATTTGAATGAAAAGTAGAATACAAGCGTTAGTCTTAGAAGTACACTTCGCGGTCATTAAGTACCTTTTCCTGACTTTAAATGGCGGGAAAAAATCAGCGGCACTGACTGTCCTAAACAAATCACACAAAGGTAACAATGACTGTTATAGATAAAATTGCATATTTCTAACTGACAGAATGAAAAAAAATACCTCACATGAATATGATTGTATAATTTTTACCTGCTCATTACTTTATTTCGATATTTTGTCAACAGAAAAATACTCCAATCAATCGTGTTAAATAAACAGTGCACTTTTGTTCGGCAGCAGTTTCAGACTTTATCTTGAATTTTCTCACCATGGAAAAATCTACTTTGACAATCAGATCTGATGCCTGCTTTTTACGAAAAAAAAGAAATCATTTTATATTCATCGCTTTTCGAAAGAACTATAATTCAATCGAAATAACTGACTGGTTATTTTAAAGCTCATCCCTGAAGCCTGGCTCCATTCTGTATAATTAAATATGTTTTTCTACTTGATTATGACTTTAAAGCTTGTCGCGGAACAGGTTTAAAAAAGCACATTTATTTGCTAGCTATATGCCTTAAGAAACTATTTTAGAAAACATGTTCTTCTTTAAATTATTAATTAAAAGACAATGAGCCAGTAAAATACATTATCATCGAATTACTTAAGGGCATGTCCCTTTAAATTTTCAGGCACTCATTTATCATGCACGTCGTCCTATATAGCAGACCTTTACACGAATTGTTCAGAATAATGCTGTGGTAAGTTTCACGATGTAATGATGCCTCATTTTCTACAGGAAGGAAACAAAATAATACAATGGACAACGCTTCTTGAACTTGGTGGTTATATATTTGTTATAAAGATTGCAGTGCTACATTTCTCAAATACAGAAAACTTATGTTAGCTACAGCTACCATTGAATTTGATTAATAATGATGGATAAAAAAGTCAATCAAATAGACTGAATTGCTCTGAAAATATTCAGTCCAGTAAAAAAATATACTGTTGTTGACAAATATGTAAGCTGTTGTTATTGTGAATCCGCATTTTATTGTTTGTTAGGTAATGAAAGACTGACTCTTAAAAACTGATTTGATATCAAATGTCTTATTAGTTGTGTTGAGGTTAACATTTGTGCCAATTTATCTTAATGCATGACAGACTTTAAGTCCAGAGATGAAAATATAGACAACCTTTCAGCGCAACCTTGACCTTTGAGATAGGCGCCTAGTAGTAGTACCCAACACATCCTCTCTATCTGGTTGACATTTTGTGCTAAATTATTGGAGTATCCTTCAAACCATCGTGTGTTTTAGCCCGCACAAAGCAGCTCAGATTTTTACCTTTGACACTTGACATTTCAGGTGGCTTTTTGGTTCCTGCATCAAACATACCGTCTGATCAAGGCAAATATTAATGCTAAGTAAGTTGAATAGATCTATCTGTCAATCCATGGAAAAGTTAGAGCTCGGAAAATCAATGCATGAATAAATTTCGACATTTGAGCTCTTAGTATAACCCATAGCTGTATTACTGAAACTTGTAAGTTATGCCCAGAAAAGGAAAAATTCCGAAAGAGAAATAATTAATAACAGAAGCAAGGACGAGTTATGGGACTTTTACTGTGCACATTCCATTACTGTTCCCTACTACTGTGTTTGAATTTTCAAGTAAGTCCCTCTTATAGTTGCGGTTGTACTTATTGTTGGCTCCTATGAAGAAAATAATGTAATAAAGAGATGTAATTTCCAAATAAGCAAGAGGAGAGTTATACTTTTAAATTTTCACCTATGTATTTATGGAATTATAAACGAGAAGATACCGCTTATTTTTGTATCCTTGTGATATCGTTTTTCAATTTTATATTCATTTAAGTAATATACAGCTAGAAAAAGTGTCCTAGCTATTGTTTGAAAGAAAAGAGAGATCCATCAGTTACGGACAACAGTCTAGCGGAAACGACAGTAGAGAGCTTGATAAAATGCGTTGAACCTATGACCAGATCTGAGAGATAATATAAATGACGTGGGTCACATTAATTCTGAAGCATTTCCTGTTGGGGTTAACATTTTAATATACACTTAAAAAGAAATATTGAAAAATACATTAAGTTGCTGCAGTCTACATTTTTTGGTACGAGTACTGGCTAGAACCCATGAAGCAGTCATTGACTGGATTCAATCCTTTTTCATCCCTGCTGATTTCGAACTGATAACGTATAGAATCATTATTGTTTTAAAGATGTGCTTCGTTTGTTGTGGCATGTTATACCAGTACCGATTAGCTATGACTTTCCGACTTGTTGCTCAAATATCTGACGTGTCTAATTGTTACAATTTTGAAATCAATGAAGCATGGCGAGGAAACCAATGACTGTAGCAATACTATTACAGTTATATATGGAGTATAACTGCAACCAAAAGGAGCAAACTCAACATTACTAAATCATCGTAAAGGTCGCAAGCAAACCAAAACTGTTTACTCTTACAAAGTTAAGACACTGTAGTTGTTTAATGATATCGCATACTTTTCTGTTAAACAATATATCTTTATATGTGCCTGAAGTCCGTGGACGGAAATATATTAAACTATTGCAGTATTGTTTTCTTTTTGTTATTGACCATAACTTAGAAAATACTGATGAAATAATACAAACATTTATAACATCAACATACTTTTACTAAAGTAGACGTTTATAGTTTTTGTCTTTCCCACAAACGGCGCGTTGGAAGACAACATAATTTCAAGTTTTTAACTTAGATATTTGGCTTTCTTAATTGTGTGGACATTAAAAGGTGGAAATATTCTGCATTCGTTATTGAGATTAAATTAGTCTATTCTGAATTAAAGAACACATGAGTGTAATTATAAAAAAAAACAACAGATATTCGAATGGTATTTGGAACGTTTCGGGGCAAGTCATGTTTTTTTATTATTTCTTGACATTTTCGTATGCAGTTTTCAGTAAGTGTTCCTAAATGTTGCATCTAACCATTAAACATATGCATACACATATTCTTATATAAAGCCTAATTATTTTGTTGTTATGGTAACGCCAGGTAAGCCTGGGCGGGAAACAATTACATCAATATTGAAACTGTCTGTATACCTACGAGTTTGTTTTACAGTTATGTTGAGGAAACTGCTTGACGTTAGTACAGCATAAAAACTTATGTAAATTTGTCGCTTTCAGGTGCTGAGGTGTGACTTGATAAGAGCAGTGAGAAAGAAGAGGCTATCTTCACCCTGACAATGCAACACTCCATACGTCTACAACGACACCACTAGCTGGATTAGATATTAAAACTCTATGCCACACCCAGTAATTTCCAGACCTAGCGCATGTGACCTTAGGTTTTTTCCCCACCATCAAGAACGAATTGAGAGGTTCACGTTTTGATGACGTTAAAGGGCTGCCCGTGGTTGTTTGGGAGTGTATCAGGACAATATCAACAGAAAACTTCAACAGCTGCTTTAAATATTTGATTCAAAGACACGAAAAATGTGTGAAGTGCTCTGGGAAATAGTTTGAGAAAATTTGACATATGTATTGTGTCCGTTAATGCAACATAAGACTTTCTGCAATTGTTCATGCATTTAGTTGCCCCGCTCACGTTTAACTAAAGTTGCTATGGTAATAATAATTAGCGTTTTAGTTTTGATTTTGTTAATTTGCTTCTGAGAATGAGTAAAGGGTAAATAGAGCTGTGCATTTTAAAAATTGTGTAAAAATGTCAAAAAGTAAGAATATTATGGCATGGAATATTATTAGTCCCGAAACTTTCCGAACACCCCTCGTACTTATGAAGAGAAAAACTATATTTTGTACTAATGCCTTCCGATTTGTTATCTTATTTTTTTCACATTTTTTTTCATAAGATATGTAATGTTATATACTTATAATACTAGAACATTGTATTTGCAAGAAAACAACATGTTGTTGGACATAAACTGGGTAATTTCAGTTTACCGAATAAATCAAAATTGCTTAAAACATTATTTTTTGTGTTTTTGATATACATATATATTTAGGTCATGTTGCAAGAGTTATCATTTCATTGCATCGTAATTTGCTTAAAATGTCTAAATATTAACACCCTCTAGATAAATCGACTTTCGTTCGATAATTTTTTTTTAAAGTATTTTTCCATATATTTTTGCAAAAATTGTAACGCCAAACATCTGTTATTTCATTTAGACAACCCCACATTTTAAATTCAGAACTTAAATGCGCACAATTTCTTTTTTGTTTCTCTTCTAGAATGAGTTTTTACTCTGCTGCCCTCTATAGTGGCGAGAAAGACATTCTTTGCATATTCATTCTTTCCTTATAATTCCTCTCAGCATAAAACAAAAGCTATTTTGTCAAATGCTGTACGGTGAAATGTAAATAATGGCTTAATGAATAAAGTGTTCTAACTGATTATAGACAGACACATGTAAGTTATTCTTCGTCCAGTATAAAATTAGGAAAGCCTTCCATGAGGGAATATCTTCGGAATGGTAGTAAAGGAGCATGCCTTTATAATGCAACTCGTTTAAAAATTTCCCCACTAAACTGTAAATTGCATTGTGTTGTTCGAAAAGAAAGTTATCTTTATGACTGATTTATTTAAGTGATTTCTATGTCCTAGTGTATTTGCCATTCAACTATATTGTATATATTGTGTGCGTGTGCGTGTGTGTGTGTGTGAAACTCTACTAATTTCTCAATAGCTTAACAGTAGACACTGTATAATGAGAGTTCACATTGGTTTCGACATCTTTGTTCGAAACTGTTATCTAATAGACTTCATGTAAATGTCGCTATGTAAAACATCTTGTTTTGCATTATGTATCAACGGAACGTGTTATTTATTTATTTACAGACTTACCATTTTTCATCTGAGTGTAAATTTCGTCTTGGCCTGAAAGAGAATCAAGAATATATTTTTATTATATACTTATAAATGAAATATTGAAAAGACATGATGAAATAAAATGCGTATTTTCATTTTCCGTATTTTCACTGTTAACAATAATTTTTCACTGCAGTTAACATATTTTCCGTATTTTCACTGGTGTCTTGCCGAACTACTTTCTTCTAAATTCAGCCAATACACAAAATAAAAGGGGAATTCTTTCTAATCGTAAGGTCAAAAAAGAGAGAAAGTATATATAATAAACAGAAAATTTATTTTCTTTTTGCTAAAAATATGGGATTTATTTTCATCTCGTGGTATCGCCACTCATGAAATATTTATTGTCATACTACTCGATTAATCCTGTTTTAATGGAAATACTAGAATATCCTCTATATATGCCCCTGAATCTTCAAGTACAAAAATAACCCTGAATTTTGAAACCTTCGTTATGTGCGTGATACACTGGAGGTTTAAAAGTATCTTGTGTGAAATATGGTATTTTCAAAATGCTTCTATATCATTACGCCTTGGCTTACATAAAATCTTGCAGTAAAACCAAGCAAGTATTTAGAATTTACATCCCCGCCGAGAAATGTTCATTTTTAACATTTTCATCAGTACTCTTAAGTATATGCAATTACTTCTAAGACGTGAATTTGGAAATAAACATCCTCTAATACAAAAGCAGTATATGACATTGAAAGTTTTTTATGAAGTAACCCATCAAATAAAGACATCCTTCTAATTTCAGTGATACATCAAGAGTTTGAGGAGTGTTCAGTTTCACAAAAGAGTCGAATACATTACTAAAGTTTTTAAAAGTTCAGAACGAATATACAAGAACTTACCCCTTGAAAGTTTTATTACTTCTATTAATTTATTCTCTTCAGGAGAAGGTTTTGTATTTTTCCACTTTAAGTCTAAATGCCTTAGATATATGGATTGTATACATAATTATTCAAAGAGCATTAACTGTTGTTGTATCTTGATTGATTTGAAACAACTGTGTGCTATTCATATTAGTTGTAATTGTTTTAAGTTTTCCGTGTATAAGTCTACAAGCCTTATATATGTTACATGGAACATCAATCGAAGTGCCATAACTTTGATGTTACTGATCTGTTCGGAACAATTTTTGTGTCTGTACTTTGAAATATATTTGAGTTGAGTGACATGACTAAGACTTTTCTGTATAAGTGTTTCTATATGCATTGTATGTTGCATTAAAATGAAAAGACCAAGAAACAATTTTGTTTACGACAATAAACTCTGTTCTGTTCTGTTCCGCCACAACTCTGATGTAACTGATCCGTTTTGAACAAACTGTGGGCCCGTATCATCCTGTACTGTAAAATATATTCGAGTTACATGAAATTCCAAATGTTTTTCCTACTTTTGACTGATGGGCGGAACGGAGAGAGACATGAAAACCTCCAAACGCCAACGACGGGTATCACAAAATATTTCTCTGTAAGTGACAAATTCCAAGCAAGGTATTGTCTCCAAAAATGTTTTTATGGCTATTTAAGTGGAATGAAAAGCTGGAAAATATACAAGGTATCATAAAAACAAAGGATATACAGACAGGCATATGGACAAACAGGTTGTAACATATAGCCCCAGTGAAGTGAATATTGGAGGAAGGCTGTATTTTAAATCGACTTTCGGAACATCCTTTGACACATTATCTAATCCAGTGAACATTTGTACCAAAACATTTCAATTCCTGTCATGTATCAATGCGTTACAGAGGGGGCACAGGAGCAAAAATGTAGGCAGTATTCTTCGTTGTCTAGAGGTATCGACTGGTAGACAGACCGACAGAAAGACACTTTGAGACACATTGCCTCTATCAGGTGCATTATTATACAGAGTTATTTGAAAATCCACTGTGGTTATTCTTACATTTTAAATGGTCGTGTACATGGCAAGATTACCAAGGCGAGGAGCTTTCGCGGATTTGGATATCCCTATCACCTACTTACAGTAACAAATGACCATTGATCATTCCTATAAATGCCACCTATCTCTTGAGATTTTTAGCTTCAATGTTGAAAATAACGTACTGACAATAACGAAGTGTGAATGCAAACAAGGCTGTAATTGCTATATAAGATAAAAAGGCATATGGCATCTATTTGCTTCCACCCTCGATATACATATAGAGAATACATGTTTGGTGCCGAGATGGAGATGGTTTATCCAGCGAGAGTAAAATCTTGGCGAGAATATAAATACATTAGCTGGTGGTTTTCTGTTGTGCCTCTCACTCTCAGACAAGGTGCACACAGTTGTTGAACCATAATGTGTTCAGTCGGTGAAAGGGCACATGTCTTTGATCGTACAATAAATAGTTAACGAAAGTATTTTGCTCACTGTGTAAATAGTAATGGAATGTAATTTTGATAACTCAATGTAAACAACGGGTCGTTATTTATAGCTAAAGTTCAGTACTTGTAACGGCGCGTAGGAATACAAAGTTACAAACTATAAAGCTAATCATATGACCTACTGACAGTGTATCGCTAAGTTTATCCAGTTACCACTTTATTAGGTCTGTAAATGCTGTAGAAACAGGATAAATATCCTTATTCTCCTTTTAGTGTTGTTGATTACTATAAATATTCACTTAGTTACAACAAGTGGTTTCTAACAAATAACCAGGATACAAACACTGCTTATGTATGCTACAAGGGCCCAAAACTTTGCGATAAATAACCAGACCAGTTGTAAAATTCGGTTTTTTTTCCAACAACTGATGATTCCTATAAAAAGTTCATTTTATTCCAGCCTGCGGCTCCTTGGAACTAGTTCAGACAAGGATAATGCTGAAGAAAAATGAAAGGACCTATCACAATGTCAAAATAACCACTCAAAATTGTGATGATTATAAAAGATGCATGTGCATCTCTGCGGCTTCCAATTAAGGACATTTCCAACCAGCTGTTGATGAGAAAAAAGCCCATGAACAAATAGTGATATAGCTAGAATAAAACATTTTATGTAGGAAAAAGGCTTATAATATAACTCTGTAAAAAATAATCAAAACGGAAAAAAGATTATGAGCTTCTCTTGGAACAGGGCCTTTTTTTATAAAGTTCGATGTAATTCCAAGAAACGCTTACTAAGAAATAGTCCAGACAAGAATATTTGACGGACTGCTACACGCTCGGACAGATGGATCAGAAGTGTTATCCAATGTTATCTTAGTGAAATTAAATACCGATAAAAACAAGAGGACAATGGTGACCCTGGATAGCTCACCTGATCACTTTGGCTGGGGGTCATCTGAATAACAAACATCAGAAGAAAAATTATCAAGTCATTGTCCAGACGTCTATTATCACCATTTTATAACTGACAAGTAATTGTGACCTTTAATATTTAGCTTTATTGCATAGAGAATTAAGGTATGACACAGACAATGTGAACATCATCATTTTTTACCTTTAACCAGTGAGTATGACCTTGACATTTAAGCTATTAACCTGGGTCTTACACGCAACACATCGTCACATTACGGTGAACAAATGTGCCAATTTAAAAAAAAAGAGAAGTTATGGTGCAAACAGGGTCTGTCATCAACTTCATTTTTACCTTTGACCAAAGATTGTTATCTTGACTGTTAAATCTGTGGACCTGGGTCTTACACGCAACATACTGTCTCACCAAGGTGAATAAAAAAGGTAAGAATTTAAATTCTTCCATATATGGAAAAGTTGTGGTCGGGACATTAAACGGGACGGACTGATGGATGGAAAGTCTGAGGAACATG
This sequence comes from Cyclina sinensis, assembly GCA_012932295.1. NCBI lineage: Eukaryota > Metazoa > Mollusca > Bivalvia > Venerida > Veneridae > Cyclina > Cyclina sinensis. Next base: position 2,173,777 of record JAAONU010000010.1, on the reverse strand, counting down.
AATGTGTATCCAATATAGCTCTTCCAAATACTTTATAAACAATATGACGTTTATTTGCTACCAATCTGCAAAAGTTTACAAATATATTTTGCACTAAAATTTCTTGTTTATATGATAAATAACATTGCTAAGGACTGTCATATTGATACACGGTGTCCATATACAAGTTACTAAACCTCATAAAAGAATTTTACGTGCATGAAAAATGTAAGAAATACTAGAGTTTGTTTACATAAGTCTCTCCTTCAGAACATATTAAAAATAATTCCCATACGTGAACATGGATATAGTATATTAAAAGAACTGCCTAAAGAACTTGGGAAAACAAAAAAAAATATTCCCGAACTGCCTAAAGAACTTCATCTAAGTATAGTTACTTTTGTTAAAAAAAAGACAATTTCGTATATTTGACATCTAAGCGTAAACTTGACTTGAGAGGTACAGATATTGTTCTGGCGCATGACACATTGCCTCATGGTGGTTATCAGTTCTGACAAGTTATTTCCAAATCCACCAGGGAATGACAAAGATATGGATAGCAAACAAAAAGACCTGGTATTTAACCTTTTAGTTCTTAGTCTTACCTTGATCTTGGAGTAATGGCCCTGGTTTTTGCGTTTAACACATTGTCTCATGGTGGTTTATATTGTGCCAATATATTTGAAACTCCTTCGAAGAATGATAAAGCTATGCAGTGGACACAATTTGTGACAGACATCCATTTAGACTTTCAGACAGAAAACACAAGAATGTAACCCCCAACCACTTCATGGGGATGTACATAATAATTTTTACATAAAACATATAGTATTTTACTAAAACATTTTACTAAAATTTTACGTAAGACAATCATCCATTCTTTTCTTGTTTATGGTAATTTTTCAGTTTTCAGAGCGTTAAAATTAATCTAAATATATTGACTTTTGTTTATTTCAATTTATTAAAAAAACAATGCCTGTGCTTCTTAAAAGAACAATAATCATACATACTGTAAGTTGAACGTGTCGGTTCCCTGTCAACGATTTCTGCCGGCTGATTACATGATTTCTATAAAATAAGAAAAGACGACATTTTGAATTAAATGATAACTGCAGCATTTCTCAATCAACTATTCATACCTGCTAGGAAACAAACAAGGAAGCTAGAGCAGGTGCTATCATAAGTTTCTGTAAATAATTTCCTAATAAAACAAACAAAGAATCTCATCCAATAATATCATTTAGAAAGGACTTCCATTCCAAACGAAATGTATTTCAAGATCGAAAAACAGTTAAGGGGAAAAACCTATAACGTGAAGCCCGACTGAAACATTTTTGGGAATATCTAAAGGAATAACCTTGGATCAGATGATAACGACACATAGCAATACTTGCATTTTTTAGCTGTTGAACCTCAGCAGTGAGTTGTTCTATGGCTTTCTCAGTACTTTGTAATCTGTTGTGAACGACATCTGCATTTATTGTTTCTAAAGCATCTAACTTTGCTCTCTTTATTTCCTTCACTGCCACATGCTTGCTTTCTTCAATTCGTTTTGTCACTTCCCTTTCTTCTTTAGCAAGATGGTCTAGAGCAGAGAGTGCATCTTTTCTGACTTGCATCAGGTTGATTTCTTCACTAAGACTGATTGTTATCTGGTTATTCCGTAACTGAAAGGAAAGAAGAATATGTTTCTTACATTATGAAGACCTTGCCTAAATTACAGGCTTATCACGAATGATAGCATCTATATTCGTGTAAAACATCTTGTGTAAAGACAAAGTAATTTACATTGAAATAGGTAACTTTGATAACAGAAGATCTTAAGCTGTATTTAATTCCAGATAGGAATTTAAAAACATTAAGATGATACTGACAGAACAGCAACATCTGTCTGACAAAATTTTGATAAGGCTTAATGAAATGAAATATAGATGTGGTTCATGTGACATGCCTTAACCAAAAGACCAAATGGTTCTATGACGCTCACCTAAAAGGGGTTAGCAAACAAATGGAAAGGGAGGATGCATAGATCACATAACAAGATTTCGCTATGACGGACCGGGAAACCACAGAGGGGGCATCCATGTGCATTTATTACACGTCACGTACATCTACACTAATTGGTGAATGCGTATGCACACCAAGTTTAAATCTATATTTCTAGAAATGTTGAAGTAGTTCGTTTAACAGGATTTCTTCAACAGACTGACTAACTGACCGTAAAATGACCCCTATATACTTCAGCAAATGAAGTTTGATGAGGGTATAATAAAAGTTTTAACAGTGTCTCATAATGAAATAAAGGGAAAAATAAGCCCCTCCCCTGGTGGCTATGATGTTTTAATGGATCACAATAAATTTCGAAATTCTTTTTAGAGGCTTATCTAAGGAATACTTTTGCCATTACTTTCAAATTTGACAAGATTTTAAATTCCCTATGGTTATAAACATCTTAGGAAAATAAGCCTCGCCCCTGGCGGCCATTTTTTACGGACATCAATTTATTTTACAATTTACATATAAGGCTACCCAAGGAACGTTTTAGGCAATTTTTTTTTAAATTAGACAGGCAGTTTCTATGAAGAAGCTTTTTATTTCAAATCTACTTTAAAGACATACAAGGAAAATCAGCCCCGCCCCTGACAGTCATTCTTTTTAATGGATCGTAATAAATTTCACAATCTATATAGAGGTTCGTCAGAGACACATCTGTTCCTTATATTTTTCAAGATGGATTTACACTGGCAAGTCGAGGAAGCGCAGCAAGTCTTAGAGGTACAACAAGTCGAGGAAGCGCAGCAAGTCTAAGAAGCAAAACGAGTCTTATAAGTGCAGCAAGTCTTAGAAGCGCAGCAAGTCAAGGAAGCGCAGCAGACATAGAAGCGCAGCAAGTCAAGGGAGCGCAGCAAGTCTTAGAAGCGCAGCAGACATAGAAGCGCAGCAAGTCAAGGGAGCGCAGCAACTCTTAGAAGCGCAACAAGACATAGCAGTGCAGAAAGTCAAGGAAGCGCAGCAAATCCAGGAAACGCTGCAAGTCAAGGAAGCGCAGCAAGTCTTAGAAGCGCAACAAGACATAGAAGCGCAGCAAGTCAAGGAAGCGCATCATGTCAAGTAAGCGCAGCAGACATAGAAGCGCAGCAAGTCATGGGAGCGCAGCAAGTCTTAGAAGCGCAACAAGACATAGAAGTGCAGCAAGTCAAGAAACCGCAGCAAGTCTTAGAAGCGCAGCAGACGTAGAAGCGCAGCAAGTCAAGGAAGCGCAGCAAGTCCAGGAAGCGCAGCAAGTCAAGGAAGCGCAGCAAGTCTTAGAAGCGCAACAAGACATAGAAGCGCAGCAAGTCAAGGAAGCGCAGCAAGTCCAGGAAGCGCAGCAAGTCTTAGAAGCGCAGCAGACATAGAAGCGCAGCAAGTCAAGGAAGCGCAGCAAGTCCAGGAAGCGCAGCAAGTCTTGGTAGCGCAGCAAGTTCAGGAAGTGCAGAAAAAACTCCTGCAGCGCAGCAAGTCCAAGAAGCGTAGCAAGTCCGGGAAGCGCAGCAAGTCTAAGAAGCGCCGCTAGTCTATTTGCATTCATTCAGAATAACATTATTTAGTCAAGACATTGTCACCTTGAACTTCTCACTATACGTTTGACAATGGAAAGCAATTATTTTAGTAAATATAAAAGAGGTCATATATATAAAACATTCTGGTATAGTGCGGTTGAAATAGGCTTGGCAGTTTCAGAACAGATGTTGCTAAGTGCAAATTTTGACAAATGGATGGCGGACAACATACGGTAGGCGATCCTAACAGCTCGACCAGGTGAGCTTACAAACGAATAGGTCGGTAGATTATACCTTACGTTTTTAGAATAGAAATCAACAGAAACTTTCTCTATTTCAAGTAGAAGAATTTCACATCTTGTAATTTGATTGCTTTGACATTTATATAATACAGTATTGCAATTTGAAGTATAATTATAGTCATTATCATTGCAGTATATTTTTCAGCATATTTATTTAATCTCTCTTGATCTACCTCTCTATTTCTGTGAAAGGTAGCGCAAAATACAAAAAGCAGTCCGTTCCAATAGCACTCCTGATTACATGTTTGTGAAAAGCACTTCTAAATGAGACATCGCTTCAACGTCTCATACGATAGATAATTCTTCGTGTTAGTGGAGATGCATTGGATCGAACTTCCGATATCTGCACAGAAAGCCTTGTGCGTTACCACTAGACTAGTTATACGTTTCGCAGATTATTGCTGAATAAGACTGTGATCTTATACATTAACAGTGATGATCCCAGGCAAGCATTGCACACTCTTCTGTTGGAATAATATTAATATCAATATCTGAAAATCAACACCTCTTAAAATATCTATTCACAACTGCCTGGAATTTTGATAAGGCATGGGCTTTATGATATTGTTATATCTAAAATTCTTAATATAGAAACAAAAATAAATAAAACTAGTATGAATATATCGGTTAACGGCTTTCTATTATGAACACTAATATTGTCTAATATAAAAGGAAAATGGCTTTTTCCCAGCAGAAGGTTCTAAATGAGAAAGTCTGCCAACGAACACTGATATCACCTCATTTAAAGCAGAAGGTTCTAAATGAGAAAATCTGGCAACAGACACTGATATTACCGAACATACATTGAAATGGCCTTTTCTCAGCAGAAGGTTCCAAATGACAAAATCTGTCAATGGTCTGTGATATCATCTAATATAAAGTTTTTACCCTTCATTGTGATTTGTTTTTATTTATAGCGAGATTCAATTCAAACAGATATTCAGATGATAAATGGTCAAATGGAATGTTTTATATGTTGTGCATCATCTGTTTATTTCACAAAAACAGCCAGTATATATCTTCAGTAGCTTCTAATATTGATACATCAATGTTTTCATGACTTGACGGACACTCGACACTCGTAAGGACGGATAATGTACATGTACAAAGAGCAAAATACAAAGTCTAAACACACTCATATCCATTAGTGCTGTACCATTTATTTTTAGTTTTCCCTTAAACCATTAGCTTTACCATGATGCAGTAATTCTCCAAATAAACGTAAAAAAATAACAAAGAAAGGTAATTCAAAAACTAATCTAGGTAGGTTTTTTTTTGCATCTGGCAAATAACTGTCTGTCTGTCTGTCAGTCCGTCAATGATTCCGTCCAAAAACATTTAATATTTCCCACAACATCTTTAGTAAATGGATTTACTTCATACTTTAATACAACAACACATTGGACACGTTCTATCCAATGATATACATAAATGTTGCTTAAACTCCTGAATGACATTGACCCTAAAGGTCCAATTCTCAAGACCTTCCCATTGATTTACATATATATTTGTCCTTCACCCCTAAATGACATTTACCTTGAAGTTCCAGTCGTCAAAAATACTTAATATACTTATGGCTCTCTTTGTTAATTAACATATTTTGATAATGTTTGCAAACATCAACCTTCTATAAAAATACTCCAAATGACGTTTCTTGACCTCTAAATTACCTTGATCTTGAGGCCAGACTGTCAAAAATACCCAATTCCATCTTTCAAAAGGAATCAGTTATATTCATCCAATGATAAAGTTGAAATCTACATGCAAAGTTGTACATAGGTTCAAATTCAAGAACGCGGTTTCAAAATTGTAAGAAGGTCAGAAGCACAAGGTCAATATCAGTTATGGTCAAAGTTAAAATCCACAGGCAAATTTGTAAGTAAAGTTCAGTTTTCGATGCTATAAATGCAAATTAACAATTTAGGTCAGAAGGTCAAGGTCAAAGTTTGTTAAGGTCAAATCTGAAATCTACATGCAGAATCTTAAGTATAGTTCAAGTTTACATTCTTTAGCTGCAAAAACAGGAATATAGATCAGAAGGTTGAAATTGAAATCCGCGTGCCAAATTTACAGTATAGCTCAAACTTATTATACTAAAGCAGCAAAAATAAAACCTTAGTTCAGTAGGTCAAAATAGTGTTGGCTAAGTTCAATGTTATATGTCTATTTTAATAACGTGAAACCTCCCGACCCCCTAACAATGTCAATTATTAACCCTAGGAAGATAATTTGTAAAGAAAAAGTACACAATGTTACGTACCATATATCTAGGCTCTACAGACAACGATTTCGGACTAGAAGATTTTGTATTTAACATGACAAGAACCCAGGGCCATTTTGATCCCATTATGAGGCAGGGACATAATTTGAACAAATCTTGAGTATGCCTAAACAAGCCTACTTTCAAAATATCTAAGCTCCAGGACATACAGTTTCAATCAGAAATATTTTCAAATTCTATTAAATATAAAATTACATGACAAAATAGACCCTCAGTTTGAAGTTGAATTTGACCCTAGGAAAATTATGTGAACATTTTTGCAGACGTAAGTTATACAATACACCTTACATCTAGGGTCTGACAAGATTTTCAAAGATATTTAATGTTTGACAACAAACCGAGGGGTAGATTTAATTTTGACCCTAAGTGTGTAATTTGAGTATTCCTGGAAGAGGGTCCCTAGATCAGGTTACATGCAAAGTATTTAAGCCCTTGGTCTTTTGAGAACGATCCATTTGATAATTTTTTAGTAATGTGCTAGACAAGCATGATTACTCCGCACAAAATCAGACAAGCAATAAAGGACGATAACTGAATAATTTGACAAGGCAGACTTATAATTGTTAACACTGTACTTTATGTAAACACTCACTATCAATATCTTTAATATTATCAACTAAATCCCTTTTATGATTTTAGATTTAGCTCTGGACAAGCATTGTTGCACAGTAACAATAAATATAAAGGGAAATAATGTAATGGTACAGTTCTTGGACATTTAACTTCCTGCTGCTCCCTTCCATTCGTGTGCCAAGTACCAACTACATCCCCAAGACAAGGAATATCTATTAAAGGGAGATAATGATAAAACTAGACAAGATGAATTGCGGTTCTTGTGCACTGCACTTACACTTAATGTTCTCTATCATCGTTTGAAGTTTGAAGTAAGTCTCTTTTGATTTAAGTTAACGAATAAAATTCGGACAGAAGAACGGACTAGTCGCCGACTATAACGTTATCTAGAACAAAGCTGTGATGAGCGATAGACATTACACACAGAGTAAATGAAAAATAACTGAATATATGATGACACACCAGCTAAACTCTATCTCTCGACACGTTTAAGAAGAATAATCGTAATTTATGTGAAAGCCCTAGAAGAAACACAAAAATGCCTACAGCATTTCTCATCTTACATACAAAAATACCTTCTCAAGCTTTTCTACTGAATTAATGGCTTCCTGGTCATTAAGCAAGCACTTCTGATCTTTTAAAACGGCAATAAATATGGCTAAGTAGCTTTGCAATTCAGCCTCTTCTAGTTCCATGTTTGCACTATGTAACAGGTCGTTTCTAATGTCTCTTGCCTGAAATAAATAAACGATATATTGTCAGAGTTAATTCTATTTGACTGCATCTAGAACAATATCACCGAATACAAATTGCCATGCACTTGTTTTACTTCCCTCAATCTACTTCCAATAAAATTAAAACAACTGAAAAGAAACACAGCATATTGTCTGTGTCCTACGCCATTGACTCTTCAGGTCATTCACGCACCTTTCTGTTAAATGATTTCATTTGGTTTCTTTACATACTAAATATGTTTGGCCCTATAACACGGCACAGACCACGTCCAATACTACTACGGCCTCCTCTATAAGAGAGCCAACATCAGTCAGCGGCCCATGGCCGGAAAGTGATAGAAATATAAAGCCCGCATTTTGAGAGATTTCATTGGCTGATTACACATGGCCAAAATCTGATATAGAGTCGCCACAGGAAGATCAGGTGAAACGGCAAAAATTTCTTTTTAAGTGTTTACAGCTTGCATATTAATAAGTGTTTGAACTCGGGACCATTTCTTCAAATTTATATCTATATTCTGTTAGTAGTGTTAAACCACGTTTGTTAAATTTACAAAGTGACGATTTCACAAAAATAAAAGCGTTTAATTAAAATGGATTAGTTGTCTGGGAGAATGTCGAACGGGGACGAAATGCTTGAGCGTTAAGTTTCATAACATATAAATATTTATTAAAATTGTCAATAAATAAATGTTTGTTAATTGCTCTCGAGACAGTCGAATTGGTCCACGGCCTTCATCCTCTGGAAAAGACAAATGCCCTCGGACAAATAACAGTGCCAATATCAAATCACTTATTCATTAACTGAAATATTTAATGTTAGATATAACAAGTTCAAGTCATAAGACCTCTATAACGTGACTTAATATCAAAAAGAGGAACATGATGACCCTTAACCGCTCACCTCAGTATATATGCATGCAGTATAACTTCATAATTTATATAGAGATATACATTTTCACATGTAAACTATAAAGACATTTAGCTGCGCACATGGAGTCAATCCTTGTCACGACACAATATAAATATCAAAATTAATATAGAGGGTCACCAAAGAAACATCTGTTCCCAATTATCTTTAAAATTAGAATATTAGAAAACTTTGTAGTTGAAGCCAAGTATTCACTGTTAGAAATAGCTAATACAGGCATTTATGTTTTGCTGTATGCGTGGTTAATAAATCTAATTTCCTGAATAATTTAAAAAATGTTTACCATTTTACCATCAGGAACTTTTTGAAGGTGCTTTCCAAGACAGTCGTGTAAAATCGCATAAAAAATGAGAGAAATTTGACATGGTTTCTGTTGAATTAATCGTTTATTCATTTCTCCTTTTTTAACCTCGATCTATTAGTATTATCAACCTTATTTTATTAATACAATATGCTGGCATAATTTGAAGCTTCCTTGTGAATTCAATGGAATGAATGCTGCTTATATTAAGAGCGTATTAAGTGCCAGTCTTTCAAATATGCAATGTATTTGTTTCATTTGTAAAACTGGGATTCAGCTTTTAAAGACGTTCTTGATCGAAAAACGAACACAATTTACAAATTTAAACATAAGATACAAACTCTAACGCACAATCTGTGGACAACGTTTCACTATAAGCTTGAATAAACTGTCAAAAGAAATATTTTATATGGCATAACTTCTTTGTAAATCCATCAGATATATCAGTTAATCGTGTAGTGCTAGCAATATCGCAATGCATCGTTTGTCTCTGGTTTAGGTTTACGTGATTACGTGAACGAATTGGCGGAACCTTCATGACTTTTGCGACTGGTTAATTACGTCTGTAACATAATTGTTTTAGCTGTGCTCTTTGCTTGTTGAAAGCATAGGTCCGAACGCAAAAACTGGCGTATCATGAAGAAGAAATGTACCACAGTTCTTCAGATAAGAATACAAAAAATGGATATTTTCAGAATTTTGTTTTCCGAACTTGGTTATAAAGTTACTTGTGTCGGGAACTGCATTTGGTATGGGTTATAGCATAAAAAAGTATTGTTATTCACTGGGGCTGGTCTAAAAGCAATTTATCATATTCGAAATAATGTGGCAGATGTGAACGTGATGTAAACCAAATTATGTAGATATGAAAGCTTGCCATCATTCATTATTGACAATTTTAAACGATGAAGAAATGGTTAGATTATGTAAATTTGAAATAACTGTTCTTGAAAAATTAAAAAAAAAAAAAGAATATGAAAAAAGTATTACCAACAAGAGTGCCAAACTGCCACAAAATACGCCCGTCGAAAATTTTGTTAAATGGTTGAAAAGTTTGACAGAGAGGCGTGTACATGCAGGAATCCTAATAACCCAAATTAATTTGATAACCAGCCAAATTAATACCAAAGAATTATGGGGTATTTGCATAGGTGTCATTTATATCACAGGAACCATGTAGTACTATATGGATTTGATAATCAGCTACATTAATAGTAAGTTAAAGGGCATTTAACGCATTGGAACCGTTGTTACCATAATGAATTTGGTCGAGATATTATGCCCATAAACATTTTCCTCAGGTTTCATGAAGATCAGACAACAACTGTTTGAGTTACAGAGCGGACAAGGTGAATTTGCCATTTTTTGTACAAATAAAGGGCCATAACTATGAGGTGGCTAAAGCCATTTGGCTGATTATTGAACTTGGCCGAGATATTAAGCCCATAAAAATTTTTCCCAAGTTTCATGAAGATTGGAGAACAACTGTTTGAATTAGAGAGTGAACAAGGCGAATTTACCATTTTTTGCACAAATGAACAGCCATAACTCTGAAGTGGCTTAAGCGATTTGGCTGGTTATCGAACTTGGCCGAGATATTAAGCCCATAAACATTTTCCCCACGTTTTATAAACATCGAACAACAACTCTTTCAATTAGAGAGCGCACATCATTGTGGACGCCGCCCGGACGCCCGCCATGGGTATTCCCATAATACGACCCGTCTTCGACGGACGTATAAAAAGTATCGTTTGTGATTCAAAAGACTGTAAAGTGTGTAGCTGTTGTGCTTGCAAATGCTATACATTGTTAGATACAGTGTACATGTCCTTGGAAATTTGATCCATAGTGCAATTTGTTGAGAGAAAACTACAAATAGTCAAATATATATAATCGATGTTAACTTTTATATCATGTGCTGTCTATAATGTTTTTTATCTCAATTCTTAATCATGCTTAGTGTTCAGCATGATTACAAGAAAATCTATAGTAACGCAAAACAAATGCTGCCGGCTGTACTCAGTGAAACACGGAAAATCAAAATGACGTCTCACACATCCAATAAAACTTATAAATTAAATACATATAAATAGAAATGCTGATGCAAAGGTACAATGTTTCTCGCCTTTGTTTTGGTCCTTTGTTTACAAATAAAATCAGTATGAAAAGTACCACCACTTTCATTCTTTGATTTTTTAAAAATGTTTTGTTTGTAAACCCTGCAAAATATGGGACACATATAGAGGCAACCATAAAAGTATAAGAAGGTGGAAGGACAGGGACTTGTGTCAATACATTAAAGGGAGGATGATTTGGGCTTCTGTATTCAAAAGCTATTGATCATGGTAGGTACATGAATGAGAAGAACTGTAGATTATTTCAATGACTCTTTGGTTATAAAATGTATAAAGTCAATAACTGGAGAACACAAAAGAGTATAGGAACTGAATGGGTAGGTAGGTAGGTAGGTAGTAAAGCAAGAGAGAGGGTAGTTAGGAAGTTTTGAGGCAGCAAGGCCCAAGGGTTCTCTATCAACCAGAATCTGTTCTGCTCTTTATGCTGTATGGCTACCGTGACCTTGGCCTTTAACGAAGTGACTTCAAAGACAATAGGAGTCTTCTCCTGAACATGCCAAGCTACATAGCAGGTCTGTGAAGCCAATGCCCGAGGGTTCTCGAGATATTGATTGGAAGCCATTTTTCTGCTAATGGTCATTCAAATACAAACTTTAATCTAGTGACCCAAAAAGCAATATAAGTCATCTATAGGTCATAATCAATCAGCATTGCAAGTTTAAGGACCCAGGAACAAATTATTCTCTAGTTATTCATTAAAAGCCATTTTTCAGTTAATGATCAATATGACATTGACCTATGATCTAGTGAACCTAAAAACTTTAGGGGTGATCTACTGGCCGTTAACAAAGGAATGCCTGTGCCCAGGAATTTTATAGTTATAAATCAGATGCCGTTTTACTTTTCAAGGTCATTGTGACTTTGACTAAGTGATCTGAAAATCTATAGAGTCATCTACTGTTGATGACTAACCTACATACCAAATTTGACGAACCTTGACCCAAGGATTTCCTAGATATTTATCGGAAAAGGTTTTGCTTTTCAGGGACACTGTGACATTGGCCTTTGACCTTAAATGGAAAAATCATAGCGGTCATCTACTTGTCATGCCCAACTCACCTATGAAGTTTTGAGGAGCCTAGGCCAAAGCGTTCTATAGTTATTGATCAAAAATCGTTTTTATTTTCAAGATCACTGTGACATTGGCCTTCTACTTTCCTACCGGAAAAACTGTGAGTGTCATCATCTGGTCATGAACAACATATACCACAAGTTTGCGGAACCTGAGTGCAAGGGTTCTTTAGATATGTATTGGAAATTGTTTTGCTTTTCAAGGGAAAATGTGACCTCGACCTTTATCCTTATAACCACAAGGGAAATCAAAGTCTTCTCCTAAAATGACCAACCTGTATAACAAGTCTGAGGAGCTAATGCCGAAATGTTCTCTAGTAATCGATTGCAAACTATTTTTCTGTTAATGGTCAATATGACCAGTACCTTTGACACTTAAAACTTTATCGGTGATCTTGCCATGGCCAACCTGCCTATGAAGTTTTAGGAAGCCTGGGCACAAGCGTTCTTTAATAATGATTGGAATCCCGTTTGCTTTTCAAGGTCACTGCACCTTGGCCTTTGATCGGGTAGTCTGTAAAGCTCAAAGAGTTATCAACTGGTCATAACCAACCTATACACTAAGTTTAAAGAACCCAATTCAAAGCGTTCTATAGTTATTGATCAGAAACTGTTTTGGTTTTTCAAGTTCACTGTGACAATTTGGCCTTTGACATGATGACCCAAAAACCAATACGGTCATCTACTGGTCATGACCAACCTGCCTATGAATTTTCTAAGGAGCTGGACTTTAGTGTTCTATAGTTATAAATCGGAAACCATTTTGCTATTAAAGGACACTGTGACCTTTGTCATTAACCTGGTGGCCTGGAAAGCTATAGGAGCCACCAACTGGTTATAACCAATCTACACAATATGCTTACGGAACCTGTGCTCAAGCATTCTATAGTTATTGATGGGAAACTGTCATTATGATCTTGACCTTAAATTTATGACCTGAAAAGCAATAGGAATTATCTACTGGTCATGACCAACCTATGTACTATGTTTGAAGAAGGCGAGTTCAAGGGTTCAACAGTTATTGATCGGAAACTATTTTGCTTTTCAGGGCACTGTGCCCTTGACATTTTGACTTAATATCGGAAAAAACACTATAATGATTATCATCTGGACGGGCCAATCATTAAACTTTTTTTTTTTAAATTTTGGAGAATTGGACCTCCAGCGTTGTAAAGTAATCGGTCGGAAACCATTTCGTTATTCAAGGTCACTGTGACCTTTGCCCTTGACCCGGTGACATGAAAAGCAATAGGAATCATCCACATGTCATTATTAACATGCATGACCTTATGACCTAAAAAACTTTGGAGTCATCTACTGACCATGAATAACCTACATTCCAAGTTTGGAGAAGGTGGGACTAAGGGTTATGTAGATATTCCAACAGACAGACCGACTAACATTTGCAAAACTATATCCCCGCTTATCCTCGAATGGGGAATGATAAGCTTTTCCTCTAATATGTATATAAAATAATACCATTTTTCTCAATTCATATCCAGTGTTAACCAGGAAACATGTATATTATTGTTAAAAAAGGATAAGCAGTTTCTTTGGATAAGATTTTTATATAATTTTCCATTTAGACATATAATGAAAATAAGCCCCGCCGTTGGCAGTTTTTTTAAAGGTCACAATATATATATATATATGATTAAATCATCCAAGTAGGATTTGTTGCAAATTATTTTTATGAAGCGTCAGGAAATTTTAAGGAGCAGAATTTTTAAACTGCCCTATAGGGATATATACAAATAAGTCCCGCCTCTGGTAGCAATATGAAGGTTATTTAAGGCACTTTTATTCTACTTAGTTTCAAATCAAGCCAGCAAGTTCTTAAAGAAATGGGAACAATCCCACTGACCACAAAAGATTTCAAAAATTTACATAGACGGTCACTTGAGCCTATCGGCTAATGTATTTATGAATCTGATATAAAATATCATAAATACATTAAGAATTAATTCAATGATTGGCACATACCAAAGGTAGGGTGACTGGATGTCAAGATGATGGTGCTTTTTTTTTACTATACCGTGTAATATGTTAAACAATATTTCACGACAAATAAACACACAGATTAATATAACTTCGGGAAATTGACAGCAAACAGTTATCTTAAGATAAAAAACTTATTTCATGGATATCCGGAACATACACACAAAAATACATGTATATGTATGTTTGTTAAGACCATGAAGTGCTTAGTGGTTGTAATTATTTCAAAGCAAAATGTGCATAACGTAACATGTACATAAATATTAGTATTAGGTTAATAGCGTCGGTCGTAGTGAAAGTCTGTAACAGAGAGATGCAATGCATCTTAGAATACACAACCATGAGCGCAACTGAACCACGATCTCCCGCGTGACACGGTAACGCTCTTACCACAGAGCCAAAGAATCGATTCCTGACTCAATTGTCAAAGGTTTGCATTTATGCAATAATAGGTAGATGTGCACTAGACCGTTACACATCCCCTCTTGAGAAAGTTATCATTTATGATGACGAATGGTGTTGTGTATTTTAGATCAATGGATCAGACAGAAACCTTGAACGATTTTTTTTTTTTAATTTTTATCTTTTAATTTTTACAACTGAGTGCCGGAGGGGTTATCCCGGACGAGACCCCATCTTACGAACATGAAATTCCGTAACAGAAAGATGCAATGCATCTTAGAATACACAACCAAGAGCGGGATTCGAACTCCGATCTCCCGAGTGACACGGCAACGCTCTAAAAACTGAGCCAGAGAATCGATTTCCAGACGCAGTTGTCAGAGGTTGTATTTATGCAATAGTAAGTAGGTGTGCACTAGACTGTAACACATCCCCTCTTGAGAAAGTCTTCATTTATGATGAGGAATGATTTTGTGTACTACAGATGAATGGATCAGACAGAAACCTTGAACGATTTTTTTTAAATTTTTATCTTTTAATTTATACAACTGAGTAACGGAGGGGTTATCCCGGACGAGGCTCCATCTTACGAACATGAAAGTCCGTAACAGAAAGATGCAATGTATCTTAGAATACACAACCAAGATCAGGAATCGAACCCCGATCTCCCGCGTGACACGGCAACTCTCTAACCACTCAGCCAAAGAATCGATTCCCTGACTCAGTTGTCAGAGGTTGTATTTATGCAATTATAGGTAGGTGTGCACTAGACCGTCACAATAAGTTTACTGTAATTCAGGATTTTAGTGAACAAATTTCAACGGCAAAACTCATTCTATGAATTGGCAGAATATCATATTCACCTCTGTTCTTTGCTAACTATAAGTGAAATTTAAGTCTTTGCATATATAGCTTTTAATAAGAGGTTTTCAACTTTAAAGGTTACCAGGATATTACCATTAATGGGCTCATTTGCCCGCGTAAGAACGGCAAGGCTATTTTAAGTTTGTATAGCAGAACGTTGTAATTCAATTAAGTATGTATTTAGTAAGTAAAAAATGTACACATGTTGTAATTAAATAACAGTTTACAATATAAACTTTGGATGTCTACTTTATATATAAAAGAAAACTGTTGAAAACAAATTTCCTAAAGATTTTGAGGTCTGTCATTTATGTCTTGTTGCCGACCTTCTATTACAGACTGAAATACTTTGCAGGATGATGCTGTCATTTCGGCGTAGTTCAAAAATGAAAACGTACCTATATACATATTTGACTATAAGGTTTGAACGAAAACTTTGGTAACACTTACCGATTCAAATGTCTGGATACAAGCAACGTCACCACGGAAAAACTTGTTATTAAGAATAATGTTTAGAAGTCCAGTCGCATCGGTTGCAGATGCGCAAGTTCCTGGATTTGGTGATGTTTGGAAACACTTAGCAAAGCTCCAGGCTGCTTGATCAGTACACCACGTACTTGGATCAGTGTTTTTCCACAACGGGTCTTTGAATAAGTGAGCTTCAACTATTTCGTCATAAAGTTTACCACAAATTCCATTTGGACATGCTCGGCGCCATTTTGGGTTGCTTCCAAAACAGTTTCTACTCTTCTGCTGGATACATGTTTGCATTTTACACGGGTTGTTATAAACTGCATGTTCAGGCAATAAATTTTCACTTGTACAGATATTGCATGTTACTGATGCCCCCGGCGTTAAAGAAGTTAATACCCTTTGCATAATTTGATCCCGTTGGCAAACAACTTTGTTACCAACAAATTCTTTTAAACCTTCTTGCAAGTATTCCAAACCTTTAGCTCCACGAACCCAGTTCTTGTATTTTGGGCGTTTCCACTCTTCGTTATCCCCCATTTTTAAAATGTTGCTGCAACGAAAAATAAAATATTTGAAAGAAATCTTGCAAAGCAAAAAACATACCTATCCAGGACGTCTGATTATAGAAAAATATATTTATCAAATTTAAATGTAAAAATGCGTTCCTCTTTTGGCAAATATACCATAAATTAATTTAAACAGACGTGTTCTGTTTCAATTAGTTTGCTTAGTTTGAAATTTAATCAGAACGTTTTTCGTAACAATATCGTTTTAGTTAAACTAACCTGACTTCAAATATCTAAATACAAATGTCATACTTGTTTGTGGATTGTTGGTAGTTCATATGACAGCATTTCAATAAACAACACTTTTCCTAAACTCGTTGAAGTTAAAAGTAAAACATTAAAGTAAATAGAAAATGATACTCTATTTTACTGGATGCATAATATTTTAGCCCTGAAAAAAACATCAAACCTCTGAAAGTACTGAACGACGTGTCGCGCTCTGCTAAGACTGAGATGTAACTGCCGTCTTGTAGATCCACTAACATTTTCGTGTTCAAATATTTTTACTTATATTTCAAGTTTCCATTCAATCCTTTTATTCCCTTTTATGTTATCCTTTGGACAAATATTCTTATTAAATTGTGACCCTGACCTTAAATGTAAGGAGGTGAGAGTTGCGTGTTATTTTGACAACTTCAATGCAAAAGACCATTACAGCCCCGTCACGATTTTTCCTGTACATACAGAATTTGATTAAGATAAAACTCCAAATGTGATCTTGATATTTGTGTGAGGGGTAGTGGGTGTTGTCTTTATGTGCTGAACACCTGGTAATCCGTCCATGCATGAAAAGTTACAGCCAGTACATGAATATTTATAGGAGGCACACACGAACAGACATTGGGACGAAATGTGTTTTAATATGCCTACCTTCGGAAGCATAGATAAGCTTAAATAATAAAAGCTTGTCAGCGATTTCAATGTACACTTGACCTACGATTTTAAGATACTAAATATGATACATCTAACTAACATACAGCAATAAACGTAATGATCATAGGTTCGTGTCAACCTGCACATGATCATAAGGTGTTATTGCACTAAATTATCGAAATAATACCTTGAAAGACTTAGCACGCCCTTTCGAACTTGTAAATAAATGAAATGTTCTTATAAGAATATAGACATTATTAGCATATTCTCATTGCAGTTTGATGAAAATTTATAATAGTTAAATTAGGACAACATTGGGGGTTTGAAAATCTTCTCGTAAGTTAAAAAAGTCACAAATTGAATGAATAACAATATTATAACAAAAAGAAAACTTCCTACATTTATATGAATACAACGAGTCAAAATACGAGAAAAACACATTCATATTATAAACAATCTCAATTTCCTGTTTGCAAAATTGAAATGCCATTTTCATCACTCCTTGACATAACAAGTTGGCTGCTAAAAACGCATCCATTGGCTTATGCCCAATAACTGACTGTACATGTGAACACATCTTGCGATATTGATAGTTATGCTCTTGCTTTAATGTTTCTTTCCATATAAGTAAATATCAGAGGGTCGATAAAGTTAACAAGTAATTTCATTACAATATATAATATTATAAGTGTTTACAAGCACAGGATATAATAAATACACTATAAAATATAATCTTTGAGAAATGAACTGTTATCATTTAATTTTAGGAAAGAATTAAAGAATTTTCAAATAGAGCTTAAATGACAACAACATAACAATTCTAAATGTTACAAAACTGTTATTTCCAGTGATCATTAAATTCGCTCATCAGTGCTATACACTGACCATGGAAAAGAATCTGAGGTGTATTTGAATGGGTGCACTATCCTCCAACAACCTCTTCATAGATCGTCGGTCATATTGGCAATTAGTACCGACGATAAATAACCTCAAATAAATAGAGCAATACACAGGTATTTGTGCAACGCTTGCATCGCCTGCTAGCATTAAAGGCATTTTCAGAATTCTAAGAGATAGTAAGCTTTGCGATGCCCTAAGTGGCACAACCGAAAAATATCAAGTACAAAAATGACCTTTTTTACAGGATAGTTAATTTAGACCACCACACTGTCCTATTCATACAAATCAACTACTGTCAAGCTATGACTGCATTTAAATTGGTATTATTTTTGTAGAACTGGTTACATATTCCATTAAATTAAGTGAATTTAACTAGCTTCTATCTTGGATCTTGGTTTCGATCTGACGGCCGCTCATATTTTTTAGGTTTGAGCGCAGTTTTTATAGAAATACACGCAGAAGGGCATACTCTGTCAATGTCTTGGTTTGATGTAATCCTGTCAATATTATCAACGCCGACAAGGCGGGAGGGGATATGGTACTAGTCTCCATCTGCACACTGGTGTCTTTTGTTCTCAACGCGACAACGGGTCAAACATTCAGGGAGCAGTAAATGCAATTTAACGCAGTTAAAACTATTTGAGTCGCCCCCTTCATAATTATAAACGGCTATTTTGAGCTGCTTTCTGTATTTGTGTATTGGATTGTTAGTATTTTACTGTTTACTTCATGCTTATCTTTAACTGTGGTTATGTATATGGAAGTTCAGTATAAGGCTGCTTTCATTCTAAGTTTACTTGATGTGTCAGTATTACATTGATTAGGCCATGCTTAACCTTTGTATCTTTCATTCATAAGCTTTTTGTTCACTTTTACATATTGAAAGTTCAGCTCAAGGCTGCTTCAGCTTAGATATGTGTTTAGATCTGATCCTTATGTTACTTGTCTTTTATGTTAGTACAATATAATCAGCTGTGGTTCATCGTAAGTTCAGCATAAGGCTGCTTCCGTACCTTCCATAGCACGTTGTTCCCTTTATGTTTGTTGAACATAGACAGTTTTGGTCATCGTACGTTCAGCATAAGGCTGCTTACTATTAAAAGTTTAAATTTCTTACATTTTACGATAAGTCTGCATTGAACAGTTAACATTTATATAGCCAAGACCCTGCAGTTATGTTCAGCATAAGGCTGCTTCCAATTACTGTACATAAGTTTTTGTTCACGTTATTTTAATTTTGTATCTGCTTTTCTTACTGTATTGTCCCACTTCCCTTGCAGTTTGGTTTACACTTGTGGTGTCCGGGTGGGTACGCAATATGTATATTGCTTGTGGCGGTTTATGTGCCCACCTATGTGGTTGGAACAAAATTTTGTGGTTTTTACTTACATCGAATTGTTATTCTAGTCAAACAGTTTTGTATCTGATTTTTACCGTCATTTAAGTAATAAAGGACATTATCACATACTTCGTTTCTGGTTTTACTTTGTATAGTTGCAATCCCATATGAACTCCCACCACATGTGTTCACCAAAGTTAGATGTTCTGTATGTAACTGATAGGGTGGAAGAAGGGAAGATTCAAATGCAATTTAACGCAGTTAAAACTATTTGAGTCGCCCCCTTCATAATTATAAACGGCTATTTTGAGCTGATCCCTGGAAGATTCCATTATAAACCAGTCGCCATTTTATACAACAAAACAGAAGAGGAAAATTAAGTGATTTTACAAATTCCCTCCATCCACCCCATCTGCCTCCATCATGATCTCTAAGTTCATGCTTTCTATTCAATTCTACTGCTACCTGTTTTATTTCCATGTATTTGTAATAAACGATTTCGCATATTGGTATTGAGTTTATGCGTCCACCTAGGTGGCGACAACAAAAGTTTATGCTTTTTCGGGCGGTTTATGTGCCCACCTATGTGGTTGCAACAAAATTGTGTGGGTTGGCGGTTTATGTGCCCACCTATGTGGTTGCAACAAAATTTTGTGGTTTTTACTTACTTCGAATTGTTATTCTAGTCAAACAGTTTTGTATCTGATTTTTACCTTCATTTAAGTAATAAATGACATTATCACATACTTCGTTTCTGGTTTTACTTTGTATAGTTGCAATCCCATATGAACTCCCACCACATGTGTTCACCAAAGTTAGATGTTCTGTATGTAACTGATAGGGTGGAAGAAGGGAAGATTCAAATGAAAGAGACCGATAGAAACTATTTAAATTTTCAAAATGAATAGAACAGAACAGAACAAATTAGTTTGCACTTGTAATGCAGAAAGTAAATCACTCTCTAATCAAATCGCCATTCATTCTGTTTAAATTGTGAGATGAATATACATATTATAACGGACAGTGTTATTTATGGTGTGAAATTTAACTATGACATCTTTTATAAACGATGATACTGATGATTAAAAATGATGTTTTGTTGTACAACGTGGAAACGTAATGTTAGGACGCACAGATCAATTTCAAATGCTTTAGGGAATAAGTTCCTAGAATATTTATTCCAGTGTATATCGCACACGCGATTGCATAAGAATAAAATGAAGAGATTCTAACGGCGCATATTATTTTCACTTGATTTCCCATCATTAAATTCTGTCCTAAACTGATACAATTATCACAAAGATCTCAAAGAACGAACTATTCCTTTTCACTCATTTTGGGAGTGTATCTTAAAATCATTTGGTGCTATAACAATACTTCAAATAGAATAGATCATTTCAGCCGGAAAAAAATATCATGTTACTTTAAAATGAATACTTTGTTTATTTCATGACTACATTGTGCCTTCAATTTGATATTTTGAAACAAAAGAAAAAATGATATTATCTATATGACTGTCAGTAAAACGATTCATGTGTAAACGCTAAATGTAAAGCAAATTGTTTCACGGACATATCTTCTGAACATCATAACTGTTGAAACAAAGACATTTTGGCATAATGTCCCTTAAGATTGTTTTATATCTATCAAGAATATCAGTTTTACCAACACAAGGAGTAAGTATTCATACTACGAACAAAGCGTATAATTCCTTTATGGTTTTGTGAGCATCTACTGTCTATTCGATACTTATCTTTACAGCCATACATCTTGATCATTCTGAAACTTGAAGTTAAGTATTGTAATGTTTGTTTGTTTCTGTATTGTTTACTTTTCTTTGTTTTAATGAAATTACTGAACAAAAGCAAACAATCTGCAACATAATTTTTTTTAATATTGCTATGAATTTCCATGCCCACTTTTCAATAGATACTTTCTTGATTTTGATACAGAGATGCATCTTTCAAGCACTTATTTAATTAAAACACTTAACCAAATATGGATATATTTGAATACACATATGTTAAATTAAAAACAGTAACAACAACAACAAAAACCAGCTCTTTTGATTAATAATTAGAATTCTTATAATCAAATGGTATCTTAAAGCAGCTTGTTCAACGATAGAAAGCAAATCTATATTTAGAATTTCTATTTACGTGCGCCGTCACTCAACTCTTCACGCATGCGCTAACAACATAGTCTAAAATGTAATTTTTTTTTCAGATTTGTTTTATGACAACGGTATTGAATATGTCAAAAATAGGTAAAATGACACAATTTCTGTATTCGAATTTCTGAATTACGAATCCATTTGACTTTCTTTGGAACATATGAAATTAATATCCTTGAAAGACATCCTTTATATCACTATACCCCCAGCAGAGATTTGTAAGAGGTCACTTGTAAATAACTGTTTATTTCCACGTGAACTTAAATCTATTTATCTGTTTTTTTAAGCTTAATTTTCGTATAAGTCAGATACATTTACCTCAGCTTCGCCTCGGACAAAAATTGTTTTTTGTCTTATCGAACCGCCTTCTTAACGTCTGTAAGAAGACTCTTTTGAAGAAAAAATCCTATTGTATTATTGTTTACAAAAAACACGCGTGTGCAGATTTTCCCACACTACATTTGTAGTTTAATTATTCAAGTCAATGGAATCTTTTTAACAAGTTTATAATCGGAGGGAGTGGCAGCTATCAGCATTTTTTTGAAATTATGAAGTAAGCCATGATAATACTCATATTATAACGTTCTTCGTCCAAAATATGTTATAAGTATTCATAAAATTGCATTCCCACCCCTTTAGTTTTCAATGGACTGAGCGAGTGTTCACTTCAAACTCTAGCGATAGTCGTTTTTATGACTCTGTCATATTGTGTTTAGTGACTGTGTCAACACCCCCGCTACCTGCTACCTAGGATCTCGATTTTTCTGTTTCTGGTAAATTCATTGTTGTAAAAATATCAGTTCTTTGTAGAAGTTTCAGTTTGATTATATATATTTTAGCCAGTTTTTTTTTTCATCGGATGAGCATAAATTAAAGAAAGTTAATGTTAAAGGGAGATAATTCAATTTCGAGTCAAATCAGTAGTGATTAAAATGACTGTTGGAACTTAAGTAAACTTGTTAACTATCTTCCTTAAGTTATACATGTTTTGTCAAACATCAAGAATACCTAGTTTTGACCTTGATAAAAGAAAGTATGGACTTTATTCAAATTATTGATAAATAGGGTCTTTAAATATTATTAAGTAAGATTTTGTTATTGTTAATTTTTTTATTGTTTGTTATTCTGGTATAGAAAATTACCGGGTATGTGTAAATAAAAATGTTATTATTGTGAATGGTTCTTTCTAGTTGTCTCTGTCATTACGTTTTGACCGTTGTGCTTTTCTTGTTCTTTGAAACTTTTTAGATGCCCGCCACCTCCCACACCCCTGTTAAAAGTCCTCTTTCAGTTATCTGATTTTACACTTCACGAAGTAAAGAAATCACCATTTGTTGTTTTATCGAGACTAGACATTTGAGTTTGGAATTTCTTTTACAACAAAGAAATTTTATTTTTTGCAGAAAAACAAGCCATTTATTCGTTGTTTCAAATATTCCAAAACAGTTGCTTTTTTCAATAATGTCGATTTCAGATATGCACTTTGTGACGCAGAAAATTCCAATTGTAAAGAATTAATTATCCAGTTCTTGTATAGATCATTTGGATGTCTTAAACATGAATATTAAACTTTTGAGACCTTATTTACATGAAATTTAAATAGAATGACTGAAGTTCATTTGTATATAAACATTGCATTGATAAATTGTCAATGTAAATATAATATAATAATTGAAATAAAACTGCAATTCATCATTTGTGCATTTCTTTTTTGTATGTGCTTTCAAAACTAAAGATTTATTGTGTTTGTTGCACTTGTGGTTTAGTATTATTTTTGCATTTAAGAACGGATGCATTATGGCCAATGTCATTCTGCACTACTGCCTCGTACAATAGGGATAAATTTACATCACAGTCAAATATTTCGGTGGAAACTACGGATGTCGCAACGGAAACAGCGGCCGATCGTAAAAAAAGAACAAAACATTTTCTTATCCAAAACATTATTTTCATAATTTTGTAATTAAACCATTTTAGTCAGTTCATTATTTGGTGAGATAAAGTTGCTTTAGTCGTGTCCAATTACCTTTAGATTAATCCTGAATAAAACTTTGTTTTTGAAACCCAATGAAGTAGAATAAACAAACAGATAATAAAATCAATCATACAGAAGAAATGTTTTCATTATTCGCCGTGAATTCAATATCATGATCTCAACAAATCATAATCATAGTCAATTGTAAGTCGAACCTGTCAGCACTCAGATAATTGGCATGTCCTATTGCAAAACAAAGCTACATGTCATAGGTTAGAATAGAAGTAATCCTGTTTGGGTATCTGATCTTTTGAGAGGTGTACAATAGTTTTGAAAACAAAGATATTTGGTATATTGTCACGCAAGACTATCATATTAATATATTAAGATATAATATTCCTACGAGTTGACTATTCACTTTACAGCAAAGATTACGACAGATAAAAAAACAATAAAAGAACACAAAGAAAGCACAGAGTGAATGAAAAATAATATATAAACATATTAATTATAACAAACAAATTTGCAAGTAAGGTTAACTCTTTAAAATATGTAAATAGATACAATGGTACCGGGTGCGGTGGACTATACATGTATATTTGAAGATCATGATCTGTATACAATGGTACTGAGTACGGTGCACTATACATGTATATTTGAAGTTCTTGATCTATGTACAATGGTACTGAGTACGGTGCACTATACATGTATATGTGAAGATCATGATCTGTGTACAATGGTACTGAGTATGGTGCATTATACATGTATATGTGAAGTTCATGATCTGTGAAAAATGGTACTGAGTACGATGCACTATACATGTATATTTGAAGTCCATGATCTGTGTACAATGGAACTGAGTACGGTACACTATACATGTATATTTGAAGTGCATGACCCGTGTACAATGGTACTGAGTACGATGCACTATACATGTATATTTGAAGATCATGACAAGTGTATAATGGTACTGAGTACGGTGCACTATACATGTATATTTGAAGTTCATGACGTGTGTACAATGGTACTGAGTATGGTGCACTATACATGTATATGTGAAGTTCATGATCTGTGAAAAATGGTACTGAGTACGATGCACTATACATGTATATGTGAAGATCATGATTTGTGTACAATGGTACTGAGTACGGTGCACTATACATGTATATGTGAAGTCATGATATGTGTACAATGTTACTGAGTACGATGCACTATACATGTATATGTAAAGTTCATGATCTGTGAAAAATGGTACTGAGTACGGTGCTCTATACATGTATATTTGAAGTTCATGATCTGTGTACAATGGTACTGAGTACGGTGCACTATACATGTATATTTAAAGTCCATGATCTGTGTACAATGGAACTGAGTACGGTACACTATACATGTATATTTGAAGATCATGATCCGTGTACAATGGTACTGAGTACGATGCACTATACATGTATATTTGAAGATCATGACGTGTGTACAATGGTACTGAGTACGGCGCACTATACATGTATATTTGAAGTTCATGACGTGTGTACAATGGTACTGAGTACGGTGCACTATACATGTGTATTTGAAGTTCGTCACGTGTGTACAATGGTACTGAGTATAGTGCACTTTACATGTATATTTGAAGTTCATGTCGTGTGTACAATGGTACTGAGTACGATGCACTATACATGTATATTTGAAGTTCATGACGTGTGTACAATGGCACTGAGTACGATGCACTATACATGTATATTTGAAGTTCATGACGTGTGTACAATGGTACTGAGTACGTTGCACTTAACATGTATATTTGAAGATCATGTCGTGTGTACATTGGTAATGAATACGTTGCACTATACATGTGCATTTGAAGTTCATGATGTGTACAATGGTACTGAGTACGATGCGCTATACATGTATATTTGAAGTTCATGATATGTGTACAATGGTACTGAGTACGATACACTATTCATGTGAATTTGAAGTTCATGACGTGCGTATAATGGTACTGGGTACGATGCACTATACATGTATATTTGAAGATCATGACGTGTGTACAATGGTACTGAGTACGATGCACTATACATGTATATTTAAAGTTCATGATATGTGTACATTGGCACTGAGTACGGTGTACTATACATGTATATTTGAAGTTCATGTTATGTGTACAATGGTACTGAGTATGGTGTACTATACATGTATATTTGAAGTTCATTATATGTGTACAATGGCACTCAGCACGATGCACTATACATGTATATCTGAAGTTCATGACGTGTGTACAATGGTACTCAGTACTGTGCACTATACATGTATATTTGAAGTTCATGATATGTGTACAATGGTACTCAGTACGATGCACTATACATGTATATTTGAAGTTCATGATATGTGTACAATGGTACTGAGTACGATGCACTATACATGTATATTTGAAGTTCATGACAAGTCAAATATTTCGGTGGAAACTACGGATGTTGCAACGGAAACAGCGGCCGATCGTCAAAAAAAAAAAAAAAAAAACATTTTCTTATCCAAAACATTATTTTCATAATTTTGTAATTAAACCATTTCATTACATGTACATGTAGTAGACTGAAAGCATGACGCAGTGTTATATTTGTATTGAGTCTGTTATTTCTGTACACTCACTGTGGTACAGTGAACAGTATGAGAGTAAACAATGACGATATTCTGCGTATATTAATGGATACGTTTATTTTTTTTTCTTTAAATTCTTGTTCAGAATGAATCTGTATTACTCTGAGTACATTATACAAGATTATTAATATGAATGTCATGCATTTCTTTTTTTCATGTTTATTGTTGTATTACAGTTTTCAACATCAACGTTTTTTTGCTTCTTTAAAACTTTATATCAAACATTTATATTGTTCTTCTCATTTCAAATTTTGAATTGAATGTTATGTGGCTGATTTACAATTACTTTTTTAAAGGTCGTCTTTAAAATCTTCGCTATCATGCTAACTTATTATCTCTCGCCAACAAATTTGAAAGAACATTCTAATAAAACGTGGGAAGAGTTTTAGATAAACAATGGATTTTATGGCATTACAATTTTACTCAAAGAAATATACTATTTCATTTCTTTCAGGTTGAAAAACGTTATTCCTAACATAATATCGCGGTTCGTTATTTGTATTAATTTATTGTATCTCCTACATTTTCATTCAATAGAAAAGCTTTATCAATTGATCAAATCCTTTAAAGCAACTGGCTCATAGAATTTAGCAGATTTTTTCTTTAAATTTAAGAGAAGTTAATATACTATGGAAAGAAACCCCATAATAGTATGCTTCTATAAAACATGAAAACTGATAAAGGTATCATCAGTATTCGAACCCTTGCCCTTTCGTTCAGTAAAATATACCACTAAGCCACAGAGTCAAACTTAATTAAATGAATACAGATTCTAATCCTTGACTATTGGGGTAAATTGTTTCCGACAAAATTGTGTAAAATTTTATATTATAGTGTGTTTCTGTGACAAAAATGAGTCAGTGACTTTGTTAAAATATGTCTTTCACAATTACAACAAAAATTTCTAGATGTATAAGCATTTCCTTTTTTATGGATTTTCAACACATATGTTAGTCTCAATATTTCGACTGCAAGACCGACCGATTTACAAACTGATATTACATAGATGTCGGCCTTTACGTCTCAACCAGTTAGACTCAAAACTGTGTCGGAAATCGAACTGATTTAAATTTCATTTTTTTCATTGCAACATGAAAATTTTCACACTGGCATGTTCATTTGTTGATATAAACCATAATTAGTCCTCAAAATATTTATAAAATGACAAATATTAACTTAAATTACCTATTAAACCCAATTAGGTACCGGTTGTTTACATGTGGATGTGCAAACGCTGTAACCAATGAAAACGTTTCTTTTAATTTAAACATATTAGTACACTCCGGGAGACTGTACGCGTTAAAATTGCACAAAAAGCGCTTTATCGTATAGACGTAATACAATTTTTCTGTTTTTTTTTTCCTGAAAATATAAATTTGGAACGTTTGTATTTACTCCATTTATTTATTCTAAATTAATACATACATCACACATTCTTAACATGTCACAGTTTTGATTTTGTAATTTTTATTTTGTAAAGATAGGATTTAATAAACTTAAATCGCCACCAGTCAAGGACACGATTCCTAATGTATGTTGTCAACAATTTTGTAATGTCAAGTAAAATTAAAATTTGCTATTCCCTTTCCTGTATATTGTGTTTTTTTTCTGTAATGAACATTTAAATATAATTTGATTTTCGTAGCGTCTAGTATTTATTTAGTGTAATCAGGCCTGACCTAATAATATTTTGAACCTAGAGCCGTTTATTTCACCTATCCAAATTATATCATCTTTACTTTTCAAGTTTAAACTACAATATCCTATAATCATATCATCCATATTGAGTTATAAAGACATTCCATATATGGTTTGTTTCGCTTATCCATAAATATTTTTCTAAAGATGTTTTCTAATTGCGTGCATGCCTTCAATACAAAAATTACGCACAATACGTATAAGTTATTTGTCATATATCAAATTTTATGGAATTTATTGCGAGCGAAGACCAATAACTTGCTTACAGTTTGTCATGTACGCACGTCGGCAACGTCCTCTAAGGTCTTTTTAGACCGCCCTTTAATTTTGATTGACACCTCTAGCTTCCAAAAAGATGTCGATTGCCTGTCATTCAAGTTGTCACGAGGCTTTTTTCTACATGTACAGTTCAGTTTATAATGCCCGTATGATATTCTAGCTATATTGCATAACTCCGCCCACATACCACATGTCACGTGCTGTTCATATCAAAGAAAATAAGTCACTTATTTTTTCATACAGATTATTTTATGCGATATATTTTTCAAATTTAAACTGAATATGGCCTCTCTGATTGGATAAGAAACTAGGGCAAACTGCAAACTCGATTTAATTTCAATTCCTGCTAAAGTAAAGGTTATTTTGAGGCCAAGTGATAAACATATACAGCTTTGCTTTTATCAAATATTTGAAATTCTGATCGATTTTAAAAATAATTTTTTGAAAGTGCTTGTTACAAGTAAATTTTACGGAACGTGAAAATAGATAAGGCATAGCTGTTGATACAAGTGACAGAAAAGAGAGGACAAAATATTGAACATCACGTACTGGAATTCAATAAGATGTTAAGTCATTATATTCAAAGTGGTTTACAGGCACTACAATAAAAACACATTGTACACGCACAAATTGCACATTCCTTTTATTCACACCGTAACCTAACTCTCGAAAGACAAGGGAAACTGACCGGCGGATTGGGGAATGTGATTGACAAGATATATGGCGACCTGACAGATGTGGGGAAACGCCATGGAAAAGAGAAAATCTC
The DNA here is from genome assembly GCA_012932295.1 of Cyclina sinensis. Taxonomy (NCBI): domain Eukaryota; kingdom Metazoa; phylum Mollusca; class Bivalvia; order Venerida; family Veneridae; genus Cyclina; species Cyclina sinensis. The sequence goes on along the minus strand of JAAONU010000010.1, from coordinate 2,144,969 downwards.
AAAAAGATTGGAGAATTTGGAATTCTTTGTAGATTTTCTTCGAGAGGAAGTTTTTCAAAAGCCAACAATAACATTAAAGTAGATATTTAAAAAAAACTGTGCAAGAAAACCAAACAGTGCTCAAAACAACTAGACAGGGCAAAGCGTGTTGCACAATGATTGAATGGCGTTGGCCAGAGAAAGAAACAGCTTAATTAATATTAACCAAGGACGTTTACTTGCCACTTTCCATGCCTTATCAGTATGATAATGCGCAAAACCTTTGACGCTATAATAATACAATAAAATGATGTGTATTCTGCAACAAAATTCACACGATATAAGGCAGTATGTCACCTTGAAATGTGCTAAAGTTATACAGATTTATAAGCGAGGTTTAGCAGTCCTTAAATGGCGGACGGTCACGTGACCTTCGAAATGGGGCGGTCAATTTATCAATTATGGAATGGTCTATAGTCAGCATTCACAGTATATGGGATCTTATGTGGGTATAACTTGAGTGGAAATATCGTTAATTTTTCTAAGGCGCTTTAATGTTTAAAATTGCGAAAGTTGCAATGGTGCAGTAACGTCGTTTTGGCAAACATAGATTTTGTTACATTCTTTTTAAAATGTTTCCATTTATGGAGCAGAGTTCTTTGATAATGCAATAAATTATATTTACAATGTAGTACTGTGTTGTAAATTAAAAAAGAGTGCTTTATAAAAAAATACCTCCGTCCGAAATAACCCACATATGTTGTTCTGAATTGCCATTATGGTATTTTGTTCAGAAATACAAGAGATGTTTTAACACATTATACTGACTTTTGCCTGGTACAAAAAGAAATTTCGCCATTCACTCTGTGCAAATTCAATATGACGGAACATGGTCTCAGAAAATCTCACAAAAATAATGAACTTGCGGCATAATTAATCGCTGATACAGATTTTAAGTGTATGACGCTTTTATATCTTCCTATAGCTCTATGTGAATATGTCCACACATACGAGGGTTGTCCCAAAATACCGTATAAAATCAATTTATATAAAAAGCAAATCTCTCAATATCATAACTGATATTATTTACAGGTAGTTACATCCTTATCCGACAAAATGCAAAAAACCATTCCAGTTTATCTTGAGTAGCAATGTTTTTACACACTTCACAGTAACATCGTATAGTATGTCGCGGCCTGTACCGATAACCAACGTAACGTCACGCACCTGACGTCGCACTTAAAGTTTTTCAAAGTACTGTCCCTGCTGCTGAATACACTTCCTGTGACGGTCCACCCAACGTAAAAATGTGTCTGCAAACCACTGAGATGACAAGGATCGGTTAAATGAAAGTACAGCTTGTTTTAAGTGATGAGAGTCCGAAAATTTCCTACCGCGTAAATGATCCTTTAGAGAGGGAAAATATGCAAAGTCTAGCGGAGCAAGGTCAGGTGAATAAGGCGGATGTGTTATTCTTCTGAAGCCTAGAAGTGCTATCTCCAGTTCAGTTGAGGCGGCTGTGTGTGGTGGTGCGTTGTCATGGTGATAAATTACATTTTCTAGGTCTTGTACAATGGCAGGCCGCTTTTTTCTTATAGCCCTCATTAGACCAACGCGTACAACCTGAAATGGATAACGTTACTTTCTGTGTGCACGGTAAATTAAACATTTATCAAAATGATAGATAATTAACAGTTTTATTATTATTATAAACTTATTTTTTAACTTATCAATTTTATTATTATTATTATCATTATTACCGGTATTACTATTATTATTATTATTATTTTTATTATTATTATTACCTTTGAGTAATAATCTGCATTGACTGTTTGACCAGGAGGGACCACATGTGTTAGGATTATGCCCTTGTTATCCATGAAAACCATGAACATTATTTTTCCCATGGATTTTACCGACTTGGCTTTTAATGCTGGGGGTGTATCTGGAGTTTTCCATATTGACGACTGCTTCTTTCCTTCAGGCTCAAAATAGTGGGCCCAGGTCTCATCCATAGTGATTATTTTATCAAGAAAGTTCCTATCACGTTCATATTGGCGTATGAATGTGCACGAATCTCTAACACGACGCTGCCTCTGTTCTTCAGATAAAAGGCGAGGAACCCACCTAGCGCACACTCGAGACATACCGAGCTCCTCTGACATAATTCTCTGAACGGAAGATTTACTTATTCCAATGAGTCCCGCAAGTTCTCGCACAGTTTGTCGTCTATCAGCTTTTATGACGTCAGAAACCCTTTGAATTACAGCATCGCTGATACCTACAGGTCGCCCTTTTTTCAGACCTGTGTCTGTCCATCCCGTTGTAAATCGCTTGTGCCACTTATAAATCAATACCCGTGATGCCTTGCAATGCGTTCTGGATGATTCCATCTCTTTTATTGTTTGTCCTGGTGTAAGGCCACGTTCAACACAAAATTTTATTACAGACCGATGGTCCGCCTTTTCTGTTGGCGTCGCCATTTTTTTCAAACTAGAAAACGAACGTGCCAGTTGTAAACGTCATAAAAGAAAAACAAATGACGTCATTTACGTACCAACGTCATCTTTAAACGCGCCAATAATTTTTCTTTACGTCAATATGAATTTTGTTTCGATACTTGTATTTTTCGCCGAGATATTTAGAAGTAAATTTTACAAATAGTATTTTGATACTGTCCGTTTTTGACGTCGGCCGCGCGGCTATACATGGCCTACTAAATATATGTATAAAATTCACATTTTTGTGCAAACACTCTCAAAAATTGATCATAATATGTGAAAAACAATACTGATTAAGCTTCACAAAAAATTAAATCCATGACACGTCACATTGAAAAAATATTAATGAATTATACGGTATTTTGGGACAACCCTCGTACATTCTATGTATACAAATAAAGATAATTCTCTTTGAGAATAACATTTAAAAAAATCTTGTAGAAACTACGATAGTCCCCTTTTCAACTGACTGCGTTAACAACGGATTTCCCGCAGTACATATTTCAACCCGTTGAGGTTTAAAAATAAAACCGATCGATAAACTGCCGTCAGGTAGAGTTTTAGCGGTGTCCAACAAATACATGTTGACATGTGTAGGGTTTTTAAGTGTAATGCATAAAAAACATAAAATTTTCTTATCTATTTTCTCTTATATTGATTCAGTTTGGAAAAAGCTTTACAGCTATGTATTTTATTTCAAGAAATATTGAGTGTAACTATACATTTGAAGCCGTCAAAGTTAGCGACGAGATTCTGGTCGCTGGCATATACACATAGAAGAAAAACTTTCCGCATTGTTTTGAATCGTAAGTGGGTTGTGCGCGAAGGGCGACCATCGTCTATATAATAAAGAGCCCTGGCGCACAATTTGTTGGGCTACACATATGTGAGTCTGTCGCTTTAACAAAAATGAAGAAACCGTGCTAGATTAAGTCATACATGTATTTGAGACATTTAGAAAACCATTAATCGCATACTATAACATCCCTCAGCCCAGCCTGAAAAAACATTACCAACTAATTATAATGCAGTACATGAATAGTGCGGGACTTTTAAAAGAACTAAGCTAACCTATTGAAGTCTGAAATACTTTTTTTGTTAAAGTTTATGATTATGATAGAAACGTTTCTTTTCAAGCCGTTAAAATGGTTGCATGTATTAGGTCGAATTAGCTCGTCCTTCTTCACACTGATATAAATGTGTATTATTGAAACCTAATAAAATTCTGTTCTGGTCTTTTCTATACTCTTGGAACACGAAAGTTCTATTAAGACTGTCCGACAAGGGTGGTGTTTTAAAGGTTGTTATTTATTAGTAAAAATACATTTTTTTAATGGTATCCAAAACTGACAAACCTACAAGGAAATCTGTGAAGTTTTGTCACAATTGTTTGCAACTGACCATCGTCTTTATCAACTTAAGCAAAGCAATCATACGTTGTAGTAAGCTGTCTACCTCAGTTGTTGAATCTCTAAGGAATATATTATGCAAAACTGAGTGAAAAAGGGCTTTGTTAAGCCTTTCATTTTTTTCATAAATGTATAAAATTAGCCTTTTTCTTTTATGAATGTCGAGGTTTCAGGGGAAATCCCGGCGATTTAGGATTGGGGCAGCGAAGAGAGCGAGTACGGAAGGGTGTGTAACCCCTCTTCTTGGGGGTCGCGGGGGGTCCCAGGGAACATTACCGAAATTCTGGCCTTAAAACTGTGCTTTCTGGTGCATTGTAGACTCTACAGCATTGTCATAATATGACTTGAAAGTATTCATAATCCGAGGTAAAAAAGCTTTATATTTTATTAAGCTTTTTAGTTTTATGCAGAATATAAATTTGAGTAATTTCAACTAAAATTGTCCCAGTTCCTCCGCCCTTAAAATTTCCCGCACAAACATTCACGAAGTTCACCTTACCAGGCAATATTTCTGTCATCGATACCTACTGGTTTTGTTTTTATTGAGGTTCAACGCCAGGCCATTCCCAGGCGGACGTACACGTAACAAGTGTTCCAACCAGTTAACTAACCAATTTCTCCGCAAGTGACTATTTCCTCACTTGCTTCAGATGTGAGGGGCAAATGACCTGTAGACGCAATGTCTGAGATCAATTACCACGGAAAAATTTTGCCTGCACTGATGGGGAGTGAACCGGGATCGTCAAAATTAGCAATCCGTTACTTTGTCAATTGAGCTAGCCGGGCCGGCGTTATATGTACTAACTGATTGTAAAATATTATATACATACATCATAGCAACGAGTGATCACCTATAACAATGCGCATGCGCAGTTGCAGTTTACAGTTATTACCGGTAAAATGATATTCAGACAAGTTAAACTTTTTTGACAAAAAAAAAAAATAAATAATAATAAAAAAATTACTTCACTTACCTTTAAAAGTTGTACGAAGTAAAGAGACTTTACTGAGATCGTCAGATGCTTGCAATAACTCTTAAGTTCAGCCACGGTGTGAATAGAAATCGAGAAGCACATATGCAGTAAATTAAGAGTAAATGTTTACATACATTACAGCAAGTAAAAAGCGTATGTTATAGAAGTAAAATTTTAACACACATTTACATTTGTTTCCTTATTTCTAGATATTCAATAAGAAATGAGTTATTCCTTATCCAAATATATAGTCACTATATTTTTGTTTAAATCATATCATTCTTAACTGCCACAGTTAACGTTGATCACGAACAATAACAGGAATATGACGTGCGCATGAGCTTATATTTACGTGAAATTTGATCTTCTATGTTCCTTGACGACCGCCTGAATACAAAGAACTCATTGTTGTGCTATGACATGGTGGAAAAATAAACAGAAAGAGATCCAATTAATCAAAAACTTTAACAATGGCCATAACTTCCTTATTAATAAGTGGATATACTGCAATGTTTCGGGGATATTCGTGTCTGTGACACTTTTCTTGTTTAAACCCATTATTTGTACTTTATCTATATGATCTGCAATTTTGAAAAGCCTGCTTATAATATCGGTTAAATAATTTCTTTGCTTAGTGTTTTGTAACGACTAAAAAGATATTTATAAGACAAAACATGGCATAGCAAAAGTTATAATCAGTATACCGAAAGACTAATTAGCTCATAGCAGTTTCAGGGATTGTTTGATGTTCCCAATGATTTAGTTTGGCCCTGATCCAAAAACAATACTGAACATGTCATTTTGAACTTCAGAACTAGTAGAATTTAATTATAACATTAAGAATATTAGCAGAATAAAGAATGTAAACATATCTGGCATACAGATTTTTTCTTTTTTTTCTTTGTACGGGTTTTCACTTTTTATCAATTTGTGTAACTGAAACAATCTCCAAATTTCAACCTTTAAAACTTTATGATTTAGTTTATTATCGTCTGAAGTTTTCATTCTTATACATATTATATTACAGAGTACGTGCTTTATTTCATTCAATACTTTTTCATTGAGATCTTATTGACATTTTAACCTGTGGATCAGTCTAATTGTGTGGGATATTTGATAAGATCAAGCCAAGTGTTCGCCATACAATACGCCTATAGCTTAAAGAGGCTGTACTCCAGATTTGACATAAAAAAATTTTTTCATAAATTATATATTTAGATGCCGTGAGATTATAACAACATAATATTTTACTTCAAAACTGATTATAAAAGTCAAAATAGAATAAAAAAAATATTTTCGCTCCAGCCTGATTTGAACTCTGGACCCTCATGTTAACAAAATATTTCCAACGCTTTTACTGTTACCACCATCGCCGCATGAGTTATTACAGATATTTACTTTAAATCTTATACGATATAGTTATACCGTCGCGTTAAGGTATAGCACTTTGAATGGGAAAAAATCAATTTATAATGTAATTATTTGACTTATTTTTTGTCAGTAAGTTATTTTTTAAGCATTAGTCATAAATATTACAAGAAATTTATAATACAAGAAAACTGTCTTCTTTTTGTCATCTGGAGCACAGCCCCTTTAAAGAATGCCTGTGCTAGTTTGATATTCTTTAAGAATATATATATTGATTTATGTTCATTTGCCGAAAGCTTGTTTATGTCGAAATTGGTGATAAACTATTGTTGTTGTTTTGTTAAATCTCATGATGAGAAATTGTTCTGAATGGTTTAACATTAGATAAGGAAGAGAAAAAGAAAAGTAGATTATCTCTTCATTTATGACAAATAAAAAAGGCCTGTCTTATAAACACGTGTTTCGAAATGTTTATAATTAACTTGTAGCAAATAAAGAGGAAATAATGAAACTTATATCACTAATGTATATGTTATCAGTTTTGCCAGGTAAAAAATACAGAAGTAATACGCAAAATGCATGTATATTGCACATATCTCGAATGGGGTTGTTAAATGAATAAACATAAACTGGTCCTTGCAGCCTATTGTAGGAAATCACTTTACTGGTGAAGGTAGGAATGAAAGAAAGATAAAGGTCAGCTTCTAGCTCATACTTGATTTTCCAAGTTGATTGATGCGTTGTTTTATTTTTTATCACCACACAAAAAATATGCATGGAATACTGCATTATCACAGCGTATAATTTGAAAATGCTATACTTGAGTTTCTCATCGACATTACGTTCAGCACACCTTTTATGAAGGGAACAGTTAAAGGGAGAGAATAAATTTAAAACAAAAAAAAACACTAGTATTACGCAATAAGCTGTTTCAAGTTACATGCCTTTAAAACAATATATGAATAAATTACTAGCATCTAAACAAACTTTCAAAGTTAGAATACATGTTTGAAATAAATAAGAACATTTATTACATGACTTCTTCAGTGGCATCCATTCTAATGCGTGTTGATAGTCTGTCTCTATTTAGAAATAAATGATATTATATAAAATAGATATATAAATTTACATTTGTCAAATAAGCTTAAACTTAGAAGTATATCAATCTGCGTTTCCTATTAAGGCAGCATCTTTTTTTACTCTGAGAATATTGCACTATATTTATCGACATTTTCAGTTCATAATAATATAGAACAGAACAGAATTTTGTTTACATAAGACTTGAACTCATAAGAGTTCCTCGTCTGTAACTGACTATTTACAACATGCGCTAGTAATAGCGGGAATAAAACTTTTCAAATATAAAACATAGAAATGTAAACACAGGAACATGTACACATTTTTACAAAAGAAAAGAATAAGAAAACACAAATACATGAATGAAAATATTTACCAATAAACCAGTGTAGGCTAGTGAATACCCTGCCCGGAGAAACTAATTTATACGTTATAAATTATTGTTAATGTTTTTTTTTTTTGTTTTTTTTTTTTTTTTTGTTTGTTTGTTGTTTTTTTAACCTTATAATGTTTTAAATGCAAGCGGAGACATAGCAACAAGTTAAACCAATATTGAAAGTAATTTGGTGACAAACCCTTAACGATAGAGAAAAAGCAAGGGTTTATACTAAAATGAACTTCTTGTTTATAGATTACTTCTGCCATACTATTGCCATAACTTACCGAAACGAAAAGTAAGATATGTAGGTAGGCAAGGGAATAAAAGTAAAGTATATGCTTACTGTTTAACTAGCCGAAAATTAAAACAATGTACATGTATGCGAACAAGTATAATTATATTTATCTAAACAAACGGACAGTCATTCACTAGCTTACACTTAGTATTACAACAATCAGTGCTCAACACAGTTTAAATTATCGACTTTTGTTTGGAAAGATTTTCTATAAAATATTGCTAATTTATTCAAAATTTTTACATAAGTGGGATTAAGTAATTCTAAAAATTTGTACATACTTGGTCGTCTATGGTAATATCTTGGGATGTATTGTTGTTGTTATAATAATATAGGTCTGCCAGAAAAAAAAAGTTGTTTGCCTTCAGTACAACTAATGAAAACAGAGTAAGTAGTAATAAAATGATGCACCGCTGGTGTTGAAATGTTTAAAAAGAGAAATGTTAATTGATGTTTCTTTTCAAATTTGTTTTGAAATAGCCAAATCTATAATGTTTGAAAACTGAATTTAAAAAAATCAGTTTAAAATGCATAATAAAAACACACTATGAACGGAAAATCTAGAAAACATCACAAGTAAAAAATATCTACCGAGGTGTAAAATATAATATCTCTCGATCAGTTGTGTTTTATATAGAATATATGTATGTAGGAAAATCAAATATTTTTATAAAGGTATACCTAAAATACATTCAAGGTTAAAGAGAACCCTTAAACTGACAACACGCTCAAGGTTTATCAGTACCCTTATACTGACAACACGCTAAATGTTTACCAGTTCCCTAATACTGACAACATGCTCAAATTTTTCATTACCCTTAAACTGACAACACGCTCAAGGTTTAACAGTACCCATATACCGACAACATGCCCAATAACTGTGTTCCGTTCATTTTCTTAACGGTTCTTTCAAAAGGGTTCTTCTTTTCATGTTTTACACGAGGTCTCACAATTGTGCTAAATGTAGTTTCAAACTTAAGAAAAGGAAAAGAAGAGGGGAAAAAATTATTTTTTTGTTATGTTTGTATGCGTGTCAAAGTGTATGTTGGTGTGAGTGTTGCTTTGCTTGAATAAGATATAAGATGTTGAAAGAGATATCACTTAGTCAACCTGAAAGAAATGAGCCTGTTAAGATGTCCATCAAGAGATAAACTAATCCATATATTTTTTAAATTATTTGTACCTGTAGCTAATTCACAGAAGATGTCGAATGTGTTTAAAAAAATAATACTTTACAAAATATTTCCATAGATTTACCAAAAAGATTCTTGTTTGTGAATGACTGATATATTTTAATCATTAAGGTGAACCACTACTAAAAAATGTATAGGAAGTGAGCAGTAGCAATACGCAGCAGTAAAAACGTGAAGTTGGCAGTAGCAGTACGAGCAGTAGCAGTTAACAAAACGTGAAGTTGGCAGTAGCAGTACGAGCAGTAGCAGTAAACAAAACGTGAAGTTGGCAGTAGCAGTAACAGCAGTAGCAGTAAATTAAAACGTGAAGTTGGCAGTAGCAGTACGAGCAGTAGCAGTAAACAAAACGTGAAGCTGGCAGTAGCAGTACGAGCAGTAGCAGTAAACAAAACGTGAAGTTGGCAGTAGCAGTACGAGCAGTAGGAGTAAACAAAACGTGAAGTTGGCAGTAGCAGTAACAACAGTAGCAGTAAACAAAACGTGAAGTTGGCAGTAGCAGAAACAGCAGTAGCAGTAAATTAAAACTTGAAGTTGGCAGTAGCAGTACGAGCAGAAGCAGTAAATAAAAACTACTGCTCGTACTGCTACTGCCAACTTCACGTTTTGTTTACTGCTACTGCTCGTACTGCTACTGCCAACTTCACGTTTTGTGTTACTGCTACTGCTCGTACTGCTACTGCCAACTTCACGTTTGATTTAATCTCTACTGCCAACTGCTACTGCGTACTGCTACTGCCAACTTCCTATTAGTTACTTAAAACTACGTCTAAACAATGGTAGAGAGAAGAGTGATATAGAGACTTGTTCAAAATATTAAGACCCTATCTGCAAATTATTTTTACACATGTTATTGATCTACAGTAATGGCTTTGCTTCGTTTAAATCATGCTTCAAAAACGGCATATTTGGTGTAAGTCTTGTTTCGAATGATGACACACATGTCATGCTACCTATGCAAACTGTATCTAGGGCAACAGGCTATACATTTTACCATGTGAAACTGCTATAACATAAAACAATCATAGAGTGAACATTCTAGAGTCAGTGTACCCGGTTTCACACATTTATTTCAGTATTAAGGATGTAAGTTTTCTGAAACTTCAAACTGATTTAAATTATCTTCATCAAAATATAGAAGACACCTTTGCTTTTTATTTTGTATATTTATGCAGTCATTTGTTGCTGACGTCATACCATAGGAGCACTCGATTATTTGCATTTGTAGAAGAATATGTTCCCCATGATTTTGTACCCGGTTTCGTACACGCTATTTTCTCTTTATTTTCAAAAAAAATAATTCCTTCTTGAAATTGAATAACACTAATTAATTCATAAACTTACCATTATGGACAATAAAGCCAACAGAGCTATCAAAAATATCAATGAAACATAGAACATGACAAACATAGACTGGAGAACTTCTTGTGTATACTTTCTCGACATATCTCAAATGAATGCAAAACAATCATCTAAATAAAATTAACGACTTACCCAAATGCAATCTTGTTTGATTACATTTGTAACCAAAAAATGAAGAAATGAATCAAGCAAATTTTAGTCTGACAGTCCTTAGTTCGAAGAGTAATTTTAAAAAATTGTTTTCATGTAAACATATTAAAAGAAGCTTGATAAAAGAAATAGTTATTACAACTGTATTTAATTTTCTTCTACCTCTTTTGTAATATTTTCTTCGGAAGTGCAAAATCTGTTGAAAAAAAGACAAATTTTTCGAATGACCTACTTGCCTACAACATTTTGTTTTTGTTTTCGTCTGCCCCCGTCGGGAGCGATACACTTGTGACAAAATGTTGTGTGCTTTGAAATTCCTTGCAAACATCTCCTCATCAAATAAAATTAGTCGGCATGTTCATATTATAGAACGTAGTGCGAAATACAGCGATTATAATTTGCTGTGCAAAACCATGGCCAGTGCGAAACCGGGTACAGTTAACTCTTTATGCTTTAGTCGCTGGCGTTTCCTCGCACTTATTTTGTTTAAAATTCTTATATATGAGTGTTTGCCTGCTCTTGTAAATATAAACGTTGGTACAAGATAAAATAATGCAAAAAGTTTTAAATGAAGTATAGTATTTTATAATATGTTGTTTTGTAAACCATACTAAATTTTCATATTTTTATTATAAAGACGATGTATGACGATCACATTCAGCTGTTCTCGAATTAAAAAATGAAGCCTGTGTTTCTCTCAAATTAAACAAATAAGGGTTGTTTGGTATTTGTTGGTTGTGGAACATTCAATAGTGTGATCCTTTACAAACTATACAAAGATATAAAACTAAGTATACTTGTAAAACATGCGTTGCTTTTCGGTTCATTGATAAATTGACAAAATCGTAGTAAATATTTCCTCACGGTTAATTGTGTAACCAGGAAGTTTATTGAGCCCATTCATTCTTTAGCGAAAATGTCACCACCTTTGTTACATGAACATGTCTAAAATAGTATGTGTATATATATATATATATATATATATATATATATATATATATATATATACTAATATATATATATATATATATATATATATATATATATATATATATATATATATATATATATATACTACAATAACGGGCTAAACAGAAGTGACACAAGATCACGATGAAATGATTTGTAAACTCTACATTCTTTTGCATAAAATATAAAATTAGCCCGGACTATGAAAAGCAAAAACCAATATTACTTGAAATTTGATAACCGCATGCAGTAAATAAATGCATGACGTGAGCGTGATATTTGTCCTTGCCCTGCGTTATATATCTCACCAAGTCAACAGATTAATGTTTCACGTTGTAACAAGTCATGTAAGTGAAGACCTTGAAACGTGCGTTTAGTTTGACAAAACATTAAACAACTGGGTAAACACTTTGAACAATGAGTGCCTGGATCATTAAATGGTTAAGTATTATTTTTTAAATGGGTAAAGGGAGGCAATAAAATGGTCGACATATTTTGTGTAAAGCGCATTATAATCCATGTCAAGTCAAATAATTTATTTTGTAGTCTTTTTTGTAAGTTGTTGTTGTTGTGTTTTTTTCTCGTCAAATTACGTTTTTTTCAGTCAACCCAATTACAATTTTAAAAAAGCTAAACATCATTTAGCCACAGGCGAAGATCTTATGACATGGAGTCTGTAGGGAAACAAACAACAACAAAAGGCCGTCTGCTAACAAGTTGAAAAAAAGTTGACTTGTCTCAAAAATCTGAACTGTTTAGGTTAATACCTAAAGATTTTGATAATGAATCTTAATTTGAATTCGACAATGTATCATTTGTCAAGTACAGATATTATGCTTTTCATCACAGTTGTCAGTTGTTTTAATGCAGTCGCACCGTGGGGTGAAAAGCAACAGGTCTAGTTACCGCGATGAAAATTTGGTATGAACAAGAGACCGTTTATACTCACGTAGTGTCATCCTGTAACAGATAATTAGCTGTCTACAACAACAACACGTCATAGAAAACGATTTAAAAATTGTCAGGAAACATATAAAACGACAAAAATTGCATTGGATTTCGATGCATTTATTGAGTATAGGCATTATACTTACCACATGGACCGTTTTACGAGTAAGAGTATACAGAAAATAGTGTCTTCGAAAAAGGTGTCCGAAAACTGCGTTGCCCACGTGAAATCCATTTGTATTGCTCTTTTTTAACTTAACTAATATACTGTTCACAAAAAATTAGGGGAGAGTAAGTTATTCTTAAACCTATTCTTTATAGGCAATCATCATATAATATTATAATTTTACAATGGTCGTTCATGTGTAGATAGCGTGGTTACTAAAGTATAGAAATCTCGTTCAAAGTTGTGCTGCACATGCAAACTTAAGACATGAGGGGTACCATGCATATTGTTACATTCACCGAAATCATGGAAATTATGACTTAAGCTGGGCAAAACCTTCGGGATATCGAACACAAATTCCAATATAATTTACAGTTGGAGTTATTAGACGTCTAACGGAACGTCAACGTGCGCGGGCCATTGGTATGCTCCAGACTGGGATTACATAGGCCCAGGCTGCAGTTGACTTAAATGTTTCACAGTCTGTTTTCTGTCAATTGTGGTATCACTATCAAACAACTGATGACGTGATTGATATCCGAAGATTTAGATGTCCAAGATGTACTGACGTCCGAGACGACCGCTATTTTGTTTATAAATCTCTCCGTAATAGAGCACTGACGACCACAGACCTCCCACAGACCTTCAACGACGCCTTCAACATGTCAGAGGTGTCAATATCTCGAGAACGAAATGGAATTTCTTTTTTCTAATGTACAGTTTTGAATTGTAAATATTTGTGTATTATTTAATAATTATTTAAATGAGTTTACAATTTTCGATGTATTTTATTAATATGCCTGACAAAACGACATATATCCGGATACCTGTTTTGGACTGTGGCTAATGTTTACCTATGCACCGTTGACCTATTTCCAGCTTTTCAGAAATGGCCGACTGTATGTTCTATTAGCGTTGCGATTGAAAATAAAGTCAAATTTGATATCTAAAGTTGTTAACTGAAAAGTGATATTTTGAGAATTGTATAAAAATGTCTCTTTAAAAGGTAATGTTGGTCATTTCTCCCAAAGTATACTAGTTTAAATATCGCTCACAACGACGTCTAATAAAAAATATTAGGTGCATAAAAAATCAACTGGTGGTTGGACTTGGAAAAAAAAACAACATCGACTATGATTTGACGAGACATGATTTTCAAACTAGTGCCGGACGGCGCTAGTAGGAACGTAACTCAGCGAGCTGTCCTTATTGATTCGAACACGCATTTAAATGAGCCAAGTTTCGTTATCTATTTTAAACAAACATGGCTTGTTTGCTAATTGTCATGAAAGCATTTCAAGGATTATAAATGACACTTGATAATAATACGGGAAGTATTTCAGTAGTAACCCTGAGATGTAAACACAATGAAAAATATTTTAGAAGTCAACAGCAAAAATAGAGTAGTAACCAAACTTTCTTAAACTGAAGAATCGATGATGATCCCTGATGATGATCCATAATGATGATCCATGATAAAACCGGTCTAAACAAATGTACAAAATTGCCCCGGCTAACTATTTTTATTCGTATAAACACGAGCACATGGGCAAATAAAGGTATGAAAGAAGCGTTTTATATTTTTATATCCGCTGTTTGTCCTTTTTCATTTTTTTCAGCCTTTTGAAAAGCATGTAATTTGAACGACGCGTATTGGGTATATCAATGCTTCAGTATTATTGCAATGGTTCAAAAATATTCATAAATAGGACGCCACAGTGTGATTCTAAAATTAACCTATAACATTCATGTAAAATACAGAAACATATCAGTCTTCGTTATACGTGTTTTAATGTCTTTAACATAGATTATTATTAACACTACAGAGTACCTGAGAGGGTCAATACTACAGACAACCTAAGAGGGTTAATAATATAGAGAATCTGAGAGGGTTAATACTACAGAGAACCTGAGAGCGTTAATACTACAGAGAACCTGAGAGGGTTAATACTACAGAGAACCTGAGAGGGTTTATACTACAGAGAACCTGAGAGGGTTAATACTACAGAGAACGTAAGAGGGTTAATTCTACAGAGAATCTGAGAGGGTTAATACTACAGAGAACCTGAGAGCGTTAATACTACAGAAAACCTGAGAGGGTTAATACTACAGAGAACCTGAGAGGGTTAATACTACAGAGAACGTAAGAGGGTTAATACTACAGAGAATCCGAGAGGGTTAATACTACAGAGAACATGAGATAGTTAATAGTACAGAGAACCTGAGAGGGTTAATACTACAGAGAACCTGAGATGGTTAATACTACAGAGAACGTAAGAGGGTTAATACTACAGAGAACCTGAGAGGGTTGATACTACAGAGAACCTGAGAGCGTTAATACTACAGAGAACCTAAGAGGGTTAATACTACAGAGAACCGAGAGGGTTAATACTACAGAGAACCTGAGATAGTTAATACTACAGTGAACCTAAGAGGGTTAATAATACAGAGAACCTGAGAGGGTAATTACTACAGAGAACCTGAGAGGGTTAATACTACAGAGAACCTAAGAGGGTAAATACAACAGAGAACCTGAGAGGGTTAATACTACAGAGAACCTGAGAGCGTTAATACTACAGAGAACCTAAGAGGGTTAATACTACAGAGAACCTGAGAGGGTTAATACTACAGAGAACCTGAGAGAATTAATACTACAGAGAACCTGAGAGGGTTAATACTACAGAGAACCTGAGAGGCTTAATACTACAGAGAACCTAAGAGAGTTAATACTACAGAGAACCTAAGAGGGTTAATACTACAGAGAACTTGAGAGGGTTAATACTACAGAGAACCTGAGAGGATTAATACTACAGAGAACCTGAGATTGTTAGTACTACAGAGAACCAGAGATGGTTAATATTACAGAGAACCTAAGAGGGTTTATACTACAGAGAACCTGAGAGGGTTAATACTACAGAGAACCCGAGAGGGTTAATACTACAGAGAACCTGAGAGGGTTAATACTACAGAGAACATGAGAGGATTAATACTACAGAGAACCAGAGATGGTTAGTACTACAGAGAACCAGAGATGGTTAATATTACAGAGAACTTGAGAGGGTAAATACTACAGAGAACCTGAGTGGGTTAATACTACAGAGAACCCGAGATGGTTAATACTACAGAGAACCAGAGATGGTTTATACTACAGAGAACCAGAGATGGTTAATACTACAGATAACCCGAGACAGTTAATACGACAGAGAATCTGAGAGGGTTAATACTTCAGAGAGCCTGAAATGGTAAATACTACAGAGAACCAGAGATGGTTAATACTTCAGAGAACCTTAGATGGTTAATACTACAGAGAACCTGAGAGGGTTGATACTACAGAGAATCTTATTATTTTTGTAAAACTGTCTTATCACATGTGATAGAATTACCAGGACAATATGTAAAACAGACGTCAAATATAATGTTTGGCATAGGAATTATAATATTGAGATCGTATAGTCTTCGATTTTATACGAGTATCCGGATAGTATCCGAATAGTCTATACGGATATCAGGATACTGATTTAGGTATTCGTTGACATCCCTGCAGTAAATATGGCAAGTTAAAATGAATAAGGAAGTTAACTACGACAAGGATTCAATCAACATTTATGATATCTTGGTTTACCTATGTGTGGTTCTGCACACTTATTGATTTTTCCTTAAGCCTTAAGCCTCCGTCCTTTTTTTTCAAAATTTATATTTTGGTAGCACATACCAGTTTTTCAGCCACACATTCGAACTGGCCATGTAGAAATTATTAATGAGAGGGTATGATGCATTAACATGTGTATTGCTGAAGTCTAAATTAATTAATACATGAAGATATGGGTATTCAGAGTGGTCAGGATGAGGTTCTCTTAGGTTTTTCCCCATTGAGCAGTATTGAAATGCACTCAGTGTGAAGTAGGAGCTTGAAATTCGAAACTGATGAAAGCAGGTTATGTCAGTGGTTTCGGCTGCAGAAGTTCAATAGGATGCCGTCTGAGCTGGACACCGAAAAAAGTGTAGCGTTGACAGGTATCTAGCACTAGCTGATTTAGGTGTGCCATAACAGACGAACAATTAGCATGTAGTGTTATGACTGTACCGTGTGCCTTTGAATATCAGGCGACTTGTCTGTTTCATAGAATTTGCCTCGGCCAGTGGGGCTTGGGAGTAGTTTCTTTCTTGCAGCTGATTTTTTTAGAGAAGTGTTTCATCTGAAATTTGAGTTTTTGTTGTAGATTGTCTTCAGTCCTATAAGAATAGCTGTACTTTTCTTTTCAGGTTGTTGTATTGGGATTGTCAGTGAGGCGCAAACAGTTTGAGTGGTCATCAGACACTAAATTTCAGTGTGAAACTGGTATCTGCCACCTTTGAGTAAAATGAAATTATTTCCAAGTTTGAAACCTTTAAAATGTTATGATTAAGTGTGCCGTCGCCATTCTGATGCATATTATATAGCGGTGCCTTACAATCCTTTTTAATGAAGTCTTATTGGCAAAGCCATTTGTTTTGTAAAGGAATGAATAAGGTCAACTTTGTTTTGACGCAAACATGTCTGTGCTGAATACAATATTTATGTTAAATCTCGTAATATGATATCGCATTTTGTTCTGGATGGTAAAGAATTAGACAAGGAAGTAAACAAGGAAATTCTAGCTTATTTCTTCACTTATGACGAATAAAAAAACGACTGTCTTATGTACATGTGTTTCCAAACGGTTTTAATAAACTTTTGCCAAATAAAGTGAAAAAAATGAACCTTGCAGCACTAGGGTATATGTAATTAGCTTTTTTGCCAGATAAATTCAACAGAACTAACACAAAAATACGTGTATACTATCTGTCTTAGTTCAGGGGGTCGAACGTAATTTGGTTCGACAAGATTCTAAGCGAGGCAGAAAGGTTCAATAGAGTAAATTGCGGAAAACATTGAAAGCGAATTTAGGCTACTGATCCCTTTTTCTTAATATTTTACATGTTACGCTACTGTGCGTTCGACACTCCACATGCAGTCGGTGAAGAACTTATCACTGTGTCTGATTATAGAATTCAACAGGATGGGAAAGTTATTGAATGTATTAACGGTTACGAATGTAAACAACTTGTTCACCTGTCTTTATAAACGGTAACTTTTCCCCATTCTTTTACATTTATTCCTCCATTTTAAAAATGGAAAATGTGTCTTATGGAATATAAAACTGGAATCAAACGAACAATAAATATTAAATAGTGGTTGAACAACAGAACTGTCGTGTTTCCAAACTGCACGAATGATATTTGGTTTCATAAAGTAACTGTTCGCATAAAAACCATCCCGAATAAAGGCAATGTATGGAGATCAACTGCATGTATAAGTCGCGCTGCTCCTTAAAAGAAGTTTTTCTTGACGAAAAATAATTAAAATTATAACACCTATGGTCCGGGAATTTTAGGGGGCGCGCGCCGGGTGCGCCACCTCCTCTCTCTCCCCCCCTCTCTCTCTCTGGATCCGCTATTGGTATACTTGCATTACGGCGTATCCAAGGTTCGTTGACAATTGTAACAAATATTTTCCCACGGACCAGGAAGTTTATTTGAGACCATTCGTTCTTTAACGAAAATATACGTCACCACTTTTGTTTTATGAACATAACTGAAATAGTTTTAAACAAAATTGTGTTTCCTTTTATTCTTTTATATAATTGTTTGTCTATTCGATTGTTATAAATTCAGAAAATAATCAAACATTGATCAACGCAAGTGCTTTTTTCAGGTGTCCTAAACACCTTTCGATAAATGCAATATTAGCCTACTGCAATAAAATATTGAATTTCTATTTGTTCTTTTTACTACGGGAACATAGATAGAGAGGTGGACATTCTTCCATATAAGATCCAATACAAGAGATTGCCCCGCCATCTCATCTACAACGTTTGTGGTAGACAATCTAAGTTTCCATGTGCAGAATGAAACACGAGTGTTACCTCCCTGAAATAACACGAACTCGAAATATCGTTAAGTAGAATGTTTTACTACTACAGATACTCTCATGTGCAAATAATTTTGTTGTTTTAACTCAACATTATAAATTTAAAGACCCATGAGTGCGCACAGGTCACGTGATTATCCCGTTAATGTTCGCTTATCTTACGTCGTACATCTGAACTTCACAATTACCAAACTCCAGTTTGAGGATGAATCATGGATATGTTCATATACGTATTTTACATTATTTTTATTCGAACGGCATTTTTAGTGTACCGTTACAATTTCCTAAATTGTATTCATTAGCCATATAGCTGAACCATGTTTTGTTTCCAAAATTGTATTCATTATCCATATAGCTGAACCATGTTTTGTTTCCAAAATTGTACTCATTAGTCATATAGCTGAACCATGTTTTGTTTCCAAAATTGTACTCATTAGTCATATAGCTGAACCATGTTTTGTTTCCAAAATTGTATTCATTAGCCATATAGCTGAACCAAGTTTTGTTTCCAAAATTGTACTCATTAGTCAATACTAATATTGGCCATAACTTTGTTTTTCATTGAAATTACTTCATAAATAGTTTCTTTTCTAATAGCCTTTTAAAGTACCTTATCAATATATCCAAATATACTAGATGTATTGGTTAATTCATTGTTTTTTTTTATGATCAATTTTATTTGATTGTTTTGCTTTACTCTTACGACAATGTTTTTGATATAGAATGATACTTCTAGATCTATTTAAAGCCTTGATTTTAATGAAAACTTGAAATTTTACAAGTTGCTTGCAAGATATGTGAGTTTAAATAGTCTTGGACATGCCGCGATAAGTTCTGATGGTGGAAAAACGTATTAGACAGTTTGTATTTTCATTTTTTTCAGGTTTTGAAATTATTTTGTGTGAAAGTGTGCTTAGTGTGGTGTCAAGACCAAGTCATTGCTAGAATTCTTCAGCAAGGTAGTGTGTGAGACAGTAGGACTCAGCAATATATTGGTTCTGTAACCTGAAATTGAGTTTCTTTGTAGGTAAGTTGAAGTTTCCTTTGTCATAGCTGTCTGTATCATGAATTAGCTGAAATGGTAAATCTGAGAATCCTTCTAATCTGTCTTGTTTTCCATCAGTTTTAATCACTTTGTGAAGATTAATTAGAGATAGATATGTACAGAAGAAGAAAGAGATGTAACAGGCCTGTCAGAAATCATTTCTGTTTACAACAATAGCAAGGAAACAACAAATCTAAACAATTATGCATGCTTTTGGTCTTCTGAGGCACAGCGCTTTTAATTAGAAAAGATTTCGCCATTCATTTACAATTGCAAGTACTACTTTTTTATCATTTTCCCCATTGTTTGTTTAGTGTTCTGGCAAGAGTTACCTCCCTTTGGTATTGTTGCAAGTATGTTAAAACATCAATTCCTGTCATTTTTCTTACTTTTGGGGGCATTATTTAGTCTGTAACTTGTAGTAAGGCTGGGAAATGTAATCGAAACCTCAATTGTCAGTGTGAAATGTGCTGTGTACAACTGTTTCAGTCCTTAACATAGGTTTTCGGTATACAGCAGTGCATTTCTGAAACTATGTTAGCGTCTCATCATTCGGTTGTTCCTCTTTTTGTTTTGAGACTTCATTTAAAGAGTTCTTAGTTTTCTGATGTTTTTCACAGGATATGTAGAGCTGTAAAACCAGTATATCTTACCTTAGTGTCTAGATTATGGGAGCAGAAGCATATTTGTAAGGCATATTGAAATGAATGAGGATAGAGTTTTCAGCAAAAATGTTCCTATTGAATGCAGTTTTAGAACTGACTTCAGTGGTTAACAAGCAATGCAAGAAGACACATTGAAGCTGATTTCTTCTCAGAACACTGTGTTCTTGTGAAAGAGACAAGAGTTTTCTTTTAAAATGATATTGCCTTTGTCATTAAGGTGAAACTGAAATTTTTCAAATGTGCTTTTAATTAGCACTTTATGTGATTTTCAGAGAAGACTTGTTTATGTGATGGCAAAAAGCTGCAGAAACTTGTTTTTAAGGTCATATTATTGTCTGAATGAACTAAAAAGTATAGGGGAGGTAATCTGAATTGTGAAAAGTAACAAACTTTTGTTCCTTATAGTCTCTGTAATTTTATTAGTCCCCTACCGGGTTAACTGGAGGGGACTATAGATTTACCCTCCGTCCGTCTGTCTGTCAGTCCGTCCGTCCGTCACAAAAACTGGATCATGTGATAACGCAAAAAGTACTGAAAATATTTTAATGAAACTTGAAACATTGGTAGATGGCAGTCTGGAGATTATGCACATCTTTTTTTAAGCTCACCTGAGCGTATGTTCAGGGTGAGCTATTGTGATCGCTGGATGTCCGTCGTCTGTCATCTGTCTGTCCATCTGTCGTCTATCGTCCGTTGTCTGTCTGTTCACATTTATTTGCCTTGTGTTTGCGATAGAGGCTGTTTTTCATTGGCTGTCTATGAAACTTGGTGAGAATGTTTGTCTTGATGAAATCTAGGTTGGGATTGTATATGGGTTATCTGGGGTCAAAAACTTGGTCACGGGGTCAAATCTTAGAAAAACCTTGTGTATGCAATAGAAGCTGTATTTTTCATCCAATTTTCCTAATATTTGGTCAGAATGTTTGTCTTTATGAAATCAAGGTTGGGTTTATGTATGGGTCATCTGGGGTAAAAAACTAGGTCATGGGGTCAAATCTTAGAAAAACCTTGTGTATGCGATAGAAGCCGTATTTTTTCCGATTTTCCTAATATTTGGTCAGAATGTTTGTCTTTATGGAATCTAGGTTGGGATTGTATATGGGTCATCTGGGGTCAAAAACTAGGTCAGGGGGGTAAAATGTTAGAAAAACCATGTGTATGTGATAGAGGCTGTATTTTCCATTGTATTTTCCTAATATTTGGTCAGAATGTTTGTCTTGATGAAATCTAGGTTGGGATTGTATATGGGTCATCTGGGGTCAAAAACTAGGTCACGGGGTCAATCTTAGAAAAAGCTTGTGTGCAATAAAAGCTGTATTTTTATCTGATTTTCCTAATGTTTGGTCAGAATGTTTGTCTTTGTGAAATCTAGGTTGGATTGTATATGGGTCATCTTTGGTCAAAATCTAGGTCATGGGATCAAATTTTAGAAAAACCTTATGTATGCAATAGAAGCTGTATTTTCCATTGGATTTTCCTAATATTTGGTCAGAATGTTTGTCTTGATGAGATCTAGATTGGGATTGTATATGGGTCATCTGGGATCAAAAACTAGGTCACAGGGTCAAATCTTAGAAGAACCTTGTGTATGCGATAGAGGCTGTATTTTTTATTGGATCTTTATGAAACTTGGTCAGAATGTTTGTCTTGATGAAATCTAGTTTGAGCTTGTATATGGATCATCTGGGGTCAAAAACTAGGTCATGGGGTCAAATCTTAAAAAACTTTGTGCATGCGATAGAAGCTGTATTTTTCTTCAGATTTTCCTAATATTTGGTCAGAATGTTTGTCTGGATGAAATCTAGGTTGAGATTGTATATGGGTCATCTGGGGTCAAAAACTAGGTCATGGGGTCAAATCTTAGAAAAACCTCGTGTATGCAATTGAGGTTGTTTTTATACCCCCACCACAAAATGTGGGGGGGGGGTGCTATAATGGATTCGCTTTGTCGCGTCGGTTGGTCGGTCGGTCGGTCGGTCCGTCCGTCCGTCTCCATTATCGTGTCCGCTCTATAAATCCTATACCAATTGAAGGATTTTCTTCAAACTTGGCTGAAATGTTCACCTCAAAAAGGGGATGTGCAGAACCCATGTTGCCCATGTGTCAGCTCAAGGTCAAGGTCACAATTGAAGGTCAAATATCAAACAATCAAATATTAGACATTATGTCGTGTCCGCTCTGTAAGTCCTACACTAATTGAAAGATTTTCTTTAATCTTGGTTCAAATGTTCTCCTCAACAAGGGGATGTGCAGAACCTATGTTACCCTTTTGCCGGCTTAAGGTCAAGGTCACACTTGAAGGTCAAAAATTGACTTAGAAAATATTCTTAAATTTTAACATGTATTTGAATATTTCTGAAACTAGAAAACGTATTTGCTTGAAACTTAAACTATATATGAAGTGTCACAATTAGGATATGCAGGTCAAGTTTCAAATCTCTGTATTGCATTTTGACAAAGTTATGCCCCTTTTTAAGTCTTCAAATTTACATACAATCAAATATTAGACAATATGTTATGTCCGCTCTATAAATCCTATACTAATGGAAGAAATTTCTTAAAATTTACTCAAATGTTCAACTCAACAAAGTTATGTGCAGAACCCATGTTACCTTTGTGCCGGCTTAAGGTCAAGGTCACACTTGAAGGTCAAAATTGACTTAGAAAATGTTCTTAAATTTTAACATGTACTTGAATATTTCTGAAACTAGCACAGGTATTTGCTTAAAACTTAAAAGATATATGAGGTATTACAAGTAAGATATGCAGGTCAAGTTTCATAACTCTGTATTGCATTTTGACAAAGTTATGCCCCTTTTTAAGTCTTAATTTACTTACAATCAATACACAATATGTCGTGTCCGCTCTATAAATTCTATACTAATGGAAGGATTTTCTTCAAACTTGATTCAAATGTTCACCCCAACTGGGCAATGGGCAGAACCCATCTTACCTTTGTGCCAGCTTAAGGTCAAGGCCACACTTGAAGGTCAAAAATTGACTTAGAAAATGTTCTGAAATTTTAAAACTAGAACAAGCTCAGTATGCAAAGTCCACTCTTAATTACATTTTGACATAATTATGCTATTTTCTTAACTTCACTGCTTTTGTTTGTTTTAGTACAGTTGGAAAATGAAAGGTTATTTGTAACTGTTTCAAACATGATTTGACAATATATATTTATACTATTACTTGTAAAATTTGTTTGTTTTTTTCACCAGAGATAATTTCATTTTATGTATACATGTATGTATTTGTGCCACTAAAGTTATTCCCTTAACCACCTTTCCATGTCGTCTTCTGTCAAGGACATTGGTGGGGGTATGAATCGCATTCAGCGATATTTCTCGTTTCCAATGGATTTTCCTAATATTTGGTCTGAATGTTTGTTTTGATGAGATCTAGGATGGGATTGTATATGGGTCATCTGGGGTCAAAAACTAGGTGACGGGGTCAAATCTTAGAAAAACCTTGTGTATGCGATAGAAGCTGTATTTTTCTTCAGATTTTCCTAATATTTGGTCAGAATGTTTGTCTGGATGAAATCTAGGTTGGGATTGTATATGGGTCATCTGGGGTCAAAAACTAGGTCATAGGGTCAAATCTTAGAAAAACCTTGTTTATGTGATAGAGGCTGTATTTTCCATTGGATTTTCCTAATATTTGGTCAGAATGTTTGTTTTGATGAAATCTATGATGGGATTGTATATGGGTCATCTAGGGTCAAAAAATAGGTCACAAGACCTATTCTTAGAAGACCTTCTGTTCAGCTACAACAATGAATCATTAAATAATTTTGCATCCAGATTAAATCTTTGACTGTGGATGATCTTGGCCTTGACCTACTTACTTACTTCCTGATTTTTGATGTTTCTGTGCAATGATTCTCAGGTGAGCGATATAGGGCCATCTTGGCCCTCTTGTTTTTTATTTTGCTAATTGTCCTCTTTCTACTTATGTCGTATCTTCTGCATGAAGTTTGAACAAATGTTATGTGTGTTGATGGAAACTTTTTAGTTGTTAGTATCATTTGTCTGTTTGTTTGATTTAATCAGTATTTGAATGAACTGCTGGGGTCAAATGTTTTATTATGCCGACTTTAAAACATATACTGTCAAACTTGGATTATGGATTTGAGATTTCTGCTGACTTGTTCTTCAAAGCGAGAAAGTTGATAGATTTTTAAGCCAGATACAGGTTTATGTTTGCTGTTTTTTCCAGAATTGATGGTAAACTTTCAGCTGAAGAAATGAAAGTTCCACACTGTTTAAGTCTATAAAATTGAACAAAACAAAGAATTAGTTAATGATTGATATTTTTAGGAACCCGTATGTTGACAGTGAGTTTGAGGAGAAGAAGACGATGATAAGCCTGTTAAACCGATGAAAGTAGATATAGACCTGGCTCTCAGTGCCAACTCTAGGAAGTAAGTTCTCTTTTTGGTAACATCTGTGTTGAATTAATACCAGTGTATGTCTTAGCTAGAACCACAGTAGGAGCTCTTAAAGGGGCTGTGCTCCAGATGACAAAAAAATAAAGTTTTCTTGTATTATAAATTTCTTGTAATATTCATGACTAATGCTTAAAAAAATAACTTACTGACAAAAAATAAGTCAAATAATTACATTATAAATTGATTTTTTTCCTTTTCAAAGTGCTATACCGTAACGCGACGGTATAACTATATCGTTTAAGATTTAAAGTAAATATCTGTAATATCACATGCGGTGATGGTGGTGACAGTAAAAGCGTTGTAAATATTTTGTTAACATTAGGGTCCAGAGTTCAAATCAGGCTGGAGCGAAAATATATTTTTATTCTATTTTGACTTTTATAATCAGTTTTGAAGTAAAATATTATGTTGTTATAATCTCACGGCATCTAAATATATAATTTATGAAAAAAAATTTTTTATGTCAAATCTGGAGTACAGCCTCTTTAAAACTTAAATGTATTGCTTATTAGACAACTTGTATGTTGAGTTCTTAGTAGAACATGCTCAATATGTTTCAGTTACCAGTAACTATTTAACACTAGCAAGAATGTTACCATTGTGGCCCCCAAGCACATGTCTTGTAAGCTGTTTGTTTAGGGTTGGAATCAAAGAAGTTCCAAATTTTAATTTCATGATCTCAAGGTTACTGTTGAACAACTAAAAGTGGCAAAAGAAATCTGTTGTAGACATTGTTCTTTTATTCTTTTTGATATGTTCCTACACGTATGATTGAAGACATATTCATGGCAAAGTAAGTAAAAACTCAGGTAGGTACCTTCATAACATGAAGTTAGTTGTACAGAAATAGATACAATTTTTAGCTCACCTGTCACATAGTGACAGAGTGAGCTTTTCTGATCACCTTTTGTCCGTCGTCCGTCCACAATTAGTTTGTTAACACTCTAGTGGTCACATTTTTGCCTCAATTGTCATGAAACTTGGTCAGGATGTTTGTCTCATTAATATCTCGGACGAGTTCGAACATGGGTTATCAGGGTTGGAAAACTAGGTCACAGAGCCCAAATATAGAAAAACCTTGTTAACACTCTAGAGGCTACTTTTTCAGTCCAAATATCCTGGAAATTTGTCAGAAAAGTTCTATCGATGATTTCTAGCTCAAGTTCTAATATGGGTCATCTGGGTTCAAAAACTAGGTCACGGAGCCCAAAAATTGAAAAATCTTGTTAACACTCTAGAGGTAACATTTTCAGCCCAAATAATGTGGATATTTGTCAGAAAAGTTGCTTTGAAGATTTCTAGGTCAAGTTCAAATATGGGTCATCTGGGTTTAAAAACAAGGTCACAGAGCCCAAAAATAAAAACATCTTGTTAACACCCTAGAGGTAACATTTTCAGCCAAAATAATCTGGAAATTTTTCAGAAAAGTTGCTTCAAAGATTTCTAGCTCAACTTTGAATATGGGTCATCTGGGTTCATAAACTAGGTCACAGAGCCCAAAAATTGAAAAATCTTGTTTACACTCTAGAGGTTACATTTTCAGCCCAAATAATCTGGAAATTCGTCAGAAAGGTTGCCTTGATGATTTCTAGATCAAGTTCGAATATGGGTCATCTGGGGTCACAAACTAGGTCACAGAGTCCAAATATGGAAAAACCTTGTTTACATTCTAAAGGTAACATTTTCAGTCCAAATAATCTGGAAATTTGTCAGAAAGGTTCTATCGATGATTTCTAGCTCTGTTTTGAATATAGGTTTTCGGGGGTCAAAAACTAGGCCACAGAACCCGAAAGTAGAAAAACCTTGTTAATGCTCTAGAGGTTACATTTTTAGTCCAAATGTCCTTGAAAGTTGTCAGAAAGGTTGTTTCAATAATTTCTAGCTCATATTTGGATATGGGTCATCTGGGATCAAAAACTAGGTCACATGGCCTAAATATTAAAAAACCTTTTTAATCTCCAGAGGTTACATTTTCAGTCTAAATATCCTGGAAATTTGTCAGACAGTTTTTTTTTGATGATTTCTACCTCAAGTTGGAGTATTGGTCATCTTGGGTCAAAAACTAGGTCACAGAGCCCAAATATGGAAAAACCTTGTTAACACTCTAGAGGTAACATCTTAATTCCAAATAACCTGGAAATTTGTCAGAAAGCTTAATTCTATGGAGATTGTTTCAATAATTTCTAGGTCAAGTTCGAATATCGGTCATCTGGGGTCAATTAACCAGGTCCATAGCAACTTTGTTAAAAGCAGTCATGCTCAGGTGAGCAATACAGGGCCATCATGGCCCTCTTGTCTATGATAAGTTTTAGTGTTGGTTAAGTTGTGGAAATAATTTTTTAAAACTGAATAAATTGTATTAACAATTATATTATGGAATTTTCAGATTTTTTTGACAAGAAGAAGCTAGCGGCTGTTAAAGAACAAAAGACAATGGATGCTTCTCAGAAGGTTAAAGAATAAAAGACAATGGATGCTTCTCAGAAGGTTAGTACCTATTACAGAGAACAAAAGACAATGGATGCTTCTCAGAAGGTTAAAGAATAAAAGACAATGGATGCTTCTCAGAAGGTTAGTACCTATTAAAAAGAACAAAAGACAATGGATGCTTCCCAGAAGGTTAAAGATTAAAAGACAATGGATGCTTCTCAGAAGGTTAAAGAACAAAAGACAATGGATGCTTCTCAGAAGGTTAGTACCTATTAGAGAGAACAAAAGACAATGGATGCTTCTCAGAAGGTTAAAGAACAAAAGACAATGGATGCTTCTCAGAAGGTTAGTACCTATTAGAAAGAACAAAAGACAATGGATGCTTCTCAGAAGGTTAGTACCTGTTGGAGAGAACAAAAGACAATGGATGCTTCTCAGAAGGTTAGCACCTATTAGAGAGAACAAAAGACAATGGATGCTTCTCAGAAGGTTAAAGAACAAAAGACAGTGGATGCTTCTCAGAAGGTTAGTACCTATTAGAGAGAACAAAAGACAATGGATGCTTCTCAGAAGGTTAAAGAACAAAAGACAATAGATGCTTCTCAGAAGGTTAAAGAACAAAAGACAATAGATGCTTCTCAGAAGGTTAAATAACAAAAGACAATAGATGCTTCTCAGAAGGTTAGTACCTATTAGAGATGGAATAATTGTACTGGAAAAATTACAATGACAGAAATCTCTATGTTCTGATACTTGTTTCACTTCTTTGTGATAGTACATGTACATTGAATGTAAAACTTCTTGTTATCTTAAGCTTTCCTCATGATTAAGGTAAATCTAAGAACCATGTGTTTTTTTGCTGTGTGATATTTGATTTTGATTCTGTAGGCTTTCTAGTCAGCAGAAAAAAAGACAAAGGAAACTCTGAAAGAAGTGGCCACAGCAGCCTCGATAAACAAAGTCAGGAAGACACATTTGTAATACATGTATTTTACCTTCTAATCTATCTTTCTGAGTTTATTTGTTATCAATATGAATTTCCCATATACAGACTCTCCCAGAAGAGTTTTAGATATTTTAGACAGTGCAAGATACAGAAAGTGTCACATTCTAGAAACACTCCTGGTTCTTTTACATGCGCAGTGTGAATAACATACATGGGACCTCAGTTCAAAGTTTCATCTGAAAGACTTTTAGTTTTGTTAGTGAACATTAGCGGGGAATTAACTCACAATTCCTGAATAAAAAGCTCCCTGCATTACCTCTGTACACAGATATGCCCCTTTTATTTTCTTACATTAATATTGGACCGGAAGTTCAGTTTACTGCAAGAAAATAATTTTGAATTCAGCTCTAAGGTTGTTCAGTTTCTGATGTATGCATTTTGAATTCAGTACTAAGGTTGTTCAGTTTCTGATGTATGCATTTTGAATTCAGTACTAAGGTTGTTTAGTTTCAGATGTATGCATTTTGAATTCAGTACTTATGTTGTTCAGTTTTGGATGTACGCATTTTGAATTCAGTTCTAAGGTTGTTCAGTTTCGGATGTACGCATTTTGAATTCAGTACTAAGGTTGTTCAGTTTCAGATGTACGCATTTTGAATTCAGTACTAAGGTTGTTCAGTTTCGGATGTAGGCATTGTGAATTCAGTACTAAGGTTGTTCAGTTTCAGATGTACGCATTTTGAATTCAGTACTAAGGTTGTTCAGTTTCGGATGTAGGCATTGTGAATTCAGTACTAAGGTTGTTCAGTTTCGGATGTATGCATTGTGAATTCAGTACTAAGGTTGTTCAGTTTCGGATGTAGGCATTGTGAATTCAGTAGTAAGGTTGTTCAGTTTCGGATGTACGCATTTTGAATTCAGTACTAAGGTTGTTCAGTTTCGGATGTAGGCATTGTGAATTCAGTACTAAGGTTGTTCAGTTTCTGATGTATGCATTTTGAATTCAGTGCTTAGGTTGTTCAGTTTCTTATGTATGCATTTTGATTGAAGAGTCCATTTTCATGTTCTATTAATATCCGTGTAAACTGTTACTGGAATATTTAAGTTAATAAAACTGACAATTAGCCATTTTGCCATTTTCAGGTTTGAGAAGTTCCTCTGGTATATTTTTATTATTATTGGTGGTCGTTATCAGCAGCAGAATGAATTGATAGTGAAACGATACATGAAGCAAGATGATTACAACTTCAAGAATAACTGCTGGTTTAATGTGAACCATATTTGAGTTTTAAGCTTACTCAAAGACAGTTACAGTTGTATAAAATGCAGTATTTTTTGGCAGTTTTGTTGTTCAGGTTATGATAAAAACCAACCCGTGTATAAAAAGCTTTCGTTAAAAGTGATGGGAAGAATGTGAATTGTTTTGATGTTTGTGATAATATTTCTGTCAAAAGTTAGTTTGGGTCAGGAAAAGGCTCACCTTATAATTATGCCCCCTCTTCAAAGGGTATATTGCTTTGCATTTGTCTGTCTGTCGGTCGGTCCGTCGGTCCGAAGACCAAATGGTTTCCGACCAATAACTAAAGAATGCTTAGGCCTAAGAACTTCAAACTTGGTAGGATGATTGTCCATCACCAGTAGATGACCCCTGTTGATTTTGGGGTCAAGGGGTCAAAGGTCAAGGTCACATTGACCTTGTAGGTAGAAACGGTTTCCGACCAATAACTAAAGAACGCTTAGGCTTAGGAACTTCAAACATGGTAGGATGATTGTCCATCACCAGTAGATGACCCCTATTGATTTTGGGGTCAAGGGGTCAAAGGTCAAGGTCACATTGACCTTGTAGGTAGAAACGGTTTCCGACCAATAACGAGAGAACGCTTTGACCTAGGTTCACCAAACTTGGTATGCTGGTTGTTCGTCACCAGTAGATGACCCCTATTGATTTTGAGGTCAATAGGTCAAAGGTCAAGCTCACAGGGACCTTCATCCTAAAAATGGTTTCCGATCAATAACTAGAGAACGCTTTGACCTAGGTTCACCAAACTTGGTATGCTGGTTGTTCATCACCAGTAGATGACCCCTATTGATTTTGAGGTCATAGGTCAAAGGTCAAGCTCACAGGGACCTTCATCCTAAAAACGGTTTCTGATCAATAACTAGAGAACGCCTTGAGCTAGGTTCACCAAACTTGGTGCACTGGTTGGTCATCACCAGTAGATGACCCCTATTGACTTTGAGGTCATTAGGTCAAAGGTCAAGATCACACAGACTTTCATCTTAAAAACGGTTTCCGATCAATATCTAGAGAACGCTTTGACCTAGGTTCACAAAACTTGGTATGCTGGTTGGTCATCACCAGTAGATGATCCTCTATTGATTTTGAGGTCATCAGATCAAAGGTCAAGCTCACAGAGACTTTGACTCTAAAAACGGTTTCCGATCAATAACTAGAGAATGCTTTGACCTAGGTTCACCAAACTTGGTGTGCTGGTTGGTCATGACTAATAAATGACCCCTATTGATTTTGAGGTCATAAGGTCAAAGGTCAAGGCCACAGGGACCTTGATCCTAAAAACGGTTTCTGATCAATAACTAGAGAACGCTTTGGCCCAACCACAAGCAATTAGGTGCTGCCGGGGGGCATTTATGTTTTACAAACATTTCTTGTTTAATGGAAAACCGTAAACGCTCGAATATAATACGCACTATTTTTTCAAGAATTTTCAGTATCCACGATATTAAGGGGAGAAAACCAATGTCATCAGTACTGAAAGTACGGTATCTTAAAAGCCGTTATAACACCGTTTTTTTTCCTTTCTTTTTTTGTTTTTAGGTTTTTGTATTTGGCTCACCTGAGCACAAAGTGCTCAGGTTGAGCTTTTCTGATCAGTCTTTGTTCGTCGACCATCGTCCGTCATCAACTTTTCATTTAAATGACATCTCCTCTGAAACCAAAGGGCAAAATTAGATGAAACTTGCCTGGGATGTTCCTTGCATGAAGCTCTACCAAGATTTTTCACTGGAGCTAAAATTAGATTTTAAAAGTTGGATCTTTAAAAATCTCCGAAACCTCAAGGCCTGGAGCTTAGATATTTGGTATGAAACATCATCTAGTTGACCTCTACCGAGTTTGTTCAAATTATGACCATGGGGTCAAAACTTACCCAACCCCAGGGGCCAGTTGATTTTACATAGATTTATATAGGGAAACTTAAAAATCTTCTTGTCAGAAACTACAAGGCCTAGAGTTTAGATATTTGGTGTTCAGCATTGTCCAGTTAAACTTTTATTCATTGCTAGAAAGTGTTTGTTCATCAAGTGTGCATTTCCTAGAATATGAAACCATTTTATTTGGAGATATGAAAACTGATTTTTCTACCTCAAAAAAGTGTACTTTATATTCAGCATTTTGTAATTTTATTGATATGTTTCATTTTAAACAAATAGTAAATCAATTTACTAGGATTTGCAAATCAACAAGTACAACAATTGATCACATATTAGTTTCTGACTGTGATAAAATCTCTCAGTGTGGTGTTCTAGACATTTCCATAAGTGATCATTTGCCAGTGTATTGCACCAGAAAAATTTCGAAAACATTTGTAGGTAAACATAATACAGTGAAGACTCGATCACTGAAACATTATAATAAAGAAGATTTCCAACAAAGTTTATTGTCCACGGACTGGAGTAGTGTTATGAACTGTGATATTGCCTCTGAAGCTTGGAATAATTTTAAATATATATTTTTGTCAGTTTTAAACAATATTGCACCTGTTAAAGAGGTTAGAATTAAACAACGCACAGAGCCGTGGATTACATCAGACATTCTTAAATCTATCAATGAAAGAAATAAAGCTTTTCATTTGTTTAAAAAAAATTAGTCTGATGAGAACTATGATCATTTCAAACAGTTGAAAAATAGTACTGATTATATGATTCATTCTGCAAAGAAAAATTATTTTACAGATGTTCTTGAAGAAAATAAATATGATTCAAAATCGTTATGGAAAACGCTTAAAAATCTTGGATTGCCTTCTAAGAATGCTCATACTTCTTCATGTACTAATATTGGTCTCAACATTAATAATGAAATTTCTTTTGATAAATTAAATGTTGCTGAAAAATTTAATAACTTTTATGTAAATGTAGCATCAAAACTCGTAGAGAAACTCCCTACGCCTGTTTATAAATTTGGTAAAAATTTTGTTCAAAGTTTCTATTTATCTAAAGGAGTTATACCCGATAGTTTTTCTTTTAGTATTGTTTCTGAAAACAAGGTTTTAAAATATTTGAACAATTTAAGTGCAGAAAAGGCCACTGGTTTAGACGGTATACCTTCTCGTTTTGTCAAGGACAGCTCTCCTATTATAGCTGGTCCCCTTACCCATGTTATTAATCTGTCCTTGATACAAGGTGTTGTTCCTGATGACCTAAAGTCAGCCCGAGTAATTCCCCTTTATAAAAAGAAGGATAAAACAGAAGTTGGCAATTATCGCCCAGTGTCTATCCTTAGTATTATCTCTAAGATTTATGAAAAAGTAGTGTATGATCAGGTTGAAGGGTATCTTTGTAACAATGATTTATTATATAAGTTTCAGTCTGGTTTTAGACGAGGTTTCTCAACTGATACATGTCTTGTTCATTTGTCAGATTTTATTAGATTTCAAATGGATCAAGGCAATCTTGTCGGTATGATCCTTTTGGACCTTCAAAAGGCATTTGATACTGTAGACCACAGTATACTTTTAATGAAAATGGAAGCATTAGGTCTTGGTACCAACATCTTAAGGTGGTTCAAGTCGTATCTTACGGAACGACAGCAACTGGTTGATGTATCAGGAACTTTTTCCTCTTACTCCAGTATTTCTTGTGGTGTTCCCCAAGGTTCAATCTTAGGACCCCTTTTGTTTTTAATCTATGTAAATGATATGTCAGCTGTTGTTAGAAATAAACTTTTGCTCCATGCAGATGACTCGGGTATTTTGGTTACTGGTAAAAACAGGTCCGAAATTGAACATGCTTTAAATGAGGACATGGAGATTGTTAGCAAATGGCTCATTGATAATAAGTTGTCATTACATTTAGGTAAAACTGAGTCTATTCTTTTCGGCTCCAAGCCCAAACTTAGGTTAAATCCAAATTTAAATGTATCCTGTAATGGTCAAGTCATTGAGCCAACCTCATCAGTTAATTATCTTGGTGCCACACTGGATCAAAATTTATCTTGCGATTCAATGGCTTCCTCAGTTATTAAAAAGGCCAACTCAAGGTTAAAATTTCTGTATAGGAAACATGAATATCTCACGCAACATACTAAAAAGCTGTTGGTTATGTCTCTTATTCAGTGTCATTTTGACTATGCCTGTTCCTTTTGGTATTATGGTTTAAATAAGTTGTGGATGAATAAGTTACAGGTAACTCAAAATAAGTTGATAAGGTTTGCCTTGAACCTGGACCCAAGATCTCATATTGGTCATGAAGAATTTAAGTCTTTAAACTGGTTACCCGTGTCAAAACGAGTCGATCAAACATTGGTGAACATTTTATTCCAACCAAGGATATCCACAGTCACAATACTAGATTTCGTTAAAAAGGGTCTTTTGCAATCCCAAAAGTCAATGGTTTCGGTAAAAAATCTTTCGCTTATATTGGTTGTAAACTATGGAACGGGTTACCGTCTTCAATAACTAATATTTCACAGTCCCATATGTTAAAGGTTGCTGTCAAAAACCATTTTTTAAGTCAAGTTTTATAATCTTTTTATTTAAGTAATCGGTATCATGTGTGTATCTTTTTAAATGCATTCCACTTACCGGTATCTTCACCTGTTTTTAGCTCACCTGAGCACAAAGTGCTCATGGTGAGCTTTTGTGATCGCCTGATGTCCGGCGTCCATGCGTGCGTGCGTGCGTGCGTCGTCAACTTTTTCTTCAAACAACTTCTTCTCCAGAACTGCTGGGCCAATCTTGCTGAAACTTGGCAGGAATGTTACTTGCATGAAGCTTTACCAAAATTGTTCAAATGGTTCAGGTCCATTGCATTTCTAGGCCACAGGAGCTAAAAATAGATTTTCAAAGTTGGAACTTTAAAAATCTTCTTCTCCAGAACTACAAGGCCTGGAGTTTAGATATTTGGTATGAAGCATCATCAGGTGGACCTTTACCAAGTTTGTTCAAATCATGACCCCTGGGTCAAAAATCGCCCTGCCCCAGGGGTCACTAGTTTTACATAGAATTATATAGGAAAAACTTTAAAAATCTTCTTGTCTGAAACCACAAGGCCTAGAGTTTAGATATTTGATGTGCAGCATTGTCCAGTGGACTTCTTCCAAGTTTGTTCAAATCATGGCTCCTGGGTAAAAAATGGCCCAGCCCCGGGGGTCACATGTTTTACATAGAGTTATATAGGAAAAACTTTAAAAAATCTTCTTATCAGAAACTGCAAGGCCTAGAGTTTAGATATTTGGTGTGCAGCGTTGTCTAGTGGACCTCTACCAAGTTTGTTCAAATCATGGCTCCTGGGTCAAAAATGGCCCCGTCCCAGGGTTCAGATGTTTTATATAGAGTTATATAAAAAAAACTTTTAAAAAATCTTCTTGTCAGAAACCACAAGGCCTAGAGTATAGATATTTGGTGTGCAGCATTGTCCAGTGGACCTCTACTAAATTTCTTCAAATCAAAGCCACTGGGTCAAAATAGGCCCCACCCTGGGGGTCAATTGATTTTACATAGGCTTATAAAGGAAATCTTTAAAAGTCTTCTTCTCAGAAACCACAATGCCTACAGCTTAGATAATTGGTATGTAGCATTGTCTAGTAGACCTCTATCAAGTTTGTTCAAATTATGTCCCCTGGGTCAAAATTGGCCACGCCCCAGGGTTCTCTTGATTTACATATAGTTATATAGGAAAAACATGAAAAATCATTTTTCTCCAAAACTAATAGGACTAGACCTTAGATATTTGGTGTGGAGTATTGTGTTGAGAACCTTTACCAGTATTGTTTATATGTTGGCCCTGGGGTCAAAATTGGCCCCACCCCGGGGGCCCTTAATATGTATAAAAGGCAATCTTTAAAAAAATCTTCTTACTGGAAACCTCAATGCTTACAGCTTAAATATTTGGTATGGATCATTGTCTTGTGGATGTCTACCAAGTTTGTTCAAATTATGTCCCCTGGGTCAAAATTAGCCACGCCCCAGGGTTCTCTTGGTTTACATGTAGTTATATAGGAAAAAATATGAAAAATCATTTTTCTTCCTAACTAATAGGACTAGACCTTAGATATTTAGTCTGGATCATTGTGTTGAGAACCTTTACCAGTATTGTTTATATGTTGGCCCCGGGGTCAAAATTGGCCCCGCCCCGGGGGCCCTTAATATGTAAAAAAGGCAATCTTTAAAAATCTTCTTACTGGACACCTCAATGCCTACAGCTTAGATATTTGGTATGCAGCATTGTCTAGTGAACCTCTACCTAGTTTGTTAGAAAAATGTCCCCGGGGTCACTATTGGCCCTGCCCGAGGGGTCACAAGTTTTAAATAGCAGTAAAGAAGAAAATCTTAAAAAATCTTCTTGTCTAAAACCACAAGGCCTAGAATTTTATAATTTGGCATGAAGCAAGCTTTATCAAGCTTTTTGAAATTATTAGACTAGGTTAAAGGTCACGGAGGCTAAAAATAGATTTATCTACTGTACCTCATAGAGCCTTCGTTTATAGACCAATATCTTTGATATTTAGTATATAGGTTCCTTGCATGGACCTCTACCTATGGGTAGGGTTTGAGGTCACTGGGTCAAGGTCAAGGTCACCATAGCTTATGATAGATATTTCTACTTTCTGTCATAGAGCCTTTATTTATTGACTGATATTTTACATATTTGGTTTGTAGGCACTTACATATTTTCAATTAAAAAATGAAATACTGCTTAACAGCAAACCTACAGCCGAAGTACTCAGGTGAGCGATCCAGGGCCATCATGGCCCTGTTGTTTATTTAAATGCTAGTATGAAATGGTGCTTTTTCATATAATTTTTTATCATGTACTTGTGATAATTTTATACTGGATAAATCTTTTTACTCTCATGTCATAAATTATTAATATGTGCTAAATACTTGTGATATTCAAATATTATTTCTAAGCCAGGTCATTTTAATATCCTGAGATTCCATGATTAGTTCTCCACCAAGACATTTAATATATTTTATAGTATGTGATTGCTTAAATCTGTGATATTCTGTAATTCATGTCTCTCTATGTCATGCCGCCAGTAACAAGGACCACAATGGAAATAAGGGATCACTCTCTTTTTTGTGCTATCCTTGGTACTGTGTTGCATGACATGGTTCATACTCATGCTTGTATCTTATTTAATCAGTGAATTATTTTATTGATACAACATGTTTTTACATAACCATTGTATGCACTGTGATACCGAAATAAATCTATCTATCTATCTATCTACCAAGTTTGTTCAAATCATGGCTCCTGGGTCAAAAATGGCCCCGCCCCAGGAGTCACATGTTTTACATAGAGTTACACATGTATATAGGAAAAACTTAAAAAAATTTTCTTGTCAGAAACTGCAAGGCCTAGAGTTTAGATATTTGGTGTGCAGCATTGTCCACTGGACCTTTACGGAGTTTGTTCAAATCATGACTCCTGGGTCAAAAATGGCCCCGCCCCAGGGGTCACATGTTTTACATAGAGTTATATAGGAAAACTTAAAAAATCTTCTTGTCAGAAACTGTAAGGCCTAGAGTTTAAATATTTGGTGTGTAGCATTGTCTAGTGGACCTCTACCAAGTTTGTTCAAATCATGGCTCCTGGTTCAAAAATGGTCCCGCCCCAGGAGTCACATGTTTTACATAGAGTTATACAGGAAAAACTTTAAAAATCTTCTTTTCAGATACCACAAGGCCTAGAGATTAGATATTTGGTGTGTAGCATTGTCCAGTGGACCTTTACCAAATTTGTTCAAATCATAGCCACTGGGTCAAAAAAGGCCCTGCCTCAGAGGTCAAATGTTTTACATAAAGTTATATAGGAAAAAGTTTAAAAAGTCTTCACATCAGAAACCAAAAGGCATAGATCTTAGATATTTTGTATGTAACATTGTCAAGAGAACCTCTACCAAGTTTGTTCAAATCATGGTCCCTAGTTCAAAAATGGCTCCGCCCCAGTGGTCACATGTTTTACATAGAGTTATACAGGAAAAACTTTAAAAATCTTCTTTTCAGATACCACAAGGCCTAAGTTAAGATATTTGGTGTACAGCATTCTCTACTATACCTCTGCCAAGTTTGTTCAAATCATAGACCCTGGGTCAAAAAAGGCCCTTTTCTAGGGATCACATGTTTTACGTAGAGTTATATAGGAAAAATTTTAATAATCTTCTTGTCAGAAACCACAAGGCCTAGAGTTTAGATATTTGGTGTACAGCATTGTCCAGTGGACCTTTACCAAATTTGTTCAAATCATGACCCTGGGGTCAAAACTGGCCCCACCCGGAGGGTCATTTGATTTTACACAAGGATTTATATAGGGAAAACTTTGAAAATCTGCTGCTCTGAAACACCAAGGGCTATACCTTCAATTGTTTGTTGTTATGTCTCCGCCCCGCCCTTCTGATGGAGACATATTGTTTTTGCCTTGTCCATGGGTGTCTGTCTGTCTTTCACACTTCATTTCCTTTCAATAACGAGTACCAGGTGACCCAAAGCCTTCAAACTTCACAGCGTTATTGCCCTTATTGAGTACAAAAAATCCCTTTTGTGTTTTTGGTAAGTAGGTCGAAGGTCAAGGTCAGAGGGACCTCTAGAGTGAAAACCGTTTCCTGCATGAAGCTCTACCAAGTTTGTTCAAATGGTTCCGGTCCATTGCATTTCTGGGTCACAGGAGCTAAAAACAGATTTTAAAAGTTTGATCTTTAAAAATCTTCTTTTCAGAAACCACAAGGCCTGGAGCTTTGATATTTGGTATAAAGCATCATCTAGTGGACCTCTACCAAGTTTGTTCAAATTATGATCCTGGGGTCAAAAATGGCCCCGCCCCAGGGGTAACTTGATTTACATAGAGTTATATAGGAAAAACTTTAAAAATCTTCATGTCAGAAACCGTAAGGCGTAGAGCTAAGATATTTGGTGTGCAGCATTGTCTTGTGGACCTCTACCAAGTTTGTTCAAATCTTGGCCTCTGGGTCAAAAATGGCCAAGCCCCAGGGATAACTTGCTTTATATAGAGTTATATAGGAAAAACTTTAAAAATCTTCTTGTCAGAAACCGTAAGGCATAGAGCTTAGATATTTGGTATGTAGCATTGTCTAGTGGACCATTACCAAGTTTGTTCAAATTATACCTCTGGGGTCAAAGTTGGACCCACCCTGGGGTCATTGGTTTAACATACATGTAGGCTTATACAGGAAAAACTTCTAAAATCTTCTTGTCTGAAACCACAAGGCCCTGAGCCTTAAGATTTGGTATGTAGCATTGTCTAGTGGACCTCTACCAAGTTTGTTCAAATTAAACCCCTGAGGTCAAATTTGGCCCCACCCCAGGGTCATTGGTTTTACATAGGCTTATATAGTGATAACTTTGAAAATCTTCTTTTAGAAGGAGAAGTAACATTTACAGTCCAAATAATCTGGAAATTTGTCAGACAGGTTGTTTCTATAATTTTTAGCTTAAGTTCGAATATGGGTCATCTTGGTTCAAAAACTAGGTCACAGAGCCCAAAAATAGAAAAACCTTGTTAACACTCTAGAGGTTAAATTTTCAGTCAAAATATCCCAGAAATTTGTATGAAAGGTTGTTTTGATTTTTAGCTCAAGTTCAAAATTGGGTCATCTGGGGTCAAAAACTAGGTCGCAGAGCCCAAATATGGAAAAACCTTGTAAACACTCTAGAGGTAACATTTTCAGTCCAAATAACCAGGAATCTGTCAGAAAGGTTGTTTCAATAATTTCTAGGTTAAATTTGAATATGGGTCATCTGAAATCAAAAACTAGGTCACAGAGCCCAAAAATAGAAAAAAACTTGTTAACACTCTAGAAGCTACTTTTCAGTCCAAATATTCTCCAAATTTGTCAGAAAGGATGTTTTAATGATTTCTAGCTCAGATTCAAATAAAGGTCTTCTGGGGTCAAAAACCTAGGTCACAGACCCCAAATATGGAAAAACCTTGTTAACACGCATTGAGGTAAGATTTTCAGTTCAAATAACCTTGAAATTTGTCAGAAAGATTGTTTTAATGATTTCTAGCTCAGTTTTGAATATGGGTTATCTGGGGTCAAAAACTAGGACACAAGGCCAAAAAGTAGAAAATCCTTGTTAATGCTCTATAGGTTACATTTTCAGTCCAAATGTCCTTGAAATTTTTCAGAAAGGTTGTTTCAATGATTTCTAGACCAGATTAGGATATGGGTCATCTGGGATCAAAAACTAGGTCACAGAGCCCTAAAATGTTAAAACCGTTTTAACACTCCAGAGGTTACATTTTCAGTCCAAATATCCTGGAAATTTGTCAGACAGGTTGTTTTGATGATTTCTAGCTCAAGTACTAAAATGGGTCATCTTTGGTAAAAGACTAGGACACAGAGCCCAAATATGGAAAAACCTTGTTAACACTCTAGAGTTAAGATTTTAATTCCAAATAACCTGAAAATTTGTCAGAAAGGTTGCTTCTATGATTTCCAGCTCAACTTTGAATATGGGTCATCTGGATTAAAAAACTAGGTCACAGAGCCTAAATATCGAAAAACTTTGTAAACACTCTAGATAGAGGCTACATTTTCAGTCCAAATGTCCTGGAAATCTGTCAGAAAGGTTGTTTTGATGATTTGTAGCTCAAGTTTGAATATGGGTCATCTGGGTTCAAAAACTAGGTCACAGAGCCGAGATATCGAAAAACCTTGTTTACACACTAGAAGCTACATTTTCAGTCCAAATAACCTGGAAATTTGTCAGAAAGATTGTTTCAATAATTTCTAGATCAAGTTCAAATATGGGTCCTCAGAGTCATCATGAATTAACCAGGTCCATAGCAACTTTGTTAAAACAGTCATATTCAGGTGAGCGATACAAGGCCATCATGACCCTCTTGTTTGTAAATGGTTTAACTTAGTGCATCTAAGCTGCTAGAAAAATGCTGAAAAATGCTGAAACGACAGGTATAAATTAGTTCAGTTTTCTTTTTTAAAAGCAAAAATTCAAAATCAGCTTATATTTTCAAAATATGAATTTAAGAGACGTCAGATGATGTAAAATGATACAATGTTTATGTTTAATGTTAAAAATTCTGTCAGGTTTCCCGTCGTACTTTGAACAACAGTGACTGTGTCTAACCTGGTCTTTATGTTGAATTATATCAAAGTAATCAAAGGATGGTCATAGTTTATTATCATAATTGATATTACAAGTATATTTGTTATTCTGTTCAAGCATGTTATTCCATAAAAGTCATGTTATTTTGTTACTTAACAAAACAGACAAAGTTTCAATATCATAATTACCACCGTTAACCTCAAGAGATATATGGACAAATATGTTGTTGTTCTTCTTAAAAAAATGTACATTACCTAAGTTATAATATGTCTGAACAGACAGGTCTTCAATTGAAAGATATATATTAAATTTCTTTTATTGGCATCCGCAAACAAAATAGAGTGCTGTAGATTAAGGTTCCTTAAAAATACAGTGAAAAACCGTTCACTCAAATCCATTTGAATTTTCCTTGTTACTTATAGATACTGGTTTGCACACTAACACAAACTGTCAAGAATTTCAACTTCATACACCCGTTCTTAGGCAATTACTACTAGAATTTCATTATATCTTCCCGCCGCCAACCTCCCGCACAGGGAAGGGAGGGAGCGGGGATGATACTGGAATCAACTTGACTAGCTAACTGCCTGGCTTGGTTATTTGTTGAGGGCATAATTCAAAATGTAATGGTGGTATCAATTTAAAACTTCCTTGATGCAACGACAGATGGATAGACCTCATTGAGAAAATATAGATCTCTTTAGCATAATTTTAAAGTTATTGCCATTTGTAATTTATCAAACTTACCTACGTACATGGACATATCTTACTGAGGAGATCGCAGTGTCCAAGAATTTTGCAGTTATTGTCAATTGTGATTTTTCATCCTTAATTTATGGCCGGTGAATCACCCAAAAGTATTGGATATGTCAACTTGAAACTTCACACTTTGATAAATTTCATTGATAAAGTTCAGTGCTGAAGTATGAACCATGACGTTCTTATGCATAATTTTGCAGTTAATGTCCGATGTAATTTGTCATATTTATTGTTCATAACTTTAAGGCAATGTCATGTATAAACATGAAATACATAATACTCTACTGACAAAGTGATATGTGGGAGTATTTTCGACAGAACAGTGGTTTTCAAAGTTCAATACCGAGTACACTGGTGCAGCATGTAGAGGAGTATTAAGTCTCTTATAGGATCAACCAATAATTATGAGATATGAACACTTTTAAACAACCT
Source organism: Cyclina sinensis (assembly GCA_012932295.1). Lineage (NCBI taxonomy): Eukaryota > Metazoa > Mollusca > Bivalvia > Venerida > Veneridae > Cyclina > Cyclina sinensis. The sequence continues at coordinate 2,103,196 of JAAONU010000010.1, read as the reverse complement.
TTCTGCAAAATGGAAGGAAAGAAAATATTGGCAATACTGATTACTGGTTCTGTGACCCAAACAAATTCAGTGCTTTTAAACAACCTTTCTGCAAAATGGAAGGAAAATAAAATATTGGCAATACTGATTACTGGTTCTGTGACCCAAACAAATTCAGTGCCTTTAAACAACCTTTCTGCAAAATGGAAGGAAAAGAAAATATTGGCAATACTGATTACTGGTTCTGTGACCCAAACAAATTCAGTGCCTTTAAACAACCTTTCTGCAAAATGGAAGGAAAAGAAAATATTGGCAATACTGATTACTGGTTCTGTGACCCAAACAAATTCAGTGCCTTTAAACAACCTTTCTGCAAAATGGAAGGAAAAGAAAATATTGGCAATACTGATTACTGGTTCTGTGACCCAAACAAATTCAGTGCTTTTAAACAACATTTCTGCAAAATGGAAGGAAAAGAAAATATTGGCAATACTGATTACTGGTTCTGTGACCCAAACAAATTCAGTGCTTTTAAACAACATTTCTGCAAAATGGAAGGAAAAGAAAATATTGGCAATACTGATTACTGGTTCTGTGACCCAAACAAATTCAGTGCTTTTAAACAACCTTTCTGCAAAATGGAAGGAAAAGAAAATATTGGCAATACTGATTACTGGTTCTGTGACCCAAACAAATTCAGTGCCTTTAAACAACCTTTCTGCAAAATGGAAGGAAAAGAAAATATTGGCAATACTGATTACTGGTTCTGTGACCCAAACAAATTCAGTGCTTTTAAACAACCTTTCTGCAAAATGGAAGGAAAATAAAATATTGGCAATACTGATTACTGGTTCTGTGACCCAAACAAATTCAGTGCCTTTAAACAACCTTTCTGCAAAATGGAAGGAAAAGAAAATATTGGCAATACTGATTACTGGTTCTGTGACCCAAACAAATTCAGTGCCTTTAAACAACCTTTCTGCAAAATGGAAGGAAAAGAAAATATTGGCAATACTGATTACTGGTTCTGTGACCCAAACAAATTCAGTGCCAACAGTGCTTTATTTTGTTGTTGTTGTTGTTTTTTTAATTTTACTTTATCATATATCAGCGATATTTGAGTAAGTTACCTTACATAGATTTGATATTAAGAATATCTTTCAGTGCATTGGAATTGAACATTTAAACATTTTATAAATAAATAGTTTTGTATTGTTTCTGTGACTATGACTCAAGATACATATTTTTCGAAAATTTTAGTGAGATAAATAATTGTACAGATTGTTTAACTAGTACAGGGAGGCTACCGCTGCATGATGACACTAAAACCACTACCTCATTTAGATCCCTTTGGTTAACTATTTTATTACTGACTCATTTTCTAAATGAATCCCCAAGATTATTACTATATACTTATTACTATAGCAACATGTATCCAAGCGTTTGTTCAACTCATTTTAGCTTTATGTAACATTGAACAATAGAATTGGTATTTTCCCTGAATTTTACCATCAGACTAGAAAGAGCACAAGCTGATCAATCACTATTACGTTAATATTTTTTCTTTCTTATGGTTCCTACATTTTGGTTAATACAAAGTAACAATGTATATGCGGCTTTTGTTATCGTTGAACTATCACTAATGGGTTAGCTAGCCTGAATTATAGTCTATAATGTCCAAGTGTAATGCCCTCCAGCATGCAGCTAAAATAAGAATTGGTTAATATAAAACGAAAATAATCACATATTTCTTTATTTCTTGCCATAAAAGTACTCCCAATGACTAGAAATACATGACTTTTTTCGGTGAATCCACTTTTGGAATGCGTCTTGATACGCTGGTTTTGGTAAACACCAAATTACTGGCATGTGACATTTTAACGAGCGTTTTGCAATACTTGGTCTTTTGGTGGTTTTTATTGCTGACCAACCTAGCAGGCTCAAAATAATAAATGATTTCATCTACTGTAACCACACTTGCAAATTTATTTTCTTCATATTCCCGAAATATTTTGAGCAAACAATCGACGATGTTAACTTGACGATGTTAACTTGTTGCTTTGTTTGACTATCAGAAGCTTGTTTAGACTTTATTTAAATACTGAATTTTGAACAAGACCGTATTTATTTTGAAGTTGTATTTTCAACTGATAAACCCAAAAATCAGTACTGAGCTTAGCTATATGTAGATAAGTTATGAGGTAGGCTATTGACTGGGGACTGCTGATTAAATATTCAAATAACCTGTGATTTAAACAAGATGGACTATTTTGCACATGTCATTTGTGGGCTTGACAATGGGATTACATTATATCAGATGTCTAAAGGAAAGTATTCAGAAATATTCCTCCAAAACCTGAAGATAAATAGGAATGATAATGCATAGGTGTTGCCTATAGTGTACACAAAATATACCCTAATTAAGACTTGAATTGGGAGGCTTGTTTTTGGTGCGGGTCCAACCGTATCAGCAAGGCAGTTTACTTAACTGATATTCCAGTATCAGGCTCCCAGTTTCGTAGAAAATAGCCAACTTTGTCACAAAGTGTCACTATCTGCAGCAGTACTTGAACAACTGTCCATATCATGAATATGTTTCTGTTCTATTACAGATTCCTTTTTAGGTAGACGTAGATAAAGGGAAATAAAAATAAGACAGAATATGATGCATATTACGATGATTATATTTCACATGGTAAGATACAGAAAATCAATTATACAGTTTTATTTATATCTGATGGTGATACAAATACAAATATTACATGAGCTCCTCTAACTTTAACACTTTGGTAATTCTTAATTCAAGCATATTCAAAGAACCACATACTTTATTGTCTTAGTAGAAAAACCCTTATAATCAAATATATACAAATAAATGTACAACATTGTTGTCAATGTACAACCTCTAACACTTTTATTTGCTGAATATAACACACAATTCTTTAACTAAAAATAAAAAGGACTACGAGAGGTGATTCATGTGAGAGGTGACCCTGTAGCTTTGTGGCCTATGCAAATGCAAGGACTTTCGGTTTAAGCACTGGCACTTAAATAAGATATTAGTAGACACAAAGTCTTTAATAACATAATATTTGTACGATATATTCTGAATTTTCCATGTCTATTAAGGTTTACCCTTTCTGAAATGTAGATGTCTTAGTCAAGGATATGGTATTTTATTTTATGTATGAAATAAAATAATTACAGTACAAGATTTGCCATTCTGACATACCAAAAATTTTGTAAATCTGTAAACTTTTAAATAAGGTGATATATTATTGGAGAAAACCATTACTGCATACTGCATTATAATGAGAATGAGGTTTTGAAGCCCAACTGTGACCTTGACCTTTGAGGTACAGACCTGGGTCTTGTGCAAGAAACGTCGTCAATATGTGCAACAAATTTATGCCAAATTATTTTAAATCTATCCATAAATGAAAAAGAGAGCCAATGGCCCTAAAGCTCTCACCTGGGTTCAAAGATGAAAGAAATTTTTAAGAATGTAATGATGCATATCACAGAAATGGAGCAATGCAATTTCATTGCCATAAATCCAAAAACAAGAAGTAAGTCAGTAGGTCAAAATATAGGTCATGAGACAACAATTTTGAAATCGGAACGAAAAGCTGTACACACAGTCCAAATTTCATTGCCGTAGCTTTAAAAAAAAGTAGGTCAGTAGGTCAAAAATATAGGTCATGCTATGAAGTTTTTGAAATCGGAACAAAACACTGTACACATGGTCCAAATTTCATTGCCATAGCTCCAAAAACAAAAAGTAGGTCAGTATGTCAAAAATACAGGTCATGCAATGACATTTTTGAAATCGAAACGGAAAACTATGCACATGGTCCAAATTTCATTGCTGTAGCTAAAAAACAAAAAAAGTGGGTCAGTAGGTCAAAAATATTGGTCAAAGAATAATATATTTTTAAAATAATCTTGAAAAACTGGACAAATGGTCCAAATTTTATTTCCATAGCGAAAAACTTAAAAAATGAGGAGAAAAAAATTTAAAGATTTTTAAAGAATTTACTATATAACTCTATGTAAAACATTTGACCCCTAGGGCGGGGCAAGTTTTGACCTAGGGGCCATGATTTGAATAATCTTGGTAGAGGTCTACTAGACATTGCTGCATACCAAATATCTAAGCTCCATGTGTTGTAGTTTCTGACAAGAAGATTTATGAAGTTTTCCCTATGTAACTCTATGTAAAATCAAGTGACCCCCAGGGCGGAGCCTGTTCTGACCCCAGGGTCATAATTTGAACAATCTTGGCAAAGGTCCACTAGATGATGCCTCATACCAAATATCTAAGCTCGAGCTTTGTAGTTTTTGAATAGAAGATTTTTAAAGTTTTTTATTTTGATTGCCATGGCAACCAGTGTTCTGGATGGAATTGAATTCTTTGAACAACTTTGGAAGAGCTTCATGCAAGGAACATCCCATGTTTCACAGGAGATGTCGTTTAAATGAAATTGTTGACGCCTCACGACGCATGACGCACACCACACGACGCACACCGGACATTGAGGTAAGACAAAAGCTCACACTGGCACTAAGGACTACGAGAGGTGATTCATGAATTTTGAAACACCCTGTAGCTTTGTTTCTCCAGAGAGAGATGGCACAACGTTTAGGTGTATCTCAGGCTACTATTAACCAAATTATTAAAAGTGTACTGCAATGTAAACTTCGCAAGAAATGCAAAGTTCATAAGCTCAATGCAAATCAAATTGAGAAAAGACGACAACGTTCATGGCGTCTGTATTTACGTTTAAATAACAACCAGTGGAAAAATTTTGTCACCACCGACGAGGCAATGTTTTATCTCGGTGGCAGTTATGGTCGTCGTCGGGTTTGTTATTACCGTACAGTTAAGTACTTAAGTTTGTAAAACGCGATTCATTTGCTCCAGGATTCATGGCCTGGGCAGGCGTAAGCTTCCATTGGTAAAACGGATATCCGTATTATTGATAAAGGTATAAAATTTAATTCAGACTTCAATATCAATAAAGTTCTTAAGCCTTTTGTCAAAAAAAATCTTCCCAGAATGTTTCCTGGAGACCAAATTAAAGACAGTCATGGTCTTCCACCAAGATAGTGCACCCAGTCATACCTCCAAACACACACTGGCATACTTGCTTCAACAAAAAATCAACTTTGTGACGCCAGAAGAATGGATGCCCGAAAGTCCTGATGCAGCATCAATGGATTTTGCTATCTTGGGTATCATCAAACGACGTTTACAAAAACGTAAACTATACACTTTGGCAGGTCTTAAACGAGCATTAAAGGATGAATGGAAAAAATTAGAACCAACAGTTATAAATAAAACCTTGCAGTCATGGCCAAAGCGATGTAGACTCATTTACAACATGCATGGATCACATATTGAGCATTTGTTACAGTAAAATGCATATCAGCTTAAAATTATACGCTGTTAGAAAGTGCTTCAAAATTTGTGAATCACCTCTCGTAGTGGAAATATAATGAGTAAATGTTTAATATATTTGAGACTATTAAAGTCAGTTACCAATTCTGAAGACATTAACCCTTACCATGCTATTGGCAATCGACACTGCCTTTGTGACCAGAGCAGACCAAGATCAGCCTGCACATCCGTGTAGTCTGATCATGGTCTGCACTTTTCGTCATTCAGTCAGTAAATTTTCAGTAAGCAGCCCCCTTAAACAGTTATTGGATTTGTCCAAATTGAAAGATGGACAAGTCCGTTTTAGATATTTAGCATTTCAAGTGTTAAGAGAAAGATCTCATCATATTACCCTTTAGTCTGTTTAGTTAAAACATACAATACATTCTTCATTTATTTCAAGCCACAGTATTAATTAAGGTACAAATATTATTATCAACATTAACCTGAATACATACACCCTGAAGATCAAATAAATTATTCAATCATATATCAATGACGTTACAATTTTCACAGGGAGCTGACATTCTTTCTTTTATCTGAACATACATGTATATATTAATTAATGTTTCACACAATGTTTCAGGGTATTTCTATACAAGTCCCTATATCCAAGTAAGTAAATATTTGAAAGTAGTGACATGTGACATACATAACATATGTACATATAATAACAACCAAAAGAGTGCACCCTGCCCAGTGGGCCTATAAGTCGGCTTCATAGCCTACAGTAATTTTAACAAAAAAGAAAAAAAGAAAAAAAAAAGAATTAACTGCTAAATTTGACATATTCAGACTGTTACTTTCAAACTAAAGACTAATTTGATAAAACTTTACAATTCTTTTTACTGCAATCTGACTATCAGAAAGGTACTCTAAAAGCTGAATGAAAAAACTCATATATAACATTTCGACTCATTATTTTAACATCATAGACATCATACCATGTAACATACAGCATGAGATACAAATACAAGTGTTGTGTGATCTATATCCATGTAAAGGTAGCCACAGAAGACTTAACCCAAAGAAAGCTGAAAACCCAATATATTGGCAAAAATCACTAAATAGTTAATGGCGTCAAATATTTTGATATTTTAATGACGTCAAATTAACAAGAGTGTTCATTTGTTACGTCATGTCACATCTATATAACATACATATGTACAAAACCACAAACTAAAAGAATGTATCTTTAAAGCAACTTATATATCTTATAACATTCCTTTTCACTGGAAAATATAACAACTCAAGACAGCAGATACTTAAAGAAACATTTTACTTTAAACTATTAAAATGACATAAATAGCTTATTTTGTTCAAACGTCACTACAGACAATGGGAAATGAAACAAGAGGTCACCTGGGTCGCTTACCTGAACAGAGGCTATCAAACATTATGAGCAGGGGAGATAGGGGAAGGGGGTTGGGGACAGCGAGAATAGTGGTTATATAGAGGGTCACCCAGATCACATTTCTGCCAAATTATTTTCACATCTGGCCAGCGGTATCTCAGAACTACAGCTATCACCAAATGTGATGACCCCAACCCACCCCGTCAATACTGCCTTGGCAGACAAAATAGGAAATATTAAAGGTGTCACACACATCTCCACTTATGGGCAAATAGACACATAAAGTCTCAAATCTATAACCCCTGAAAAATGTGGACAAAAGTTGCACCACAAGATTTTGCTATGACGGGTTGTTAAACCTCAAAGCAGGCATTGGTGTTCAAGAAAATAGGTCATGGACATTTAAAATTATTGGTGAATATGCATAACTAGTTTCAAATTGATAGTCCTGGAAATTTGAAAGTGGTCGCATCACAAAATGTCTTGAACAGACCGACTGACCAACCCACCAAAAATCGACTGCCAATAAGGTGACCCCTATATACAAAACAAAGTTATACATTTTTTAAAAAAAGTTTTCCCATAAAGACATAAAGTAAATTAATCCCCACCCTAGGCAGCATTTTTTTCATGGATCACAATAAAGTTCACAATCAATACAGAGGGTCACCCAAGGAACATTTTGTGTGAAATCATTTTCAAATTAGACCTGCAGTTTCAAAGATTTAGAAGGTTACCAATGGAACAGTTCTGCAAAATTATAAACAAGCCAAGCAAAGGTTTCCTAGAAAGAAGTTTTTTCTTAATGATGCGATAGCAAACATAGTAAAAACAACTGAAAAGCAATAAATTTCACAATATATGCAAGGGGCCACAAACGAACCATTTGAAGCCAGGAAGCAGTCATCGAAAGATTAATGTAAGTTGCAAGAACTTGCTTCCCAATCGATGTAAGAAAAAATAAATAAGAAAAAAAAATAAACCGAACATTCTGGTATAGTGTATTTAAACAGGCTCATTGGTTTCAAAGGAAATGTCACTTAAAGCAAAGTAATTACGTACAGATAACGGACGGTCCTAATGGCTGTTAAATGCTATAACACCTGTATTCAGGCACCACAGTTATATGGCTTCTAAGAAAGAAGGAAATGACTTTTAAAATGCAAAGAACATAAAAATAATAAAGTAGGATCAAATTTGAAAAATATAAGTGATGAACAATTATAGAAAAGAGTAATACATTTTAATAATGTATATCCTGATTACAAGTTAAAAATCATGAAATACAAATATATTAAATTTGAAATTCAACTTTTCCATTTATAACTTTACAGTAAACAACTTAATCTGTTCAATGCACTTAATTAAACACAATTTTACCCAAAAAAATGTATATGAGCCTAAAATAATACAAAAGCTTTTTAACATACTCCTGTAGCACATGTAGTGCAATTTATAGAACAAATGAACATCAGTGCTAAAACAAAATACAAAGTACTGACCTAAGCTTTGATTTTACTACAACAGTGATTTTTGAAGTCATCAAATGGAAGGATAGAAAATCCACAACAATAAAAGGAATTCATATATCACCTTGACCATAGTTCTGTCTTGTACACATTCTCATTAGTTTCATTCTAAATGTCATAGCAATGTTTTAAGAGGATCAATTATATCATGAAGAATTGCACGAATTAGGTGTATAATGAGACTGCACTGTGCCCGGTCAACACTCACAGCGGAGAATGAAGTCTGAAAATAAAAATAAAAGATAAAACCTTAATCAAATCACATCTAATAATTCATATTACAATGTACATAGAATACACCTGAAGGCCCAACAAACTACTGTTACCACTGCTAAACTTTTTATTTTGTAACTTACTATTCTTTAGAACAATTTCATTTTCTTGATAAAATTTAATATACATCCTTATTTCATTGTTTGGACATTTTATCCCTAAGACGCAAGCTAAGTATGGTATATGTAAAAGAGGAATAGTTTTGTAATAACGCAAGGTAGAGTTATGTCCCTTATCTTCTTTCATTCAGTGCCTCTATAATTGCATGAATTTTTAACAAATTCCCATTAACATTTATGAAGCAAAGCTGTGGACAAAATAATTGCTTAAAGACTGTAAACAAAGGGAGACAATTAAAAAAGGTAAAGCCAGGTTATGTTTCTTACATAATACACTTCCTCTCAATATTTTCAATCATTTTGTGAAATATTGATTGAATCGCTTCTTAAGTAATCAAGATATGCTCCGGACTAGCATAGAACATATTAAAGTGAGATAAAAAACAGAAGCAAGAGATTGTCATGGTTCTCATGCACAATGCAATTCCTGTCTGTGTTCTCTATCAGTGTGTGAAACATTATACAAAATCCCTACTGATAGTTTTCAAGCTATGATGCAGACTTGCATTAAATAAAGGAAGATAATTAAAATTTGGCAAAAGACAGAGTTATAGTTCTTGCTAATTGCACATTAGCTCACTATTCACTGTCATTGTGTGAACTATCAAATTAATATCCTCATTAGGTCTTTAGCTGTATTTTTCACATTCTTATACTAATGTTATCAAATGACATTGCGTAAACACTCTTTCATGTATGCAATATACATGTATATTAATATCTTTTAAAACTTTTGGAGTTATGCCTTTATGAGAAACAAACAAATTATTCTTGTTTCATTTCAGAGTAAACAAAAGTAATATTCAGAACTTTCAATGAAATTGTCCAATGAAATATTAATATACTGAAATTGTGAAGTAATGAAAAAAAAGTTATTTGAAAATAAGGGAATAGTATTTTTTTCACACTCAGAGAGCAAAAATGTTCCAAGTAATACATGTCTTACTCTCCTTACAACTTTGACTCGAGATTAAAAATAAGCCCGAATTTTCTGTATTCTGTAGAATCTGCTTAAATATTCAAGTTTTTGCTGACTAAAAGAATTAAGGAAAGAGAAACAAACAGAGAAAAAATCAACAAATTAATGAACACAATTGACACAGACCAATGAGCTCATTTGAATGGTGTTTCTTTATTTTTGGATAGAGGGACTAAACACTTGGCAAAAACCAGGGAACTCCAGTTCATAAAGTGGCTTTCAATACCTATGGCCATATCAGGACAGGTGTGAATGAGGATCAAACCCTGATCTCCGGATACATATCATGAGGTCACAGAGGATGAGCTTTTTTAACAAATAGAGAGGTGAATTCACTAATCACTAATTTGTATCGGAGCTGTGATGTCATTAAAAACAACACGAAATATGGACCCCATCTGTGAAATGTGTGCCTAATTCAGAATGCAAATGTGATGGACACCTTCTCCTATCCCCCTTCTGAAATTGTGCTCAGAGAAGTTTCACTTTGAAAATACAGGTGTACACTTCTTACTCCAATAATCATTCCATGTGGTGCTCACACAATAGTGTCATTAATTACCATTAATAATTATCACATTAGCCCAACTATTGTAACCTGTGTGGGACAAGGTTAGTGCTCCAGGGGCATTTAGTTTAAACAATCTTTGTATAATTAAGGTAAACAAAGCTAGAGTTATAACTATAATCTAAGTCATAGGACTTATAGATTCTGACATGAAGGTTTTCAAATACTTTATTTTATACACATATAGCACCCTTGGGAAGAGTCTAATTTTGACACCAGGGGCATGATTTAAACAGTCCTGTTAATTATTTACAACACAATGCTACACACTATATATCTAAGCTCTGGGTCATACAGATTCAGGCAAGACGGTTTTAAAATATATTCTAATATAATTCAGTTAAATTAAAACATAATTGTCCTGCAGTAAAATATTGACCCCGCAGGACATAATTTAAACAAGCCTTGAAAAGGTTTAAATATATTAATACATAAATATATACAAGTCATATAAACCTACTCTATGTTTTCAACAATGTCCCCTGAACAACACAGATTTTTTTTGTCTAATCAGTTACCCATAAAGGGCTTACATATTTCAACAAATGTCAGACTGACTGACTGATTGAAATATTTTGCTCAATCACTCTCTCACTGAATGAAATACTTTAACACTTTGGTTTGTTGTCAGCTTATAAACTGATATGCATAATAAATACAGTATTGAACAAGAAGCGCCGCAATGCAACGAAAACCAGGTTTTCAACGACCAAGTATTGATGTGACAGGAATTAGGAAGAAATATGGCAGTGAAGTAAAAATGGTGCTGTTATTTTGGTACCAACACCGAAAGTTGGTTTCAATAGTTCAAAATAAAAATAAATCAGATACCTGAGTAGCAATGCCAGGCTGTATTTTCATGTAAGCTACACACATGCCAAGTTGAGTATCAATAGGTCAAAGTGTGCTGAAGTTATTGAGTAGAAGCTGAAAATTCTACTGTAAGCAAGTGACCTTGACCTTGCTCCCAGATATTATAATATCAATCCCAAGCTGCATCTTAATATAAGCAACCCACACAGCAAGTTTGGTGTCAACAGGTCAACGCAAACTCAAGTTATTACGTGAAAACTGAATTTCTTTTTTTAAAGCAACAGTGACCTTGACCTTGTTCACAGACACCTGGGTAGCAATGCCAAGTTGCATCTTGATATCAGCTACCCAAATACTAAATTTGGTGTCAATAGGTCTAAGCAAACTAAAGTTATTGAGTGGAATCTTAATTTCTTTTTTTAGCAACAGTGACCTTGACCTTGACCACAGACACCTGGGTAGCAATCCCAAGCTGCCTCTTGATATAAGCTACCCACACACCAAGTTTGGCGTCAATAGGCCAAAGTAAACTCAAGTTATTGAGCGGAAACCAAAAGTTGACGCCCGCCCGCCTCCGACTTCGTTGAAAACCTGGTTAATAAATGACAGAGAATAAAGACTGACTATGAATAAATGATTGACTGAATGATTGACTCTCTATCACAGTCACTCAGTAAATGACTTACTCAGTGTCTGACAGCTTCACTTAAGTTTTTTGACTTTGTAAATTACAATTTACTGACAAACAAAAGTGATTGACTGACTGATTACAACAAAAAATATGTATTCAATCAATTAAACAATGCTCATTTCACATTTTTAGTGAATGATTTATGGTTCAGAAAAAAAAATCAAATAGATAAACAAAAGGGTCATTTGCCCAAAAGCGCTCACCTGAGGACGGACTTTTATTTGTATGAAAGAGGAGAAAGCTAGTGTTTATTACAAGAATTTCAACAATGTTTGTCACTAGATCATACTTCCTGTAAAATATGTTTTTAAATTTTTACTATATACATGGTCCAAATTTCAAAGCTGTACATCAAACAACAAAAAGTAGGTCACTAGGTCAGAATGATCAGCTGATATCAAATTTCAATTTAAAATCTAAAACTGTGCACATGGTCCAATTTCATAGCTGTACATCGAAAAACAATCTTGAGAGTAGGTCACTAGGTCAAAATCTAGGCCAGCTCATATCAAAGTTTATATCTACATCTGAAACTGTGCACTTCATCCAAATTTAATAGCTGTGTATCAAATAACAAAAAAGTAGATCACTCGGTCAAAATTTAGGTAATCTTACATCAAAATTCAGTTCTACATCTGAAACAGTGCAAATGGTACAAATTCCATAACTGAACAAAAACAAGAGGGCCATGATGGCCCTGTATCGGTCACCTGAGTATGACTGCTTTTAACAAAGTTGCTATGGACCTGGTTAATTGACCCCAGATGACCCATATTCGAACTTGACCTAGAAATTATTGGAACAATCTCTTTGACAAATTTCAAGGTTATTTGTACTGAAAATGTTACCTCTAGAGTGTTAACAAGGTTTTTCCATATTTGGGCTCTATGACCTAGTTTTTTAACCTACATGTCCCATATTCGAACTTGAGCTATAAATTATCGAAACAATCTCTCTGACAAATTTCCAGGATATTTGGACTGGAAAAGTAGCCTCTAGAGTGTTAACAAGGTTTTTCGATATTTAGGTCTGTGACCTAGTTTTTGACCCAAGATGACCTATAATCCAACTTGAGCTACAAATCATCAAAACAACCTTTCTGACAAATTTCCAGGATATTTGGACTGAAAATGTAACCTCTGGAGTGTTAAAAAGGTTTTTACATATTTAGGCTAAGTGACCTAGTTTTTGAACCCAGATGACCTATATCCAAATTTGACCTAGAAATCATTGAAACAAAGAAAGAAAGAAAGAAAGAAAGAAAGAAAGAAACAAACAAACAAACAAACAAACAAACAAACAAACAAGAACTGTCACTGTAAGATGACAATGCCCCCGAAAGAGGTGCTTTGACCTTTGAGCTGAGAACCAGTCATTCAAGGGTCAAGGTCAAATAAATAAAGGACAGTGGGAAGGTTTTATCCAAAGGGGGTTGTGTCCGAGTATGAAGTAAATCCACTTACTAATAAGGAAGTTATCGGCAATGTTATATTTTGGATAATTGGATCTTCAAGGTGAAGGTCATTCAAGGGTCATGGTCAAATAAATATAGGTCAGTGGGAAGGCCTTGTCCAATGGGGGTTGTGTCCAAGTATGAAGTAATTCCACTTACTAATAAGGAAGTTATTGGCAATGTTTAAGTTTTTGGACAATTGGATCTTAAAGGTGAAGGTCATTCAGAGGTCAAGGTCAAACAAATTTAGGTCAGTGGGAAGGTCTTGACCAAAGGGGTGTTGTGTTTAAGTCTGAAGTATATCCACTTACTCATTTGGAAGTTATGGCCAGATATTAGTTATTCGACAATTGGATATTCAGGGTCAAGGTCAAATAATTAAAGATCAGTGGGAAGGCCTTCTTCAATGGGATGTTGTGTCCAAGTATTAAGTATTTCCATTTACTAATAAGGAAGTTATGGGCAATGTTAAAGTTTTTGGACAATGGGATCTTCAAGGTGAAGGTCATACAGGGGTCAAGTTTAAAACAAATATAGGTCAGTAAGAAGCCCTTGTCCAAAGGGGTGTTGTGTCCAAGTATGAAGTAAATCCACTTAATTATAAAGAAGTTATTGTTCAATGTTAAAGTTTTTGGACAATTGGATCTTCAAGGTAAAGGTCAATCAGGGGTCAAGGTCAAAAAAAAATATAGGTCAGTGGAAAGGTCTTGTCCTAAGGGGTGTTGTGTCCAAGTATGAAGTAAACCCACTTACTAATATGGAAGTTATTGCCAATGTTAAGGTTTTCGACAGATTGACAGACTGACCACGGACAAAGACTGATCAGAAAAGCTCAGCCTGAGCACTTTGTGCTCAGGTGAGCTAAAAAGGAAAGAAAGAAAGAAGAAAGAAAAGCAGGAAAGAAGGAAAGAAAGAAAAACAAGAGGGCCATGATGGCCCTATATCGCTCACCTGAATATGACTGCTTTTAACAAAGTTGCTATGGACCTGGTTAATTGACCCCAGATGACCCATATTCGAACTTGACCCAGAAAATATTCAAACAATCTTTCTGACAAATTTCAAGGTTATTTGGACTGAAAGTGTAGCCTTTAGAGTGTTAACAAGGTTTTTCCATATTTGGGCTCTGTGACCTAGTTTTTGACCCCAGATGATCCATATCCAAACCTCAGCTGGAAATCATAGAAACAACCTTTCCGACAAATTTCCAGGACATTTGGACTGAAAATGTAGCCTCTGAGTGTTTACAAAGTTTTTCGATATTTAGGCTCTGTGACCTAGTTTTTTAATCCAGATGACCCATATTCAAAGTTGAGCTGGAAATCATAGAAACAACCTTTCTGACAAATTTTCAGGTTATTTGGAATTAAAATCTTAACTCTTGAGTGTTAATAAGGTTTTTCCATATTTGGGCTCTGTGACCTAGTTTTTGACCAAAGATGACCCATATTAGTACTTCAGCTAGAAATCACCAAAACAACCTGTCTGACAAATTTTCAGGATATTTGGACTGAAAATGACTAACCTCTGGATAGTTAAAATGGTTTTAACATTTTAGGGCTCTGTGACCTAGTTTTTGATCCCAGATGACCCATATCCTAATCTGGGCTAGAAATCATTGAAACAACCTTTCTGACAAATGTCCAGGATATTTTGGCTGAAAATGTAACCTCTAGAGTGTTAACAAGGTTTTTCTACTTTTTGGCCCTGTGTCTTAGTTTTTGACCCCAGATAACCCATATTCAAAACTGAGCTAGAAATCATTAAAACAATCTTTCTGACAAATTTTATGGTTATTTGAACTGAAAATATTACCTCAATGCGTGTTAACAAGGTTTTTCCATATTTGGGGTCTGTGACCTAGTTTTTGACCCCAGATGACCTTTATTCGAATATGAGCTAGAAATCATTAAAACATTTTTTCTGACAAATTTGGAGAATATTTAGACTGAAAAGTAGCTTCTAGAATGTTAACAAGTTTTTTTTCTATTTTTGGGCTCTGTGACCTAGTTTTTGATTTCAGATGACCCATATTCAAATTTAACCTAGAAATCATTGAAACAACCTTTCTGACAGATTCCTGGTTATTTAGACTGAAAATGTTACCTCTAGAGTGTTTACAAGGTTTTTCAATATTTGGGCTCTATGACCTAGTTTTGACCCCAGATGACCCAATTTTGAACTTGAGCTAAAAATCATCAAAACAACCTTTTTAACAAATTTCTGGGATATTTTGACTGAAAATGTAACCTCTAGAGTGTTAACGAGATTTTTCTATTTTTGGGCTCTGTGACCTAGTTTTTGAACCAAGATGACCCGTATTCGAACTTGAGCTTGAAATCATAGAAACAACCTGTCTGACAAATTTCAAGATTATTTGGACTGAAAATGCTACTTCTCCTTGTACAAGAAGATTTTCAAAGTTATCGCTATATAAGCCTATGTAAAACAATGATGCCGGGTTGGGGCCAAATTTGACCCCAAGGGTATAATTTGAACGAACTTGGTAGAGGTCCACTAGACAATGCTACATACCAAATCTTAAGGCTCAGGGCCTTGTGGTTTCAGACAAGAAGACTTTCGAAGTTTTTCCTATATAAGCCTATGTAAAACCAATGACCCCAGGGTGGGGCCAAATTTGACCCCAGAGGTATAATTTTAACAAACTTGGTAGAGGTCCACTAGACAATGCTACATACCAAATATCTAAGCTCTATGCCTTACGGTTTCTGACAAGAAGATTTTTAAAGTTTTTCCTATATAACTCTATGTAAAACTAGCTACCCATGGGGCGGGGCCATTTTTGACCCAGAGGCCATGGTTTGAACAAACTTGGTAGAGAAACACTAGACAATGCTACACACCAAATATCTAAGCTCTATGCCTTACGGTTTCTGACAAGAAGATTTTTAAAGTTTTTCCTATATAACTCTATGTAAAACAAGTTACCCCTGGGGCTGGGCCAGTTTTGACCCAGAGGCCATGATTTGAACAAACTTGGTAGAGAAACACTAGACAATGCTGCACACCAAATATCTTAGCTCTATGCCTTACGGTTTCTGACAAGAAGATTTTTAAAGTTTTTCCTATATAACTCTATGTAAAACAAGTTACCCCTGGGGCGGGGCCATTTTTGACCCAGAGGCCATGATTTGAACAAACTTGGTAGAGGTCCACTAGACAATGCTGCACACCAAATATCTTAGCTCTATGCCTTACGGTTCCTGACAAGAAGATTTTTAAAGTTTTTCCTATATAACTCTATGTAAAACAAGTTACCCCTGGGGCGGGGCCATTTTTGACCCCAGGATCATAATTTGAACAAACTTGGTAGAGGTCCACTAGATGATGCTTTATACCAAATATCAAAGCTCCAGGCCTTGTGGTTTCTGACAAGAAGATTTTTAAAGATCCAAGTTTCAAAATCTGTTTTCAGCTCCTGTGACCCAGAAATGCAATGGACCGGAACCATTTGAACAAACTTGGTAGAGCTTCATGCAAGGAACATTCTATGCAAGTTTCATTAAATTTTGACCAGTGGTTTCAGAGGAGATGTCGTTTGAATGAATTGTGGACGACGGACGGACGGACGGACGGACGCCGGACAATCAAGGATCCTAAAAGCTCACATGAGCATGCTCAGGTGAGCTAAAAAAGAAAAAAGGAAAAAAGAACAAGAGGGCCATGATGGCCCTGGTTCGCTCACCTGAGTACTTTGGCTGTAGGTTTGCTGCTAAGCAGTATTTCATTTTTTAATTGAAAATATGTGCCTACAAACCAAATATGTAAAATATCAGTCAACAAATAAAGGCTCTATGACAGAAAGTAGAAATATCTATTATAAGCTATGGTGACCTTGACCCAGTGACCTCAAACCCTACCCATGGGTAGATGTCCATGCAAGGAACCTATATACTGAATATCAAAGATATTGGTCTATAAATGAAGGCTCTATGAGGTACAGTAGATAAATCTTCTTTTAGCCTCCATGACCTTTAACCTAATAATTTGAAAAAGCTTGATAAAGCTTGCTTCATGCCAAATTTTAAAATTCTAGGCCTTGTGGTTTCAGACAAGAAGATTTTTAAAGATTTTCTTCTATACTGCTATTTAAAACTTATGACCCCTCGGGCGGGGCCAATAGTGACCCCAGTGACATTTTTCAAACAAACTAGGTAGAGGTCCGCTAGACAATGCTGCATACCAAATATCTAAGCTGTAGGCATTGAGGTTTCCAGTAAGAAGATTTTTAAAGATTGCCTTTTTTACATATTGAAGGCCCCCGGGGCGGGGCCATTTTTGATCCCGGGGCCAACATATTAAGAATACTGGTAAAGGTTCACAACACAATACTCAACACCAAATATGTAAGGTCTAGTCCTATTAGTTTCGGAGAAAAATGATTTTTCATGTTTTTCCTATATAACTATATGTAAATCAATAGAACCCTGGGGGCGTGGCCAATTTTGACCCAGGGGACATCATTTGAACAAACTTGATAGAGGTCCACTAGACAATGCTGCACACCCAATATCTAAACTCTATGCCTTGCGGTTTCTGACAAGAAGATTTTTTTAAAGTTTTTCCTATACAGTACACGCAGCGCGGACTTTGACGTTGTTTACATTGTCGCGGGGGCCGGTATCGTCTCCGGGTGGCCAGTCGCGGTGGACTGAACACCCGAAATTTCGGGTGTCCGCTAAAATGACCACCGCGACAACTGCCGAGGGGTATGATCACCGCGTGTCGCGGTGACAGAACGCCGCGCGTCCCCGCGATGTTCTGACTTGGAGATTACTGCATTTAAACATACTCAGCGTACAGTACATGTACGTGGTTTTCTTTTTACTCATTCTTATTTTACTTACATGTATTTTGTGGCTAACTTCACTTGGTCAAATTAAAACCAAATTTCAAGTACATATCGGTGTAGGTTTATTGTGTACTTTCGTTTTTGGGATTTTTGAAAAATGCTTGTTACTATATAGCAAAATCGATCAATAATTTTTGCCAAGCGCCTAGACGATACAGATGTCGAAAGAAGTTAAACACGTGTTGACCTAAAAACAATGTCATTTTCTGAAAATATGACCAGCTGTTTCCGGAAGCAACTGCTTTGAATGGTCATTCTTTGCGTAAACAAAAAGGAGCGTTCGTACATAAATGCATCATAATTAGAGTGGATTTGTTCGAAGTTTGACAGTTTTAATTAGATCTATTAACTTTTCGCAGTTTGATGATCGTTAGTAATTTATTTGTGTGTAATTTATTTGGGAGTGGATTAACGCAAGCGCGGCACCGACTGAAGTCTTGAAAATATATTAATTGCAGCAATTAAAGTTAACAAGATGGCATGTAGGTGTGTAAATTGATTCATAATCGGCTGTGTTACCCTCAATCATACAACCAAACATCGAACGTCAACAAATAAAAGTTTAACCGGATGGGGTATTAAAAAGAAAAAGAAACAACTTCAACTGGTAATAATTACGTGTTTTTTGTAACACATCTGAAAAAAAATAGGGGAAAGTAAAATTGTGTTGCGACTTCGTTTTTTCGGACACCGCAAACCCCCGCGACATGGCGCGGTACTGAACACCGCGGACGGCCGCGCTGACCACCGCGTTTTATACGAATGAACACTCGACGCGGTGGTCATTTTGGTCTTCAACGCGGACAGTAAAATCGCGGGGACGGGTGTTCGTTGTCAAAGTCCGCGCTGCGTGTACTGTATAACTCTATATAAAACATTTGACCCCTGGGGGGGCCTTTTTGACCCAGGAGCCATGATTTGAACAAACTTGGTAGAGGTCCACTGGACAATGCTGCACACCAAATATCTAAACTCTAGGCCTTGCAGTTTCTGACAAGAAGATTTTTTAAAGTTTTTCCTATATAACTCTATGTAAAACATGTGACCCCCGGGGCTTGGCCATTTTTGACCCAGGAGCCATGATTTGAACAAACTTGGTAGAGGTCCACTGGACAATGCTGCACACCAAATATCTAAACTCTAGGCCTTGTGGTTTCAGATAAGAAGATTTTTAAAGTTTTTCCAATATAATTCTATGTACAACTAGTGACCCCTGGGGCAAGGCCATTTTTGTCCCAGGGGGTCATGATTTGAACAAACTTGGTAAAGGTCCACCTGATGATGCTTCATACCAAATATCTAAGTTCCAGGCCTTGTAGTTCTGGAGAAGAAGATTTTTAAAGTTCCAACTTTGAAAATCTAATTTTAGCTCCTGTGGCCTAGAAATGCAATGGACCTGAACCATTTGAACAATTTTGGTAAAGCTTCATGCAAGTAACATTCCTGCCAAGTTTCGGCAAGATTGGCCCAACAGTTCAGGAGAAGAAGTTGTTTGAAGAAAAAGTTGACGACGCACGCACGCACGCACGGACGACGGACGCCGGACATCAGGCAATCACAAATTCTAAAAAAAGAAAAGAAAGAAAAATGAATGAAAGAAGGAAAGAAAGAAGGAAAGAAAGAAAAAGAAAGAAGGAAGAAAAGAAGTGCAGAAGAAAGAAAGAAAAAAGGAAAGAAAGAAAAAGGAAAAAAAGAAAAGAAGGAAAGAAAGAAAAAACAAAATGAAAGAAGGAAAGGAAGAAAGAAGGAAAGAAAGAATACTTATTGAGAGGCAAATGCGAAAAAGTGCTAAGAGCATGTTTTAAATTTTTTGGAGAAGCAAAAAAACTTTTTTTATTTCCAAGTCAATAAAATTTATATTCAGATATTTCAACCAAAATGGCCATTGAAATATTAGTTTTTTTTTAATTATAAAGATAAAGTTATAAATAAAAATATGGGAATTAGCACGTTTTCGGAGAATGTTCCAAGTAATCTATGTCTTACTCTCTTAGCAACTTATACTGTGAGAATAATAATATGCAATAATTTTATTTTCTTTTACATAAAAAAAGTACAAATTAAGAAAAGAATAAAACTGTCACACAGACTTTTACATTAATCAAAGGCAATTCTCAGATTGAAAATTTGCTAGGTACAAATGTAACATAAGAATCAAAGATTCAAATTTTCGTTTGTATTTTTTTTTTTGTATCATAAACTGTCAGTTCACTGTAACTGGTGGTGAATACTTAAAATACATTTTCATTTATGATAAACAATTAATTTACCTAGCCTTTAGATGGAAAAGACAGAGTATAATATTACAGCATAATATTGCATGAATAATTCACTAAAATGTGGTCTGTAGAATCTGCTTAACAAATATACATGTCTTTGCAGACTAAATGTGTAAAGGAAAGAGACAAACAGAGATAAAAACACCAAATGGATGAACACAGTAGACAGAACTCAATGAATATTGTTTCTTTATTTTTGGATTGAGGAACTAAACATTGGCAAAAACCATAGAACTTAGGTTTATAACATCGTTTCCAGTAACTAACATAACAGAACAAGCCTGAATGGGGATCAAACCTTTATAATGTATGTCCTAATTCATACCACAATGTTACTGAGAATGAGCTTTTTGGAACAGACAGAAAGATGGATGAATACATTTATTATTTATGTGTATGGAGCTTTGGTGTTTAGTTGAAAACATAAAACATACATACATACAACTTTTAAAGATTTTCCAGACTCCAGATTTTCTTTCAGATCAATGTTCAGGCAAACAGACAGGAGAGAAATGAAATAACCAAGACAAGATATTTTCTTACACCTATGATTCTGTCTGAATGATTTAAGTTATCCTATAAAATACAATGTAAAACAAGTGACCCCCAAGGGCAGAGTCACTATTTACCCTTGGGATATAATTTGACCAATCTTAGAAGACAACTAGTCAATGTTTTGTGCAAAATTTTAGATATGTTGGCAATTTTGTTTCAGAGATTTTTTTTCAAAATATGTAGTTTAAACAAATGACCCTTGGGACAGTGCTAACAATGACCCCAGGGAAATAATTTGTAAAAAAATCTTTGTAGATGTCTCCTACAGAATGCTACAAACCAAAGCGCATTAAACACCCAGTCATAATCGGAAATCGATTGTTGGGTTGTACAGTAGATGTAGATAAACCAAATTTCAGAGCTCTGAGTTAGTTGTATTTGACAAGGTTTTCTGAATTTACTGAAACATATTGTGAGGGTTTGCCTCCTTTTGCCTCCTTCCTGTTCTTTAAAACACTTGAAATTTTCATTCATCATAACTATTTACATGCTTACTGTTCAAGATTTCCACATTGAACTTAATTAGGTCACAAGCACATGTATATAATAAATTCGTACACGTAGGTTCGTAGTGCTTTTTTAAGATATAACAGCTAGATTATTAAATGTCATTCTCTCATACTTTAGAAATCAATCAGTTAATACCTGTATTTGTTATTAGTAGCAACTATTTCATGCTTACTCACTTCTGTTTTCAACTATTCGTGATAATTTTGTAAGGTAACTCAAAGTTTGCACAAATGTCCGCCATATTTGTTGTCACTTCCGGTTTGCACCGGTTAGTCTTTAAAATCGAAGTCTGATCAAATAATTTATTATTAAAACGTACTTTTTACGTCTGTGATTACTCCAGTTATATGATTTATATGATTTTGAAAATTTATGTAAAATAATTTGATGCACATTCTTATTTATTATGGGATTTATTAGGCGTTAATCTCTACTCATCTCATTTGCATACCAAAATATTTGTGTACTTTTTTGCATGTACATGTGTATACCAAAATAAATACCAGCGTCTGTTGTTGTAACTTTGCCTCTGTCTCCAGAGTAGTTCAGATGTGTTTTTCGTCTCTCAAAATCTTTGAATCAGATCAACTCTAATACTTTTTTAAGTCAACTTGGCATTAATAATACAAGATACTTATGATATTTAAACAAGTTCAAAATATAGAACGATTTTGTTTACGTTTAGTTTTGGGCATATTTCAAACTGTAAATTCCACGATTTTTTTTATCTGACTTCAATCAGAATTTTCATTATTATTACTTGTTGGCCTGATCCTTTCTATGGTTGTTTGTTAAGTCCCATTAACAAAATAAATAAATAAATAAATAATAGAATAAATAAATAAATAATAGAATAAATAAATAAATAAACAAGAGAGTGATAAATCTAAGTAGTGGTTAAATGATAAATATAGAAATAAAGGAATGAGAAATAAAATCCAAAAATATTTTTCATATTAA
Source organism: Cyclina sinensis (assembly GCA_012932295.1). Lineage (NCBI taxonomy): Eukaryota > Metazoa > Mollusca > Bivalvia > Venerida > Veneridae > Cyclina > Cyclina sinensis. The sequence continues at coordinate 2,080,821 of JAAONU010000010.1, read as the reverse complement.
ATTTAGGTCAAGAAAGATAAATAAAATAAAATAAAATAAAATTAATAAAATGAAATAAAATAAAGCAGCACTTACCTGTTATTTAAATACTTTAAACTTCCAAGTTAAATTTATATCCATCCTCTGTTCCAATTGTTAAATGTATTAAAAGTCACTATGTATACCGTCTATTTACACAAGTCTCTCTATGCAGTTTTATTTACACAAAAATATGTCAAATTATTACACAAACGTGTAGACATTTCGGCATAATATGCAGACAACAAGTTTAATGTTTTACATTCCTCCTTTGATTGTTTCAAACTTGAACCAGATCCAATCACCCAGCACGTTGAACTGTTGCGATGATTTCATTTCTGTTTTCATACGTTTAAATTCTTCCTTTGGTTCTATTGTACAGCGCCGCATATCTACACAGACAGTTTGTGGAAGATTTGTTATCTCGTTAAGAAGATCACGGAATGTTCCAGCAGACATTTTCACATCCCACAACTCAACATCTGTACGAGTTAGTTTACTGTCTGTTGGTTCATTATTTACAAACTTTAACACAAGTTCTCGGTTAGATAAATCAGATAAATTCCATAGCTTACACTCCTCTAACGACGCCATGTTTACATGTAGTTCTTTCACAGGTATCTTGTACAGTGCTAACTTTCTTAGTCCTGAATGTCCACTCAGGTCCAGTTCTATCTCAGGACAGTCACGCCAGTGGTCATTACAGAGTAAGACCTGCAGCACAATCTCCTTCAAACGACGTGTCTGTGAGATATAATTATATAACTCAGACAACTCACTGTGACTCATTGTAAACCCCAAGATACTTATGGCTTCTATTTTTTGCAAACTTTTAACTTTCTCCATCAGTGAACGAGACCAAGAACTTACAAACTCTAAACATAAACATTTAATTGACTTGTTCAACAGAGGTAAAATATCTCTGTCATTATTACCAGTGTAGTGAACTTTCTCGAGGTTTTCCAGGTCACTAAGTGAGAAAAAATCAATAACATCACTGAGACTGTAACCTGCCTTATACATGTGAATATAAACTGATCTTAAATCGCGTTTATTTCTTGAGGTCAGATGTTGCAGAATTTCACGGTATTGATCTTGTTTACAACTGCCATCAATAAATACATCTTGTAGACATGAACTGGCTTTAGTTTTATCCGGCATTTCTTTTAAACATGAAACACACAAGTCTTGATACTGATTCAGTGTTTCTTTACTAGTGGAATACATGTCGTCTAATGTACTTCTATACTCGCGTGTAGTTTCATCATTATTCACGATGTTCATCAGTTCGTGTAAAATCAAAGATGACACTTCTGCATTGAATCCACTAATAAACACAAGAATTTTTGACATTTCAAAGATATCCCTGAGACTTATACATTTTGACAACACTGTTTTTGGTACTGAAGTTACATCAGGTGCAGAGAACATGTACAAAGACGCAAAAAACTCTTGCACAGTTTTGTGTGCAAACGAAATTTTACTTTTCTGTTTCAGTAACTTTCCACAATCTTTACTTTGTGTTAAAAGTCCAGTTTTTAGACAGAAATCTAGCCATTCTTTTATAAGATATTGCTCTGCTACAGTTCCATCAAATACTAACATATTTTCTTCTTTTGTTTCTGTGAGTAATGTTTCAAACGCTAATTTCCCTAAAGCGTTGAGAAGTGAATAATATTGTGTACACTTTTCGTTTTCTCTGAAACATGGCGGGAAATCGCCCTCTGTGTACTCTGGTATATGTGGTAGACCAATGCCTGTTTTCTTGTATTTTTTCACAGTTCTTTCAAGTAACATTTCAACAATGTTGCAATATAATCCCAACAGAGAATTACCTAGACTTATTTCGTCACAAAACAAACACAACATGTACATAAGCAGTATTGGAATATATGCCAGATCTAAGAGTTTGTTGGCTTTTATTTCTGAATCAAACTGCTCTACTTTGATTTTATCTTCCTTTCCACCTAAATGAGATATAACTGACTCTTTCAATATGTCTGCTGACTCCTCGCCAAGGCCGGCTATTTCTAACTTTTGATCGATTTGGCTGGCTTTTATGCCACTTGTAGCTAATTTCCATGGTCTAGTTGTAGTAAGTACTGCAGTTTTTTCTCTTGCTCTCCTGTGTGGGATAATTTCCTCCTTCCGAGTGCAATCATTTGAGGGGTGGGCCCACTCGTCCAGGCCGTCCAGAATTATTAAACACCTTTCATTAGACAGGATGTTTTTTAGATCATCCAAACAATAGTTATTCTCTAAACGCTGGTATATGAGCTGACTGAATATGAAGTCATCGATATGACATTCGCTGGAACCTTCTCTTAACAACACAAGAAAAACGAAATCAAATCCCTTCATTGCGTTTACTTCATCTGGCAAGAGTAGTCTCTTATCATTTTTGAGTGGATCTTTTGCGTGGCACCATGCTAAAACTAATCTCTTGCTAAACGTAGTTTTCCCAAACCCTGCATCGGCTGTCACATATATTTCACGACAAGCCTTCTCATCTTTATAGAATATATTGCGAAATTTGTCTAGCGGTGTTTTCTTTTCTTCTCTTCTTCCATGAGCTTGGTTTAATTCTACTAAGTTGATATCTGGCTTTACATAGAAATCCAGCAGACGCGCGTCTTCTTCTTCAATCAGTGGCGACAACTGAATTGTATCATGCTGTTGTCTGTAGAATTTTATCAAATCACGTCTCAGGTCTGAAAATATAAAGAGAAAAAATATTTTAAAAAGTCAAACATTAAGGTAATTGTTAAACATGTTACGTTTTATTTGATTTCACATTGTATATCGAAATCAAAAAAGTTTGTTATATATAGCCTAACTTCAAAATTGCAGCTTTCTACATTCGAAGAGAAATGCTCTCTGGAGACGTTTTAAGGTCATACACTAAAGTAGACGGACTTTTTGACAGCTGTCGGTTTTGTTGATTTCATTTATAAATAGCACAGAAATATTCTAATAACCACAGGTTCCTGAATCGTAGCTTTTCAACTTAATATTTGATAATTAGCGCACCCTAAAGTTATTATATAGAGTAATTATAATAATTATATAGTCATTTGGGTAAGAAAACCATGGAATACAGCATTTTACAATATACTCTCGAGTCACCCGAAATCGTGATACCTTAGTAATCGTTACCGGACAGGATTCGAACCACTGCCCTTTGAGTTTCAGTCAGTAAATACTAAAATTAACAGCAATAAGCTTATCCACTGAGCCAGCCCACACAGGCTTGCCGGTGGGGCATTTAACGCTCGTGGAAACTAGATTGTTCTTAAAGACACATCAAAATAAATGATCATTATGGTAGATCTATTTCCATTTTTTTCTGACTTAAAATTTTGCATTCGTTACCTGTGTTATAGTCTACACTTTCTTCTAGAAGAAAATTGGTTGTCCAGCCTAAACAACGCCAAGTCGGTGATCAATAATTTCTAAGCATAAACATTATAATACGAGTAATGACGTCAAAGATGAATTACGTCAGAATAAAAAAATGACGTCATCAGCATAACGTTGCATGATCCCGCGTTTTTTTTTCATTGTCATTATCATCGATGATGCCTGTCATTAATATAAAGAAAGGTTTGAAGTATTAAAATGACAGAAATACAAAATCTTAGCCCGGGTGACGATATATGACGTTGCTTTAGAAACTGTAATCAACAAACTGCTGTACAGAGATAACATGCATTTTGTGCGTAGATGCAATATATGAAACTTTGCACTGTGAAACTTTCAAATTATTTCAATCAATATTAAAAAAGTCATAACACTTTTCCGCATATTTTTTTTCAACACTCATCGTAGTCTTTACCCCCAATTATCGTTTCATAAAACGTACATCCTAATATATATTAGAGGTAAAGGTTGGAGAAATCGTGTCGTTTCGGGGAAAAAATCTAAAAAAAACAACATTAGGCCTATAATCCAGAAACTGATCATGATTTTGAAAGGAGACACATGTTGCAAAAATCATTTCAGTTTTAATTTCATAGAGTCATAGAAACATTGCAGTATTATTTTCTTTTTTCTTATTGACCATATCTTAGAAAATACTGATGAAATAATAGAAACATTTATAACATCAACATATAATCTTAGTTAAGTGGATGTTTACTACCGCTTGCAAAACTGATTAGAGTTTACACTGTTAAGTAAAGAACGAGACTCGTCGGTACACCTGTCCAAAATCAATAAAGCGCCGCCTAATCTGTTTCTTTCATACTCCGCCTTTTACCTGCCAAAAGTCTCATTCTAGTGTCATTCTGTGTGGAAAGCGGTTAGGAAAAAATATTGAGTGAACATTTCCGGTAGCAACACAGCGACAATTACAACACAGCAACTTTGGCGCCGCCCAGACACATTTTTCTGGCTGCAGGTAGATTGAAAGACGCAGTTTTATTGACAGGTATACCTGAGAAAACTAAACTGCCTCGCTCTGATTATATGATTAGTAAACTGACAGTTTAAGCTACTGAAATAAACCTCGTAACGTCACTTTTTACTGCTTTCCGAATACGCGAAACTCTAATCAGTTTTGCAAGCGGTAGTATAATTCTGTCTTTCCAACGACTTGAATTTCTAACTACAAAATGGGAGACAACTTAATTTGTTGTAAATATTGTTTTACTTGAAGAATTGACTCCCTTAATTATGAGGAAATATTCTATATTACTTTTGTTCAGTTGGTCTCAAATTCATGGCTGCTTCCTGTGCTTTTTGTGACCTGTTTCTGGAAATTTATTCACAAAGTTTTACATTATTATAAGTTTGGGGAATCTTTAAAAAAATGGATAAAATTATTTCAAAATTGATCGGAATCTTGTATTTTACAAAATGGACATATGTCAATTTTTTTCAAGCTATCCCGTGGTTGCCGACAAGGTGATCCAATTTCTCCTTATATTTTTATTTTATGTGCAGAAATTCTTGGTAAAATGATTAGAAATAATAACGATATATCTGGTATACGTATATATAACAATGAACATAAATTGACCCAAAATGCAGACGATACTCAAATATTTCTTGATGGATCTGAACTATCTCTTAAAAACTGTCTTGCAACTTTACATCAATTCTATTACATGTCCGGTCTAAAAATAAACGTAGAAAAAACAAAAGCAATGTGGATTGGTTCGTTAAAAGATTCTGACTTGAAAGTATGTAATGAGGTACCGCTAGACTGGACAAAGGGTCCAATAAAAATTTTGGGGGTAAATTTTACAGGTTCAGTTGTAAATATATGGGATATTAATGGTATTGAAATTTTAGCAAAATGCAGACGTTCTTTAAAAATTTGGTCAAAAAGAAATTTAACACTGTTTGGAAAAATAACTGTCATAAAATCATTAGTGTTTTCAAAATTTGTACATTTATTTATGGCTTTGCCAAATCCTCCGACGGATATAATCAAAACGTTAGAAACGATATCTTACGAGTTTTTGTGGAATAATGGTCCAGATAGAATAAAACGCGATACTGTTACCAGAAAAAATAAACATGGTGGACTAGGTATGATTAATTTGAAAATCTTTATTGACAGTCTGAAGATAAATTGGTTGAGAAAACTGTTACTGAGATCAGAAGAGGAAAATTGGTTCACTTTAACTAACTTTAACGTTGTTGAACTTATTAAACATGGTTCCAATTATTCTAAAATTAAGGCTGTAGAAATGATAAACCCTTTTTGGAAAGATGTTTTGATAAGCTGGTCCTATTTCTGTAAAACAGTGGAAATTAGTAGTTTAACTGATATATTGTTATCGCCGTTGTGGTATAATGACAATCTTTTTGACAAAAATCTGTTTTTAAAACAATGGTATGATAAAAATGTTATTTATGTAATAGACTTATTAAATACAGAAGGAACTTTTTTTTATAGTTTTAACAATTTCAAAAGAAAATATGATGTCAACGGAACTTTTCTAGATTACTATAGATTGCTCAATAGAATCCCCAACTCCTGGAAAACGATCATAAATGATAATAAAACTTTAGTGAGTCGTTATAAAAGTAATCTAAACCTGAATCCATATGTTAAGAATTTGATAAAAAATGAAAAAGGTTGTAAAGTTTTTTATGAAGTTATGGCAAAAACTAGATTAACTGCCTTGCTAACCAAATGGTTTCAAGAATTAGGCGATATCAGAGAAAAAGAATATCTAAAAGTTTGTAAAAGATTAGAAGAAATACACGAAATAAAACTTAGAGACTTTCAGTTCAAATTAAACACAAAAATTATTGTAACAAACTCTTTTTTGTTTAAAATAAATAAATTAGAAAATGATCTTTGTTCGTATTGTAGATCAGAACCAGAGACCATACATCATTTATTTTATAACTGTGGAATAATCCAACGGTTCATATGTCAGGTTTATAAATTGTTTCAAGATCAGTGTAATATAAATTTCGAAAATAATTTCAAATTATTCATTTTTTCTGTGGATTCAAATTCTTTAGGAGGGGATTTATTTCTATCCTAATAAAATATTTTATTTATAAAACAAAGTTCCAAGCTAATTCACATAATTGTCTGAATTTAGTTAATTTTAAATGCTATCTTAAACACAAACTATGTACATGGAAATTTATTTGTAGAAGGAACCAAAAATCACTTTATTTTCAACAGAATTTTGAATACATCTTAAGTAAGCTGCCTGACTGAATTCTGTGAGCAACAACTGATTTAAGTAAAATCCACTTTATTAAGGACTGACCGACATGTTGTATAAAGTATCAAGCCGGCAAGGCCTGTCGATTATTATTTATTTCTTTTTTTTTGTTCTTGTTCCTTTTTTTCTTGTTACATAGTTATAGTTATACTTAAAATAGTATCAGGTCTGGATATTTCAAATAATGATATACATGTAGCATATCTGTAGTAAAATGATTGTAAGGTGAACAGGAGATGGTTCCCCGACCCTTGTTTCACCAATGACGGGGAGAATAAATGGGGTTACCCATCAGGGGCCTAAAACTAAAAAAAAAAAAAAAAAAAAAAAAAAAGGATTTACATATATGTTACAGTCGTAGTTCTAACGAATACCAGCTATATCCAATCTAACTTTTACAAATCTGCAGCAAACGGGTTCATAGCTCAAAACAACCAAATGCAAATTAGTAGATTAGTTAAGGTCACGTGGGCAGTAACGAGACCCTTTGCAGATCTGAGGGCCTCGTAACGAATGGTAAATAAAATAAATTTAGATCCAGCTAGAAGAGTAGCCTTAACAACTAGGTCCAGTTATCTATAATCACAGAAAAATGCACCCCCCCCCCCCCCCCCCACGCCTGTCATGCACCTTTCTAATATTATAACTACCATAACAATGATTACCTGTTTTGTTGTCAAAATCTCTACTCGTACATTTGATGGGCGTACAGAAATAATCTGAAAATCAATGCAAGTAAATGACAATATATAGAAATTCTTTAAAGTTTCTTTCTTTCTTTCTTTTCTTTCTTTCTTTCTTTTTTACTTTGTGTAAGAACTTGTTTCCCTTTTGATGAACACGAAAAAGCAATCCCACTCATGACTGAGTTACTTCCCCTTTCACATCCGTTATGTACCCGGACTTACTAACTTTAGACTTGGAAAAAAAGAATCCAGAAATACTATTAGTTCGTCAGATCTAGGCTAGTTCCTACTTAATAAAAATATTGACTTTATCTCGTTTTTTTCTCTCTTTTTTTTCGTTTTTTTTTTTAAAGCTCACCTTGCACGGAATTCGAATCTGTGCGAGCTATCCTGAACATACGGAAGGATAAACATTATTTTATATATAATTATTTCTACTTTATCATTTAACCTACTAGACGATTCGTTTCAATATTATATAAAGATGAAAGAAATATCTGAAGAAATGAAGGAGCAGTAATTAATTGATATAAAGTAAAAAACGATTTCCCGCGCCTCGCTATATTTTGGTAAAATGAGATTATGTGTGCGAGCTATCCTGAACAAACGGATGATCAGACATTTAATTTATCAAATCTGTTATTCAGCTGAAATCAATGTCGACAATTTGATGAATAGATGAATTAAACGTCTTGAGTAATGGGATCAAAATAATCTGTTAAATTAAGGATAAAGAAGGATATTCCTTCTCAGGGTTGCGTTCTTTTGTAAAGTCTGGCTACTTGTGTGAGCTCTCCTGGGCAGACAGACGCACAGAAAACATCCCTAAATAATCCAACATCTAACTGAAAGAATTTTCTACAAATGGATGTTAATTTCAGAATTATATCTTGTCTGAATTATATCTTTAGAGAAAAAGATGCAGACGTTTTTTATTAGAAAAAAGACTAAATGCATTTTTAGAATAAAATCTGACAATACTTGTAATCAGCATTATTACTTCAAGATCCTTTCATACTTATAATCATATGATCATTATAACTACAAGATCCCTTCAGACTTATTATGATATCAGCCGTATAACTACAAGATGCTTTCATACTTATAATGATATCAGCATTATTACTACGTGATTCTTTCATACTTATAATGATATCAGCATGATTAATACAAGATTCCTTCAGACTTCTAATGATATCAGCATTTTTTTTCTTCAAGATCCTTTCATACTTGTAATGGTATCAGCATTATTACTACAAGATCCTTTCATAATATAATGGTATCAGCATTATATTACAAGATCCTTTCATACTTATAAAGATATCAGCATTTTTACTACAAGATCCTTCCAGACTTGTAATGATATCAGCATTATTACTACAAGGTCCATTCAGATTTGTAACGATATCAGCATTATATCTACAAAGTCCTTTCATACTTTAAATGATATCATCATTATAACTTCAAGATCCCTTCAGAGTTGTAATGATATCAGCATTATTATTACAGGATACTTTCATACTTAAAATGATATGATCATTGTTACTACAAGAACCTTCAAGACTAATAATGATATCATCATTATTACTACAAGATCCTTTCAGACTTGTAATGAAATCAGAATTGTAACTACAAGATCCTTTCAGATTTGTAATTATATCAGCAAAATTACTACAAGATCCTTTCATACTTTTAATGATATCAGCATTTATACAAAATCATTACAGACTTCTTATGATATCAGCATAATTACTACAAGATACTTTCAGCATTGTAACGATATCAGCATTACCATTACAAGATACTTTCATATTTATAATGATATCAGCATTATTACTACAGGAACCTTTCAGACTTGTAATGATAACAGCAATATTACTACAGGAACCTTTCAGACTTGTAATGATAACAGCAATATTACTACAGGAACCTTTCAGACTTGTAATGATATCAGCAATATTACTACAGGAACCTTTCAGACTTGTAATGATAACAGCAATGTTACTACAGGAACCTTTCAGACTTGTAATGATATCAGCATTATTACTACAAGAACCTTTCAGACTTGTAATGATATCAGCAATATTACTACAGGAACCTTTCAGACTTGTAATGATAACAGCAATATTACTACAGGAACCTTTCAGACTTGTAATGATATCAGCAATATTACTACAGGAACCTTTCAGACTTGTAATGATATCAGCATTATTACTACAGGAACCTTTCAGACTTGTAATGATATCAGCATTATTACTACAGGAACCTTTCAGACTTGTAATGATATCAGCAATATTACTACAATATCCCTTCATGATATCATCATTATTACTTCAAGGTCTATTCAGACTTATAGCGACATCAGCATTATAACAATAACATAATTTCAGCATTTTAACGATATCAGCATTATCACTAAAAGATTCTTTCATATCTGTTATGATATCACCATTATTACTACAAGATCCATTCGTTCTTGTAATGATATTATCATTTTTACTACAAGACCCCTTTATACTTGTAATTATACACTATTATTACTTCAATATCCGTTCATGCTTATACAGATATCATCATTATTACTACAACATCATCCTTTCATACTTATAATGATATTAGCATAATTACTACAAGATCCTTCCAGACTTGTAATGATATCAGCATTAAAACAACACGATCCCTTTCAGACTTGTAATGATTTCAGCATTATCCCTACAAGATCCTTTAAGACTTGAAATGCTATCAGCATTATTACAAGATCCTTTCAGACTTATCATGATATTCACATTTTGACAACAAGATCCTTTCGACTTGTAATGATATCAGCATTATTTCTTCAAGATCCTTTCATAATATAATGATATCAGCATTATTACAACAACATCCCTAAAGATTTGCTTTGATATCAACATTATTACTACACGATCCTTTCAGACTTGTAATGATATCAGCATTATTACTGCAATGTCCCTTATGATTTGTAATGATATCAGCATGATTACTTAAAGATCCTTTTAGACTGGTTATGATATCAGCATTATTACTATTAGATCCCTTCATACTTGTAATGGTATCAGCATTCACTGCGAAAAATACACCAATATACGGAAGTGTACAATCCCGTATTTTTTAGATATACGGGCATATACGGGACGTATTCGCATAATATACGGACATAATATACTAATTCGTATTCGGAACATCGGGTATACGGGAACTCCGTATATTTGTCATTACAAATACGGATTTCCGTATTCTTCCAATATACATGTATGTATATGTGTCCGTATTTTTTAAATGTACGCACAGTACAAAACCCGTATTTCAGCCATATACGGACTATAACAACATATAGATCACTAGTATACGGAGGATATACGGACTTGTATTTTTATAGAATACGGGAAAGCTAAAAATCGTACATGATGCATATACGGGATAGAATACGGACTATGTATACTAGAGATATACGACGAATATACGGTAATGTATTTTCATAGAATACGGAAATGCTTTAAAACGTATATGACACATATACGGGGCAAGAATACGGACTTTGTATACTGTAGATATACGTAGGAAATACGGAATTGTATTTTCAATGAATACGGGAAAGCTAAAAACCGTACATGACACATATACTGACTTATTATATTACATGTACGGATTTAGAATACGGACATGATATATTACAGGATACGGGAACCAAATATAGACTGATAATATACATGTACATGATGTGCAGGATCATTATATGTAGTTACTGCTCATTTCTAAAACGGACTAGTTAAGATCCTCATCGTATCTACTTGAAGCATACGAAAAAATATAGACCTGCAATGTCTGAAAGAACGGTAGGAAACATACCTTTTTTAACTAGATATACTGACAGTAAGTTTACTTTGGTGTACACGAGATATGCCATCAGCATGATAAAAATAACTGAGTAACTTGTTAAGGGTGAGGAATTGCACAAACAAAAGTAATTCAAAATAGTTCTGAATTTAATGAATAGTATTTTATAAACAAGTTTATCAATAAATGTAATATGATCATAAAAGTGTAACAATCAATAACAAAACCAAGCATATTGCAGTGATAAGAACATAACTGAAATCAATCTTGAAGTTATGCAAACAATGACTAGTGAACCTTGGCCAATTGGAAACATATATTCAAATTGCAATAACATATGTAATATCAAAGATTTGTCAGCTCATGTCATTGGTATTGTTTCATACGTTATCGTTAATCAATAGAAATCCAAGTATCACTGTATGTGTATGTAGTCACGGGTCATTGTTTAGCTGTACTACATATAAATGAGAAATAGTTCTAAAAATCTTATAAAAACTATGTGGAAGTGGCATTTTTACTTGCTACGATCACAGCTTATCTATAAGACCCAGTTTCACGTGCACAGATAATAATTTTATTAAATTATTGGATTATTGTGAGTTATTTCACTGTTTCTAACACTGACATACATAAACAACATGCATTTCATAAAGTTTTATTCTTTTTGTTCTTTTATTCTGCTTCATTGTCTTGTGGCTGTGGCTTTTTCTGGGACTCGTGCAAGACTCGCATCTGCTCCTGCAGCTCTGCAATGGCATCATGAAGGTCCATTTGTCTGAAAATACAAAATGATAGTATTGATTTTGTATTTTGATTAATTTTCAATTATTACTTTTAAACATTTACTTCCCGTGTTTGATCGCTTTTGTATAAAAAATTGTATTACCTATTTCGAAATTGTTGTTGTCATGGAAAGATGCTGGAATGATTAAGAGTTGCATACTCTATCAATTAATTACTCTCATTCTTACTTTTTTGTGTGCTGGCAGTTTTACATAGACTTATTTTTCACATGTTTAAAAGTTGCGCATGCATATTGTGCAAAAAACATGGTGTGCATAATCGTAAGGAAGTATGGATGCATAAAGACAAATAAGAAATAAGGATGCATAAAGATTAGTAAGGATGCGCAAATATAAAAAGTAATGATGCGTAGAGATTAGTAAGAAGAAGTAAGATAAATATAAGTAAAGCGAAAAAAAGTAAGGAGAAGAAATGTAAATATAACTGCCATTATCATTTTCGTGCATATTGAATATGTGATTTATTTAATTCTTCGTCCTACATTTCTCTGAAAAATTGAATTATACACCGTTACTGAGCGATGCACGTGACCTATCGAAGCACGTGAAGGGATGTTATGTTTCATAGAACACGGGTAAAAAACAGATTTTTAATTTATATTCCACTAACAAATTCATTAATTATATTACATTGAAGAAAATAAATTTATGAAAGTGAAAAACGGGAACAACGCTTATTACTTAAAGAAGCTGTTCTTCTTAAAATTATAGAGAAATCAAAATATCATGAGAAAAAACAAGAACATAATTTTACGCTTCTATACACCTTTAGAATGGAAGAAAAAAGTTGTTGACCTAACGGTGTGCAAACTCATGTCCTTCCAATCAGTAAATCTTTTTTCGCTAGGTACACCACTGAACCACGGCACTATTTATTTCTAATGTACATTATTAACATTATGCCTGTGATGATCTGTGAGTCAGTCGCGGGACGGCATAAAACGCTAACACTTTAGAATAAGGAGAAAAAGCTAAACTGATTTACGAATAAATTTTGTTGTATTCACTAGCTTGATAAACACTTTAACTGTAACGGGCCAGGTATTTCATACAACATCTAATCAACACCTTTATTAATGACATGGTAATTTGATTAACTCCTGTCTTAAGTTCTATAACAACATCATAAACAAAACTGTTTTTTTTTAATTTTTCCTTTAATTTATAGGAATAACTTTGATAAATTAGGCCCCCCAAAACAATATCGCTAAATACAATGTACCGAACTCAGCAGTTACTTGTTCGTTGTTTTTTTATATGTATTATCTGATATTTTTTTCCCTGTATGACTAAACTAAAGTAATTTCTTGTTCCGGAGTCATTTAACTTTTGTTTCCGACTACAAGGCACTTGATATATCCCAATGTTAAAACCTTGATAAAAAATGTTGTTATGTTCTGTTCTGCAAAATATGCTATTTACACTAGTTTATTGATTAGCGTTGTGAGTTCTCTGCGCCGATGAAAATATTTATTTTAAAGAAATTATAAAAACTTTTTAGTGAATGTACATGCGTTGTCAATTAAAAACAATTCTTTAGTCAATCATGTTAAGGAACTAGGAACAGGATGTTACGCATTTTACAATTTCATTACCACTGCGTCTTATAAAATCATATTTTGTCTTTTTAATTAATAAAATCTTGAATTTTCTTAATTTTGATTTCGATCATGAAATAATCGCTAAACTGTGGTTACTTATCTAATTGCCGACATTTGTGAATGTTTAAACAAATAATCAATTATCTATCAGGGCTTATTCACAGAATTATTCAGTCTCACTTATCTCTTTATATGCAAATGATTTACCGAAATGTCAGTAACATGATTTTATATATTAAAAAAGGGAAAAATTGGTAACAATAAAAATACTGTATGTACCTACAAAGGTGATAAAAGTAGGTGTGAAAAGGCATGCTGGGGTACACTACTGATCATAGAAAGGTGCTAACGACACGTGTCGGTCGTTAAATAGGTTATAAATTTGTCTCAGCAAGTAATTATATAATATGTGTTTGTCATGCAATTATCATTATAAAAATTATTATATCTGATTCTAAAATTTTATAATCATAGTTACTTTTTCACACTTAAAATGACGCCGAAAGAAGTTATGTATTCAATGATTACGGCTTGATCTTTGATTTAAATCGGTTTATGATTTAATAACGGCAATGAATTAAAATGAAAACACATTTAAAATATATAAAACTTTTACAATATACCGCAACACATCAATACTCGATACATCACTTATTAATATATTTTTATATACAACTACATAATTATAGAAATTGCACAAAAACACAAATTAATATCGGTCATCAAAGGCGCTTTATCAATATCTCAACTATATAAGTATACAAGTATACAGATAATAAAAAAAAAAACATTACAAAATCTTTTTACTTAGAGATGACGTTAATGCATTGAACTTTTGTATAGGAGACCATGAACATTGACCTAAGTGTTTGGATCTTATACAGCTGTATACTGAGCAACATAATATAAAATTATCTTCTAATTCTACAGTTTCTTGATTACATACCTTACACAATTTTTTATCTCTTTTTACATTATTACACCTTCCTAATCCTATCTCTAAGGTTTGTGAACATAATATAGCTTGTCATTTGAATACATCTAAATATTTTTCAAAACAAAATTCAGTTTAATATCTGCAAAAGGAATTTAATTTTGACGTTGAACAACAATTTACCAGCCTTAAACTTACCGAACTTACTAACACCCGTTTAAAAACGGAAGCATACAAAAATCGTCATAAGCCATTCATTGCAGGGCATGATCAAGCATTTGATTCCAAGCATGAGTTCAGTTAAACTGAAAAGTATCAAACAAAAACTTTGACTTACCTCATTTTACTTTCAAAACGACGAAGACTTCGATAAAAGGCAATTTTTGAGACATGAATTGCTGGAATCTGCTTCTTCCATTTCGCGCCCAAAGAAATGATTGGATAGGTGAACACCAGCTATACTTGATTGGTGCAATCTGATCACATGAAATAAACCCACGCTTCCTTTGATTGGTGGGATTGATCACATGGAATAATCCCACGCTACCTTTGATTGGGGCGATCTGGTCACATGGTATGTGCCTTGTTACACTGACTGGTACAGTATATTTCTCCTTTTCGTCGTTGGGAAATAATTTTTTATAATAATAAATTAAACTTGATGAATATGGTGTTCTTGGTTGGTGTTGTCGCCAAAATACCCTGGTATCTCGATCCACCTGCGCAAAAATTTTTATCTTGTAGGGCTAGTCTTGAGAAAAAAAACAACCTAACATTGCAAATTATAAAATCAAAACGAAGACTTTAAACACCTCTGACTTTGTGTGATGCCTAAATTATGATAATAACTGAGTGAACCTCTTTCAATATAAACTGTTAGCCTTTAAAAAGCTGTTTTTAATGTATGAATATTGATCATTACCGAAGATCTTATATTTGCTTCTGAAGTTATAGGGCACATACAGACCGTTTCATAATTGATAAACTGAACGCCGCCATTGTGAAGGTGACGTGACTGTCGGTCATTAAAAGGCTGCTTAACTTCGCTGTGATGCCTAAGTCTTGTAAAACATTGTATAACTTTAGAACATTCAAGGTGACATGTTGTCTTTTATCGCGTGAATTTTGTGATAGCATTTTATTGTATTATTATTACTTTTCTGTATGTTTTATTCCTGACTCAAACATATTATTAACTTGAATTATTAAATTATGAAAGACGGTGAATAAAGACCATCGACCGTTCAAAATTAAAGATTGACTTGTGTAAAACACATATAACTGTCCCTTTTCAAAAGTTGAAAATATGATTTCAATTTTTGAACACCTCTGAAAGTTTACAAAATGGACAAAATGACAAGATTAAGCATCTCGCTCATCAACCGCATGTTGATGTAGAATGTTAACTAAAACTTGTTTTATTCTATGATAAAGTTTCAAACAATACTTGACAATAAAAGTGCATTATTTTGCGCTTCTATTATTATCACACTCTTTTGTCTTTCGCGGTGTCCTGTGGTGAACGGATGTAGTTACGTAATATGGGGTGACATACTGGCTTTGTTTTGATAAGTCACCGTTAATTGTCATTGTCGCTGTTCCTTGATCAGTCACAGTAAAACACTTTAGTAACAAATTTTGCTCTTGAGAAAATGACTGAAGGCTATAACACATGGTATTCAATTGTTCCTGATTGTTTTATACAATTTAGCATCTACTGCTTGTCTCTAATATTTATTTCCTTCATTTCGGATTTTTGTGTGTGCAAGATATTGATATGTACAGCATTCGAGTTTATGTATGCAGAAAAAATAATAGCTTCAATGCACACGTTTGTAAGATATTGATCTTACAAATTATACGTTTGCTTTCTGTTTTCTTATTTCTTATATTATTGTTGGTATATTTAATGTACTACGGAAAACAAAATAATTATGACACCCATGTAACTGTACCATTTTATTCAGATTTCTTTTAAATATAGAAACAAGTACTTCTTAAAAGCAGTTTTTCGTGAAATTTTGATAAAATAAAAAGAATTAATCCACCGGAGAAAATCACTAGAGCTTAATTTAACAGTTCATCAGATTGAGATGTTATCTATGATTCGTCTAAGTAAATTGTAACTGTAAATTGATTATTTGTTCTATATGTTAATTGATAATTGATATCTCATAACAAACAAAAATTTTTGTTTATTGTTATAACATACAGCAAACTGTTTAAGCTAGTTTAATGTTATGAAGCTGTTTAACTTTCTGAAGCAAAATCTTAAATGTTGTATTACTGGCTTAAATTTCTTTGCTGTTTATAAGTAATCATGTTTCATCAAAGGTGAAAAAAGATGTATAACCAAAATCATGACAGTTTAGATCTACATGTTCGATGTAATCAATGCAAAGGCAAACTAATTATTTCAACAGAAGGTCTTTTTAAGAATAATTGAACTTGCTACTTTTTGTTTATTTTTTAAAAGTCATTCTTGTTTAATTTTCCTTCAAAAAGACAGAAGCACAAGCAAACCTAAGACAAAAGAGCAAATTTTAAGTGTAAATAATATCACCTTAGAATACTTCCTTTAATCGCAATATTGTTTTAAGACAATAAAGTACATCACTATTACGCTATATTAGATCAGCCAGCAAAGAAAATTTTTAACAAGAAGCACATTTTGATTAGATTAAGTTATAAACTTGAAAACCCTGCTGTGAACTATGATCCATATCCGGCTTTAATAATCCAACACTGCAATTTGGTTAAGACAATAAAGCACATCACTGATCATCTTGGAGATAAACATTAGAAAATAGACACGGGCAGATTAATTAAAGTTAAGTCGGTTTCATTTTAATTTCGTTTTCAAGTTTGAGACGCCTGCATCGGATTATGATCTATATCCGGCATAAAATCAAGAGTGGAATTTAGTTTTGACAGAACCCCCCCCCCCCCAAAAAAAAAAAAAAAAAAAAAAAAATAAAAGAAAAAGAAAAAAAAAGAAAACATTATTCATTATTACAAAAAGAAAACATTTTGCTATATAAAGATCCTTAGTTTCAACTAGTCATTATAACTCTATATAACTGTAACTGTGTAACTATGACCGATATTATTTTCGTATTTTCAAATATACGGAATGCTGTATTCGAGTAATATACGGACTTGCAAGCACACTCCTGTATTTCAGGAATATACTGAATAGTATTTCAAGTTTCTCTTATTAGTAAATATACAGAAACCCTTATTTGAGCAATATATTGACTTGATTTGATTTGCCCGTCTTATTAAGTTATAATCTAAATAATCAAATAATTATTATAATAATCATTACTTTTCCAGTTTACAGATACATTTTTTATTTGTTGACTTCTCAATCAGTAGTTTTCTAGAGATGTTCCTTCTTGAAAATAATGACCTCCGAACCATTTTACATATTTCCAAATTTTTAAGCAAACGGAATGCTGCATTCGAGTAACATTTGGAAAAACTATCGTGTTTTAGACACATAATAGGTTCCATTATTTACAAATTTATAGAACACCAGGTTTGAGCAGTATACTGACACCCGTATTTCAGTATATACGAAAAGTACATTGATTCTTGTTTTCTTAACTTTCAAATACAGGGAGATATGTAGTTTAGCAGTATACGACTGTTCATGAATATGTAGTCTTTTTAGATTCACGTATTTGTAAGAATACGGGATGCCGTATTTTAGTAATATACGGACTTATTATTACGTTCCCGTATTTTAGAAAAATACGGACACCGTATATCTAGTTTTCCGTATTTTGTAAGTATACGGAACACCGTATTTTGGTCATATACGGATTTGCTGAATATACGACACCGTACACCTCCGTATTTTATGTTTTCCGTATTTTTACCCGTATATTAATGATATACGGAATTCCGTACACTCCCGTATATCTACATATTTTTCGCAGTGATTATTAATAAAAGATCCCTTCAGACTTGTTATGATATCAGCATTATTACTATGTGATCCCTTTAGACTTGTAATGATATCAGCATTATTAATAAAAGATCCCTTTAGACTTGTTATGATATCAGCATTATTACTTTGTGATCCCTTTAGACTTGTAATGATATCAGCATTATTACTACGTGATCCCTCTAGACTTGTAATGATATCAGCATTATTAATAAAGATCCCTTTCGACTTGTAATGATATCAGCATTATTACTACGTGATCCCTCTAGACTTGTAATGATATCAGCATTATTAATAAAAGATCCCTTCAGACTTGTAATGATATCAGCATTATTACAGCAAGATCCCTTTAGACTTGTAATGATATTAAGATCCTACAAGGTCCTGATTATTTCGTTGGTTCTGCAGCTGGTTAAGTAAAAGGATACATAAAAATAGAAAATAGAATAAAAATAAATGATTTTTCAACTTTACTTACTTTAGATCGCATCTATCCACTGGTTTCCAAGGACACCGGGCAATTTTTTCAAATTTGTATAAAAAGATTTTATATTTATATTAAAAGAATAGAAATAACACTTTATTATAAAGTATTACGGAAATAATTGTTAAGTCCTATAGAAATTCCCTGGGAGGAAGGAAAACAAAGTTATGTTGTTTTTGTTTGTTTGTTTGTTTTTTTTTTTAAATAATTCAAGTTTCGTATTTTTTCATTTGTAGGTATTTGCACAAATGCATTTATGATTTTTTGTTCTAAGAGTTATTTTTATTCTGTAAAGAATACTTATGAAAATGTATTAACTCTAGTAATTCCTTCATGGAAGCTAAGAAAAAAGAACAAATAGAGCTATTTTTTGAAAATCATCCGATGTCCCGTATTTGTGGGTATTCGCACAAATGCATAATTGAATTTTTTTCTGAATTTAACATTCTTTCGTGGGTATCAGCCTTTTCCCCCCAACTCTGTCTTAGATAAAAGATAGTAAGAAGAAGAAAAAAGATCTACACGCCCGCGACCGTATTTTGAAGATTTATATTTATCGAAATTGTCATTCATTTGTGGGTATCAGACAATCAGGCTATCAGTACAACAAAATATCGTTATATTATTTTATGTGTATGAGTTTCTTTTCAAACTTTGTCGCTCACTTGTGGGCAATGGCACAAAGGGATAATATGATAACTGTTCTTCGTTATTTAATTTGTCATTTAGGCAGGAGTTTATTCTACAATAAGATGCATAAATGACAAATTTACCACGAGAAACGGTCGACCATAAGTATAATAGGCGCCTCGAACCCCTGAAAGACGGCCATTTGTGCTAGCTGTCCTGAACAGATGAACGGACAGACCTTTATTTTTTTTTAAATATAGTCGTAAAGCCGAGACCTCAGACTACACTGGGATAAAAATTTTAAATATAAATTCCGATAAATATTTCTATTTCATGTCTTGAACTCAGCATATTGGTGTACATTTCGTCGTTAATAAAATTCCCATGGCACAATTTGCACAACATAACAGCGTTATTTTCATCCGATCATTAAGTTTCAGAATTGTCCAGTAAGTCAAACAGGACAATACGTTTTTCTCTACCATGCTTTCTCATACAGCAAAAGAAGGAAAAAAACACATAAGCTTCTTTCTGTTTGACACCCACTCCTATCTGTTTTCTCTCTTATCATCGAATCTTAACCTTAAAAAATTCATAACATGTAGAAATGCCGAGCTTTCATTGGCTAACTTTTCATTATTTATAAAATTCCAGTGAGTTTCAGAAATTACAGATTCGGTGCATAATAAACCATAACAGGCGGGAAAATGCCGGAGTTATCCGATAAAGAAAATAAGTAAATAAGAAAGCCGAGAAACTTAAACCTGACTTTCAAAGAGTCTATACCAAATTTATACACAAAGGCTTTACCTTTGCAAGAATCGAAATATATTATCAGCTTCAACAATTAAAATCAGTTAGTCCAAAAGACAACCATACTTGCTATGATCAACTGCCACATACTGACAACTAAATACTATGGAACTACACTGTATCAATCACAAAGACCTCGTGCTACTAATGCTCTATCGTTAATTACTGAAAATACACACTTGTAGAATGTATTGAAAAATTCCGAAAAGTTATTGAAATATTTTAACATGTCAATTTGCATTAAAATTGATTCTGCCACTGTGTCATTAACTTGTTCTTGCATTTTTATACTGTGTCCGAGTTATTATCATTGCGCCTTATTTTCAATTTATTGACTAAAGAAAATTTACTTCAGACTGGAGCTGCGTCCAATACTTTTGTGTTGATTTATACCTCCAGAATTTTGAGAATATTATCTAATAAGATAAGATAAAGATAAAGATAAGATAAGATAAGATTTATTTTGGCATAATGGACATACATGGTATTTAAACACATGAAGTAAATAGTATAACACATACATGAGCACAAAAACCATGACATATACACCTACACCAGGGATAACACAACAAAGGGTAAACCCTTATTTCCATTGTGGTCCCTAAATTGGTAAATACTGTATCATATATATGTCTTAGGTGTACATTGTGTAATTAACGTTAAAACAACGATCTTGACGGTTTTGCAAATGAGATATGTAGATACGTCTAAACTGCTTTGTCCTTAACAGAGTGAAAATCAACCCCTACCTGCTGCCAGCAAGTGGTTCTGTCTATAAAATCAGTGCAGACCAAGATCATCTTGCACATCCATGAAGTCTCATTACCGTCTGCACTGTTTGGTATTAAGTCAATACATATTCAGGGAGAACACCTCAAACAAGTCATGGTACCGGCAATATTGAAAGACTGTCAAGTCCATCTCAGATATAAAGCAGTGTAAGGATAAAAACAGAAATCAATTCTACGTAAGGCTCTCAGATTACTAGTACAGGCTGCAAAGTATGATCACGAGAATAATAAATACTTACCTTGACGACATTTTAGTAATTATATTAGGATGTTACGTATTGAATCATTGTAAACAATAACCGGGGGATAATTTGCCATTTTACAGTCACACTTCTGCAGGAATATCAATATCATATTTAGTCAAATTATTACTAAAGAAATATAGTTGAGCATCCTTTAACATTTGTTAAAAAGTAATGTTGTTTGTTATTTGCCTAAATAAAACAAAAGAGAACGAAACATTCCTACAAAGTAGTATTCAACTCTTTTCATTATTTTAATTTGATAGTAGTACTTGAAAAAAATAATAATAAAAACAACGTGATAACCTTTCATGAAAGTTTCTAATATTTTGTCACATCTTAAATATATTATTGCTGACAATAGTCCATTTTCGCTTATCATTCTGTGAGCATGTTCGTGAAGTTGGTGGCCTAACTGCAGCGGCCCAGCGGCTTAGCGGCCTAAGATAATAAAACAATGTAGCACGAGCGGTAATTTGATACCGTATCAAAATAAATATAATACGAGAGAAAATGGCCATAGCTTCAAGGAAAATGATTTAAATAAGAAATAAATTACATGTTCGGTTTGTTCACTTTTTTTACATATAGATGCAAAAATACAAGAATACGTCAAACGGGCACCGGGGGACACAGACTCATTCCTCTATGGTCAGGAAAAATAGCATACATCTGCTTGCCGGCAGAACGCGACGCACGTGCCTTCTCCGAGGGCGGGCAGCCGCTCTCATACCATACTGCTGACTGTCCGCGTGTTTCCGGATCATGTAAAAACAGCCAGGTTTCATCCATGGTAACGACGTTATCTAGGAACGTATCGCCCTGTACCCTCCAACGCCTAAGGAACTTCCTGGTCTCGTGCTCGCGCTGTTCTTGCTGATGAGGTTTCAGGAGCCGTGGCACCCTTCTGGTATGTTTTTATTAACATTTTGTGTATGGTTATATTTTTGATGAGTTTTGCTCAATAGTTACATTTTTCTATTTTAAATCAGCATAATTTTATTTTATACGCAACTAAGTTATTTTTGTCAAGAACGATCCGAAAATAAACTTTTATTAAATTAAATGCAGAATCAAAATACCCTTTTCATGTTAAGTTCATCGATCAGGATAAGGTGTACAGTTCCACGGCTAACGTCCGTGACTTCTGAAATTTTTCTGAAGGCCAGCCAGCGATCCCCTTCAAGCGCCGTCTTAATTGACGTCGAACTAGACGTGCAAATGACCTGGTCGATCATCGTTTCAAATGTCTTGACGGCCATCTGTAAATCTCTTGTGCCATTTATATTTACAAGAGCACGGCTAACCGTTTTATTCCCTTTTGTCTTCTGAATTAATTTTAGTGTTTCTGTAGGAGTTTTTTCCTAATCCAGTACAAAATTTGATGTTGGCCCTAATTTTCAAGCGCCCTTGTGATGTCTTTTTTTACGTTGGGGCTGGAATACACACCCTAACAGAAACGTTGCTATTTCAAACTCCAACGTCCGAATGACGTCATATTTAGAAAGGACGTCACATATGCAAAGGCAAAAGGAATGGCGAAGTTTGATGAAGTTTAGTGGACGTATAGACTGTTCAGAGTGGCATGAACAAAGTGTTAGTATGCGTTGTTACGGAGGGGGTCGATGTTGCGTTGCCATGGTTATAAACGTGCTTCCTACAACTAAGTGAACGTACATATCGTTCCAAAATTTTAAAAGGTGTTCGAAGTTGAATTATAGTCTGAAGATAAGTGATAAATTTTATATTTAGAGATACAAACAAAGTCTCAAATTTCTGGGACGACCGTCGCATCTTTGGACTTAGGGTAAAAAAATGGAAATTGCAAATCGAAAAATGAGGGTTTTAAATGAAAAGATGTATTTACTATCTGAAGGCTGCTATGGGCCGAACGGCTAGCAGCCGAAGATATACATTGTTTATCAAAATAAAAATGGTATTTTAGAATTGTCAACAAACAACAACATTTAGAGCTTTTGGTGTATTTTTGCAGTTTCAAAAAAAAAAGAGAAAAAAAAAAAAAAGAAAACGAAAAGAAAACGCTTTTCAGGATTTGCTATCTGATATATTTGCTCAGCGGCCTAGCGGTTAATACCTTGTGTATCACAAAAGAAAAAAATATATATTTGAACTAAATGTCAACAAATAGCGCCAATAAAAGGGGTTCAGGTGGTATTTTTGCAAATCAAAAGAAAAGGGCTTTTTTATTAAAAGAAGTATTAGCCTAGCGGCCTAGCGGCTTAGATGTACATAGAGTATCATAGTAGAAATAGTATTTTTGGGCTCATTTCAAACAAACGAAATAGGAAAAGAAGGGTTTAGGGTATCTTTTTGCAAATAAAAAGGGGTTTTACACGAAAAGACGTTTTCGCTATCTTTGGGTTGCTAGCGGCCTACGGTTTAAAATAAACATACTGTTTCACAGTTAAAACAGTATTTCTGAACTCAGTGGGGAAAAACACAAATAAGGCTTGGGGTGTCTTTAGCAAATTAAAAAAACTGGGTTTCAGAAATGAATTATTTGCCATATTTAGGTTGTTAGAGGCCCAGCGGTCTAGCGGCCTAATTAATGCAAATATGCAATGTGCAAAGTGTATCACAGTAAAAATAGAATTTCTGAATAGAGTGTAAACTAACAACATAAAGAAAAGGGAATTGAAGTGAAATTCAAAAAAAGAGGTTTTTCATGAAGAGAGTTTTTTACTTTTCTTAGGCTGCTAGCGGTCCATCGGCCTAAACTATACATAATGCACGACATTTTAAAAACTTTTTCTGATCTCAGTTCAACAAAAACATAAAAATCGGGTTTTGGGTGTACTTTTGCAAATTACACGGAAGTATTTGCTCTTTTCTAGGCTGCTAGCGGCTTAGAAGCCAAAAAAATACACACTGTATCATAGTTGGAATAAAATTTCTGAACTCAGTTCAAACATATAACAATATCAGAAGGGGTTTGGGGTTTACTTTTGCCAATTCAATGTGCGTTTTTTATTAAAAGAAGTATTTTCCATATTAAGGCTGTTAGCGGCCCAGCGGCCTAGCGGCCTATGATATAAATAGTGTGTCACAGTTAAAACAGTATTTCTAAACTCAGTTCAAACAGACAACATAAACAAAAGGGGTCTGGTATGTTTATTTGCAACTTTAAAATTCACGATTGTTTTTTTTTTTTTTTTTGTTCATTAAAAGAAGTATTTGCCATCGGCCCAGAACTCTAAGATAAACGTTGTGTTTTATAATGAAATAAAAAAAATCATATCTTAGCTTCAACAAATAACATTATCTATCTCTCATGAAAAAGAAATAAACAGAAAGAAAGAAAGAAAGAAAGAAAGAAAGCAAGCAAAGTGAGTGAGTGAGTGAATGAGTAAATCGGTAAGTCAGTCAGTCCTTAAGAAAGTAAATATTAATCCGACCCACCTTTAAATATATGTATATTTCTTACTTGTTTACTTTATTACTTAATTACTTACTTTATTACTTAAATACTTACTTGATTACGTAATTACTTACTTGATTACTTAATTACTTACTTTATAACTTAATTACTTACTTTATTTCTTAATAACTTACTTTATTACTTAATTACTTATTTTATTACACAATTACTTACTTTATTACGTAATTACTTACTTTATTACGTAATTACTTACTTTATTACTTAATTACTTATATACTTACTTTATTACTTAATTACTTACTTTATTACTTAATTTCATACTTTTTACTTAATTACTTACTTTATTACTTAATTACTTACTTTATTACATAATTACTTACTTACTACTTACTATCTACAAATAGCATTTTTTCACGATTTCCTCGTTAAGTTTATCTCCTTCTTTAAAATTGAAAAATACTCGCTGATACGCCCTGAATCCCTTTTGTATATTCTGTTGGTTTAAACTCAATTAAGAAATACCATTCATCAAATTAAAAAAACAAAGATACATTATCGACTAGCCCTTTTTGAAGAATTATTTTCAGAGAAAAAAATAGAGACTTTTACGATTGCAAATAGGTGACATGCACAACCTTTTTTTTAATTGCACTTCTCTTTTTTTCTCGTTCCCACGAGATTCTAACTCGAGGGAACGACTTAGTATCTCGTGGGAACGAGTTACTAAGTCCAGGGAATGAGATAAAAAAGAGAAGTGCAAATCTGAAAAAAGTATTGCATTCGAAAAAAAGAGTGGCGCAACAAAAAAAAATAGTGATATAAAAGAGAACCTTGCATGTTAGCTATGTCGAGAGAACGACTTACTAACTCGTGGGAACGAGTTAGCTATGTCGTGGGAATGAGATAGCTATGTCGTAGGAATGAGATAGCTATGATGATGATTGTTGAGATCAGATAGATGTTGATGTATTTATGGTTATATAAGAACCATCATTAATAAACATTTATGCACGGACAGTCCACCAAAGAAAAACATCAAACATGCTTAAATAACATTTTACGTTCATAAGTTGAATAATTATTTTTGTTTTTATGCCGCTGAATTTCGCAAGCTTTTCTAGAGATTTCAGAACGCTGTGACCCAGTATTGTTACGTTAATAAAAAAAATAAATATATTTTCAACCACACAGCCGGTTAATTCTTATTAGTATGCATTCATCATTCAAAAAGATAAAATAGTCCAAATTAGCTTTTAGTCCCCTGCCGATGTTGCCTTTTGAGTTTCTGTCCGTCTGTCCGTCCGTGTGTCCAAAAATCTTGAGCCCGCGATAAAATAAAAACCGCACAAGTTCAGTTGATGAAACTTGGTATACCTGGTATAAGGAATTACTATCTTAGAAAAATTATGTGGCAAAGGGAAACGAACTAGCGTATATCATTTTGTGTAAAGCACTGACTTGTTAAAATACATGCTTATCCTATCAACCCCCAGAGATCATACTTACATACATGCTCTATTAGAACATCTTAATGTTTTTTTTTTACACGTGAATATTTAAATTTTTGTAAATGAAATTCAGTAGTTTTGAAAATCGGAGAAACATTAAAAAAATACTACATCTAAGATACTGGAGTGATTTTTAACAATTTTATGAAAGACGGACGTTTAGTTACCAAATAATTCTACATAAGCACTTTGTACTCTGTCTGCGGCACAAGAAGAAAATGGCAGTCAACTTTTGTATCACGTTTTTTACATCTGATAAACCTCCTAAGACTTTTTCTTCTACTCAAGGAAACAGAAATATATAAAAGGAACATAATGTGGTGTCTCGTCAATAATCTAAGTAATGTATGTAGATGTTCCTTTGTATTTCATTATTTTTTTAACTACATGAAGCAAAGAGAAAACAGAGTGAGTGAGAGAGAGAGAGAGAGAGAGAGAGAGAGAGAAGAAATAAAGAAATTACCTTTCTTTCGCTTTGATTCAAACCAGAATGGAAAAAGTCTATGAACAAATCCACGCTTTTGTCGTCTTTCAGCGTCTCCTGGCCCTGAAATAGTTTTGAATTTAAATCTTTGTTTTACCGGAATTAAGGTGATCGATATAATAGTTCGTAGCAGATTTTCTTGAAAAAAAAACCAACAAAAAAGGTAGAACAATGAAGTATTCTATTCATTTATGTTTATTTTACCTAGCAGGCGAACTTTAACCACTTGTTGTTTGTTTTTCCTAAATGAAAAGATAACAACTTTGTCGATAAAGGCATATTTCACAAATAAACCTGTACGGCGTGTATAGATGGATTGTACACTTAAATTTTTAAGGCGCCATTACTCCTGTTTTATCCGGATTGATTGTGGGGGGTGTGTGTGGGGGGGTGGGGGAACCTGTGACTCTTTCGTCTTAGTTGCAATTGCCTAAGTATAAAAAAATCAGGTTTCCTCTATATAGGTTTAAGTATCTTTTATGTTATTCAGAAAATAAATTAAAGGGGCATAACTCTGGTGTTACCTAAGAAACAAACTTTGTGCCTGCATCGTTCTTTACTTGTGAAATAAATATATTATTTGAGTGACACGATTAAGTTTTTTTCTATGTAAGTCTATCTATATGCCCTATATGTTGTATTGAAATTAATCAAAAGGCCACAGCTCTGGTGTAACTGATCTGAACAGAACACATTTTGTGCCTGTCTTATTCCGTACTTATGATACATACATGAAATTTCTCTATTGGATACTCAGTTATGTGACCGGACGGACTGACGATAGTAATAAAATATGTCCAGCTTTTTGGCATAAAGCTAGAAAGTATTTCGAATGAAAATTTTGTAGGTCGAAAAGGAAAGATAACTATTGAATAAGTAAAAATCATAAAGCGTATTATTGTATTTCAGAGATTCTTTTTGGTAGAACATATACACTTTTTCCAAGCCGTCATTTTCTTACTGTATCACTGAAAACAAACACTTTGACAGAGATTCATACTTTTCAAATTTTCATCTGATATGTATTGATGTATTTATAAAGGAGTCGATAACTCTTGACTATAATTACCGCTTATCTTTATTTCTTTATGATATCGTTTGCTAATTTCAACAATGACTTTTTAAACTTTTGAGAAGGATACAAATAAAATATACCTTTCAGTATAGTAGTACATTTTTTTGAGTCGGCAAGCCAAAATTTAAAACAAAATTCTAACGCTGTTACTGTTTATCTTTCTACAGAAACACACTCTTTGCATTAAAGCTTGCTGAGTTAAAAAAGATGAAAATCTTGAAAAAAAGGAGAAAGGATAATGACAGTTTATATGAGTAGTTATATGATGGCACAGCATCGTACACCTGACCCGGGCCTGGTTGGCTCGAGTCTCAACAAAGGCGCGAGTTTACAATGAGTTTTCGTATGCTACATCTTCTGTGCAAGTACTGGTAAAAAGTCACTGAATGGATTTTATTTTTTCCCGCATGAGTTTGCAGTGATAACACATATACATTACATATAATCATTATGTCTTAAAATTTGTTCCGTTTGCTGTGACATGTTATCAGTAACGTTGAACTATGACCTTCCGACCTGTTCCTCATATATCTGACGTATGGAATCGTTACAATTTTGAAATCACTGAAGCCTGGCAGAGAAAACAATGCAAGTAAGAATTTTAGAGCCGGAATGGTTTAATTTTCAACATACCAAAGGGAGCAACAAGTACATTATGGAATCGAAGTAAAGGTCGAAAGTAAACCAAAACTTGTCGTCCATACTAATTAATAAAATAATGTATAGTTGTCTAATATTGTCACAATTTTAACACAATTAAAGCACTGTTATTTGCATTCTTCTACCTGAGTAAGTGAGATCTACAAATGGACGACAGCTAGTTCTGTCTGCTCTAGATTCTTGTATAAAACACAATAGATAGGGGAGAATAGGAGATAATATCGTCAAAATTACAGAAACGTTAGCTCATTGACAGAAAACAAATATAGTCATACACAGGAACTTTTTAATAATAACGTCTTCCGATTTACTATCTTATTTTAACTTCTCTGACAGTTGATCTTCATTTCTATGGAAAGCAGTTCTATAATTACTTCTTTCTTATATAAATGTTATTGTTCTTACTCTTTGTCGTCATTTTGTAAACTTGACGGAGTGAGAAATCACTTTTCTTTTCTCTAACATTTTCCTTCTGAAGCATTACTTTGACGATTTTACTTCTGCATCAATAATTTTGTTCGACGGAAGAGTATACTTCTACTGTATTAACCAATTCATTCGGCAGAGAAGAATCATTCGTTTTACCATTTTGCTATTACACTTCGTCGATTTTCTACCTCGCTGAACGATATCAATGAAGAAGTATTCGATTTTTAATATCCAAATGTCCATTCATTCATCCAGAGGAAAAGAACGAACGAAAAAAACCACAAAAAAACGAGTGACTTAGTGTATTAAGAACGTGTTTTCATTTTCTAATTTAAACTGCCCTTTTCTTTTAATTTAAATAGAATAATATCGACATGTTCTTTATCTCCAAAATCCTCTTTTTATCCATATAAATAAAATGAATGAGGTAACCAATTTTGTTTTGCCCAGACTTGACCAGTTATCTTTCACCGGAAGATTTTTTATCATAAAAAATCTCTTTACAGTGTTGTTTTTTTTTGTCAATGATAAATATCTACTTAGATACGAAGTAAGAAGGCTTTGACTATGATTTTTTTATTATAAATGTACATCTCTTGCAGCAACTAGAAGTTGTTGAAATAGAGAAAAAATATTAAAAGAACATATAATATCAAGCACTAAAAACTACTTTTATGGTTGTTTATCAAAATTACAAGTCGAGTGATTTTTTATTCTAATTATAAACATAAACAGTCATGTAAAATATTGAGAAGATATGCACCACTAATATTTTTTTATCAAATCTTTGAAACAAAAAGGAAGGTGGAACATATAGTTATCACATTCACTGCCAGTGAAAAACTTTAACCAATTCTATCGGCACGGAAGTTTTATTAACTTATAAACCAAAAGGTAACCGCATTAGTAGTTTATGCACTTATGGCTTATTGTTATTTTTGCTATCAAAAACATCTAAAAAGAGCGGTGGAAACTACCGATGTCGTATCGGAAACAGCTGACAATCAAAACACGTTCTTTTTTTCTCATCAAAGTCTATGTTTTCATAGTTTTGTTGCAAATCCATTTCAACCGGTACATTATGATTATTTTGATGTGGTGTAACTGTTTAATGCCTGTCTATTGACCTTTAATAAAGAATGTTTGATAATGTTGTACACAAAAGCTTTAGAATTCCGTTATTTGCTTAAATTAACTTATTTGTTCTTGAAAATATTTGAAGTTTAATAACCGAGTCTAGACAAAAAGAACTACTAGCGGTATAATATAATTCCGTGCCTTCCTACCCCGTCCCCAGCCAACCCTCCCACCCCCTACACACAAAGAAATATCAAAACAGTGTATTATTGCTTCTAATACACTACCCCTCATCCCACTGGTAGAACTGGCCCAAAATGTTTTAAATATTTATCACCTAAATGAGGTACGTTTACAAAGTCAGATAGATAAGTGGAATTAAGTCACGAAAAAAAATCAAGAGTGTAAAACGGCAAACAAGGAAAAAAGAAACTAAAATTAATATACCACACAAAGAATACCTGCCGGCTATACTGGATTCATATACGCTGGTCGGTCGGTCTGGACTTTTCCGGAGTGTTTCTCAGCAAACGCTTTTTTCTGTTTTAATAGTACTTTCGAGAAACAAGTTCCAAAACTAGTTGTGCATATTTTTGTCATGTCCCATTCCGATGATATTCACTGAGTTATGATCCTTTTGGTATTTTTTACACATCAGTTTGTCATGACTTTTTTTCATCAACTATTGTTAAGATTTTAAAAAAACTGTGCAAGAGCGTTGTGCATGTTGTCGCCGCATTCCACTGCCACGTTTTTTTCACTGAGTTATAGATTTCAGTAATACTTTGCAAGAATCATAAGTACCAAGTCTAATTGTGCATGTTATTGTTTCATTCTAGTCCAACAAAGTTTCACTAAGTTATGTCTCTTGATTCGTTTTACATATAAAATATTAAAAAAATGCCCAGTGTAAATTTATCGAAGAGTTTGTCAGCAGTTATTAATTGGAGTATAATCAAACTTCTTTAGTACGTAGCCCATATTTGCATATCCTCATCATGTAGAGTTTGTATTGAGTTCTGCTGATTATTTTAGCAGGATGGTTAAGTTTTGTGTGTTTATCCAAATCGTTGACATAATTAATTATATTGCTGAGTTAACTTTTTACACAAGTTTGATTTAAAGAAATGTTCAGCCAACTTTTTTATATCATGGCAGACAAACTATAAATGTAGAAACTACTGTGTCAGTGCAGTATATGGGGGTATTCATCATTTTTAATGATAGATCTTGATGGCAGAACTGCGTGTGAAACTCTTTGCTAGACAAAACCGAAAGTAGAGAATAAAGCATTCAAAAGAATTACAATTATTAACCTTCTTATGCTATTTAGATGAGTTGGTTAAATGTAATATCGAAGGAATTTGGCCATTTTTTCTAAGATTTAACGGGCTTTTTATCGTAGTGTAAGGTGTCCCGTAAGGGTCTTCGTAGTTTTTTCTGTGCGTCCTAACGGCAAAAGTTAGATAACATGAAGCGTAAAGACGAAACGCAAAATTACAATGCGACGACACGAAAACGTGATGCGAAGACGCACTATTAATACCGCATTTTTGTATCTCTTTGTTGCGATTTGGCCGGGATGTAGTGGGCTAAGTAAGGAAAACACGATGCACGGTCACGAAAATACGATGTGATGACGCGCGGTTGCGTCATGTGCTCGTGCTGTCACATCGTAATTTCCCGTCCTTGCATTATACTTTCGTTTAATTACATCGTGTTATCGCACTTTCATCTTTAAGGTGCTAGATATAAACTACGATGACCCTAAGGGACACTGTACCTTCACTTTTGTATCGTTCTTTCGCATACAAGACTTTTTGGTGATTATGCAAGATAACATGATGCGAAAACGCGCTGTAAAAATCGCACTTTCGTATCACGTTGTCACGTTTTCGCATTGTCTTCTCGTTGTTTCGCCCTAAGAGATGAGTCGGCAAAATAACGATAACATAACACAATGATAAGTCGCGAAGATATGATGTGATAGCACGATACTTATAGCGTGTTTTGGCATCGCATCGTAGGTTCTTGTCTTCGCATGGTGTTATCATAATGTCGCCTCTAAGGCTTCAGAGCAAAAAGTTGGCCTAACGGGACACCGTACGGAGTGTAAGTAACTTCAAGTGTTAAACAGTTTATTACGTATTTCTTCAATATATTCTAAACAATATGTTTAGCACATCCTTATCAACATCCTGTATCCGACAAAATATATTATATGATTTCTGAGATATGTATTATTATTTTCCAAATTTGATACCCTACGAGGTCGTTAGGCTAAATTCATGTATTGTATTGATTTTGTATTGTTTATTGATTCATATAGATAATATCTCGTGGGAATGACATAAAAACAGAAAAGCAATTAAAAAAGGACCACTGCGTGTTATCTCTTTACCACCATATTTATCCCCATCATAAGATTTTAACTGTGTGATGGGAAGTAAATAAATTTACGATAAGCTTTTAACATGAAGATTTGAATCCCTTTATTTATGGGCATTAAAACAACAAGTTGGCTGCTAAAAAAGGCATCCAATGGGTTATGCCCAATAATTTAATTGTACTTGTGATCACATCTTGATGCAATATTTCTTGCGTTTTTGATAGTTGCTTTCAAGCTGTTTCTGTCCATTTTAGTAAATATTGTAAATGAGTAATTAAAGTTAGAAAGTAATTACAAAATATAATATTATAAGTGTTTACAAGCACAAGATATAATGAATACTCTATAAAATATAACCTTTGAGAACATAACCCAGTCTTCACAAATAACTTTTTGAAGCACTGAACATTCGGACCAGTCAAGGCAATAATCTGACTGGACCCAATTACATTAAATTGGACCGAATAATAGCTGTGAACAATGCTATAAGGATGAACAAAACAATAAGACTAGTTTTGAAGTAGAACTTGTCACCACCATGTTAAAAATAATATTAACTATACTTTGAACTTCATAGCCTAACAATAGTATTCTTTAGTGAAAATAACAGTATTCAAGGCTTTTTCCCCCTTCTATAGCACAGGCCGTTTACAGGTGTCTTCCCCTTAGGAAAATTCTTTAAAATCACAGTTTTCCCCTAAAATTCAATTTACATAAAAAATTTTCTTCCCCATTTGCAAAAAGAAAAAAAACTGCATTAAATTTCCCCAAATTTAAGGGAAGGGCATCTTCCCCTACCTGTGAAAAAAAAGCTCTGGTATAATTCATTAATTTGTACAGGACACCGTAAGTTGAGTTAAACTTTTTACCAGATTTTTATCTCAACTTTTTTCCCAACTTCTAAGAATGCCATATACATGTCACCATTGATTACCCCTGGTATATATTCGGTATAACTACATTATGTACCATGGTCGATAAACAAGTGTGTATCGGAATGCCAGATCGGATGTCAGTTTCCCACAATGAATACATGCATGTAAAAAAAGAAAAAAACAGGAAACCGAAACAGAGTTATTTCATGAAACAGAATAATGAAAATAAGGTGTTACTTTCGGCTGGCTTTTTTCTCTTTACACCAGAAATAGCCTGGTCAATAATTAAAAAAAAATCATATTTATCGCGAAAACTGGAAAGGGAGATTATAACCTGAGCACCGGTTATGTGTAAACTAAGTACGAATGCGTTATGTTATATGTGGGGTAAACAAATTGCTGTTCTATGGAGAAGAATGCATTTTTAAAAAACAATTTCATTTTATTTTCAAAAACACTACTTGTTACTTGTTTCTCAACTTTGTTTACTGTATTTTGTAAAAAAAAAAAAAACAAAAAAAAAAAAAAAAACAAAAAAAAAAAAAAACAGCATCTATATTCACTGGACAGTCGGACCACTGATTTGTAATTTTTTACTGACCGGACTGGGCCTTCGGTCCAGCCGCTAAATTCGAAGACTGGTAACCTCGATCAATCCATTTTAGAAAATAATTGAAATATCGTAAAGAAAGCTAAAAAGGGAAAACATATTAAAAAGAACAACATAGCTATTTTATATTTTACGAGACTTACATTGCCAGTGTGCATTATATTCACTTAATATTCATTTAATTCATTTGAACTGTATTTTGCATTTTTGTTTGTTGTCTATTTAAGCTAGCATCCTGCATAAGCTGTGATCCACTGGTAACGCGCCTGTCTGGTAGTCTAGGGGTCGCGAGTAAGGTAACAATTTTTCGAAGATGTTTAAGATACTTAGACGTTTTTAAGGCTTGACTATTCAAACAAAAGAAAATATTGTGAAAAGAATAATAAACAACGCATGTTATCCAAATATGCAGTTAAAGCTTTGGAGAAACAAGATATGTTTGTAAAACATATATGCCCCCGCCCCTCCCCCCAGCGCCTTATCCTTAGAGCAGCCATAAAAATATAGGAATATAGGACAGGGACTTGTGTCAGTACATTATAAGGAGGATGACAGGGGCTTCTGATATCAAAAGCTATCGGCGATGGCAATTAGATTAATGAGGGGAACTGTAAATTATGTCAATGACACTTAGGTTATAAAATGTATAAACTTTAAATACTGGAGAACACGAAAGAGTACAGGAACTGCATGGGTAGGTAGGTAGGTTGTAATGTGGGAGGGTGGGTAGGTAGGAAGTTTTGAGGTAGCAAAGCCCAAGGGCTCTCCAGTTATCAATCAGAATCTGCTTTTCTCTTTATGGTGTATGTTCACCTTGATCTTGGCCTTTAACTTAGTGACCTCAAAGACAATAGGCGTCATCTCCTGAACAGACCAACCTGCATAGCAAGTCTCTGAGCCAATATAGGAGGGTTCTCTAGTTATTGATTGGAAACCATTTTTCTGTTAATAGTCACTCTCACATTGAACTTTGACCAGGTGACCCTGAAAACAATATAAGTCATCTGTAGGTCATTATCAACCAGCATTGCAAGTTTAGGGACCCAAGGCCCAAGCATTCTCTAGTTATGTATCAAAAAACATTTTTCATTTATTGATCAATTGACCTTAACCTTTGATCTAGTGACCATAAAAACTTCAGGGGTAATCTACTGGCCATGACAAAACTGCCTATGAAGTTTTAGGAAGCCTGGTCCCAGGCATTCTACAGTTATTGACCGTAAACCGTTTTGTTTTCAAGGTTACTGTGACATGGGCATTTGACCTTGTGACCTTGAAAACGACAGAGTTATCTACCTGTCATGAACAACCTACATACCAAGTTTCAGGAAGGTGGGTCCTAGGGTACTATAGTTATTGACCGGAAACTGATTTTAAGGTCACTGTGATTGGTCTTTGACCTAATATCCAACCTGCCAATGATAATTTGAGGAGCTTGGCCCAAGCATTCTCTAGATATTGATCGGAAACCATTTTTCTATTCAAGGCCTCTGTGACCTTTGCCTTTGGCCTGGTGACTGGAAAGCTAGGGTTAATCTACTGGTTATTTCCAATCTGCGTACCAGGTTTTAGGAACCTGGGTTTAAGCGTTCTATAGTTAATGATCAGAAACCGTTTGCTTGTGACCTTGGCGTTTGACCTTGTGACCTGAAAAACTATAGGGGTCGTTTCTCTTGAAAAATTACACCTACATATCAAGTTTGAGGAAGGTAGGTTTAAGATATTGATCGGAAACTAAGTGTCTACCGATAGACCGGCCGACCGACATACCGACGGACATTTGCAAAACAATATGCCCCCGCATATTCGGTAGGATAGGGGGCAGAAAAAAACATGAATGTTTGATATTGGTAGTCCTTCTTTCTTAAATGTATTTGCTATTGTTAATAAGTAGGATTTTTATCACCATCTATATTATTTGATGTGTTTGCGATATCAAATAACAGTGAAATGTGTCGTTCATATCTCTGTCATTTGGTTAATGTAAGAGGTATCGCACGATTTCAATCCCTTTTGCATTCAGCATAAACTTTGTGGTCTAATTCTGTCTTAATATCGCTGCCGTTTACGAAGCTATATTTTAAGCCCACTGGGGCGAGTGTACTCTTCCGATTTTTATTACATGTATTAATGTATCAATAACTATAGAACGCTTGGGTCACATGTCACTATAATAAACCATTTATTTACTTGACCTACTCACTTATACAACCTCAGTTATACAACCTTTTCTTTTTCTTCACAAGGGTCAATGACTTTTACTCAAAACTGCGTCGCTACTCTTATAGCAAGCGTTAAATATAAATTTACTGGTTGAATATTTTTTTATATAGTCGTTAAAATCTTTATCATACCTAAGTTTTGAAAGAAACATTAAAATGCGTGCATAACATACATTAAGGTCATGGTGAAACTTACGTCCTTTCAAAATTTCTGCACACAGGTGGTATGCACGTCTCTTTTATTAATATGGCAAAGAAGGGCGGTCATTACTTCATTCTTATTTTACTCATTATGGTCTTTCGAAAAACAGTTGGAAATGTTCATTCAGAGAGATAAAGCAAACATTATATAATGATATGATTCAAATCTATTATTGTTTTAAATGAAACGTCTTAAATGTATGGGGAAAAATCTGTTTGAATCGTACAGATATAATGCAACAGCCTGCTGTTGATAAATTGAGTTTCAATTAATAATTTCTTTTTAAAAAGATCTTTCATTTTGCTCTGGGAAACATGTTATGCTAAACGTCGTTTTCGTGTTATGATATTTCACTTAGACAAACTCATAATTCAAAAGCCGGATATTAAATGGGTGCTATTTCTCATTTTTTTCTGTTAGACGGACATTCTACTTTGCTTGATACTGCTGTCTTGTAAAAGACAGCCATCCGTGGTTTGCTTAAGATCATCAGAACGTGTCTTTTACCACATGACAGAAGTTGATAGAAATGTTTTACATATTTTCCTTGTATAAAACTAGAGGTATTGAGACACAATTATTCAAATGTCACTTAACTCTTGTTGAAAAACATTGTATTTTTTATTATATGCCCGAAGGGGGCATATTATGTTATGGTCCAGGGCGTTCGTTCGTCCGTCCGTCCGTTAGCAATATGGTTTCTGGAGGAAAACTTGAGTACTCTTTGGCCTACAGTCTTTAACTTCGTATTGATTGGATGATCCTATTGATTTTGTTGTCAGTAGCTCAAAGGTCAAGGTCACTTTGACCTAAACATTGAAAACCATTTCCACCATGTAACTTGACAATCATTTATTATAGAGACTTCAAACTTTATATCATGATTGCTCACATTGAGTGGATGATCCCTATATATTTTAGGATCAGTATGTGAAAGGTCAAGGTCATAGTGACCTAAAAGTTTAGAATAATTTACACTCTGTTACTTGACAACCATTTGTCTTATAGATTTTCGAAGTCATATATTGGTTGCGCACATTAAGTGAATGACTCCATATAAGTTTATATGCCTTATATAATGTATTGAAATTCATCGAGAGGGTATAACTCAGGTATGGCTGATTTTAGCACAACAATGTTTCTGCTTGCCCGTACTGATGATTTATACTTTTCTTAAAGATATATTTTAGATATATTAAAGATATATTTTGCTCAAGTTTCAGATACAAATAACTAATACACCTTTTCTATATAAATATAAAATAAACGTGTTTGAGTACACACAGATAGATATGTTGCGTTTAAAACTCTACACACTATAGGTAAACACAGTATAAATACATAGTGTCATTAAAAAACTGGCAGTTTTTTTAAAAAGAAGCACCAACATAACATGACCTGTAATAGGGAATGCAGCTTCCCATATATAGTATGCGTATTCTAGTGACCTAATTAGATATATTCAGTAAGAATTTCCTAGATTTCAACTAATTTCTGCAATAAAAGTATATTATGCAAAGATGGGCAAAGTATATCTTTAATTAAGTTACATAAAATTCCATCTATTTATTTCATTATTGAGACCGAACCAACGTGACAAACGCAATGGCGGACGGACAGACGAAGCGGCGACTATATGCATCCCTATTGGCGAGCATAATACTGTATAAATATTATTGACGAGGATATACCACTTATTCATGGTGAAAAAAGAGAAAAAGAAAATTGAAACAAGTTTACTCTGTTGATAAATGTTTTGAGTTGAATTCTCTTCCTTTTTCGTTAAAAATTTAACTGTAAGAAGGTATAAGTTATATAATGTAGTTATTTACAAAAGAAATTACAGTTTTGAATAGAATTCAGAGTACTGCTTGTCATTAGATCTGTAGCAATAATGATAATAATAATACTAATAAAGAAAGCAAGGACTAGTTATGAGACTCTTACAGAGAACTTTTTCTTATTGTTTCCTATTTTGTGTGAAGTTTCAATTAAGTCCCTCTTGAAGTTGTTGTTATGCTTGTTGTTATGCTCCGATCAAGAAAATAAATTAATAAGGAGATGCTATTTTATAATAAGCAAGAACTGAGGTATAGTTTTATATTTTCACTTCAATGTACTGATGGATTTATAAAAGAAGACGACATATTAAACAACTGTCTCGCGCAAATTACAGTAGAGTTGATAAAAGGGCTTGAAACTATGACCAGACCTGAGAGATAAAAAAAGCTGAAAAGACCAAAGACAATTACTAAACGCTGCAACTCAGTTAAGACAGATAATTTGTGCACCTGTTGTCTTGTTCAATAAAATATATTTTCTGTTTATTTAATATCAGATTTTACAGTAGGTCCTGAGCTGATTAGTCTTTTCTTTAAAGCATTGATTAAATATGCATTTTGCTGAGCATGAAAAATAATATTTATTTAACAGAAAAGAATACGACATTATTAAATAAATATAGTGTTTTAGATTAGTACGGGCGAATAGTTTTGGTTTGCTTGCAACCTTGGCGATGATTCTGTACTGTAGTGGTTGCTCCATTTGAGTGCCTTAAAACTGGGTTATTTTTTATACATGTATATAAAATAATCGATTGCTTTCCTCGCCAGGGTTCAGTGATTTCAAAATTGTATCTTTTCTGCACGTCAGGTATATGAGAAACAGACCAGCAGGTCATAGCTCATGGTTATTGATAACATGTCTCAACAAACGAAACAAGTTAAAAGGTTTCCTGCTGGGAGAAATTTTAAGATAACAGATTTGAATGCTTGCATTTAAGTAATAAATTACAAGGGGTTATTAAAATTACTGTTATTTGATTAACAAAAACGTCTGGTACATGGTAACGTTTATGTAGGCATGCCGTTGAGGCTGGTGGCATGGCGGGTTACTGACCTTTCTTTACAGGTTCGAACGGTAATGTTAATTTCAAAAATGCAAAAAATGTTGTTAAATATATTACAGAAATTGTGATAACCTCTTGTAATGTATTACTAAAATGTGTTAGAATACATATATCGTCAGTCATACGGGTAAACGGTACTGACTATTAATAAACTCAAATAGATAGATAACAACCCGCTTTATTTATTCATAATATCGGGTAGGTTAATTTTTCTTCAAAAATTAATGTTATTTAACTTTGTATCTAGCATTATTCTGGATCTTTTGTTTGTGTCTCTAACACATTACTAACGCGTTAATTAAGTTTCTTGCACCTGGTAGTCATACGCAAAATCAAAAGCATGGGACTCTGAGAGTAAAATAAGTTGAAAATGAAACCCTTTTCTTTGCCGTAAGTTGTTTAATAAGTGTTTACTCTTTTAGCAGTTTGCCATCCCTGCCATATTTGAAATGATTCATTTTTAACACACACAAGCCGCTGACAAAAAGAACACGTTCGGAAATACAGACGTAGAAGGCGACAAACAGAAACAAATAAAACAAATGACGACATAATACGTACAGAACACAATATTTACAGAAGAGTGCTTCACGACATTCAAATTCACTAATATATTACTTTATAACTTATTACGGAAAAGTGGTTGTAGTTTTTGATAAATACATATTTAAGAAGTTTCATATAGCTACTGAAAAAAGGTTTGACAGTTGAAAAAGTGGTATACAATGATGCAATTGTACTAAGCTACTTCATCGATAATACAAAGTATCTGAACGCAGTCGTGACAGTGCAGCATGCATAATTAATAAATCAACGCGGCATCTCGTCGACATTTTAAATAAAATTCCAAAAGGAAAATGTCAAATAATATATTTGGAATATTTAAGAAACCTTTATACAGCAAGGTACCATTTCTTACTGTACTTCTAGAGTGAACGTTTCTTTTTGTTTTTTCGTTTTTGGTTTTATCTTAAACCTAGCCAGTAAAACAAGACTGTACTTTTTCCTCTGGACATACACTGTATGACTGGCCTTAATATCTGTTATTTTTTTCTTAGAATAGGATAGCTCATTCTTTACAGACTTTCGAAAGTCATGGAACTATTCATATGTTTATTATTATTTATGTTATTATATAAAATTTGTTAATGCACAAGTGAAAGGCTTTCATATGCATACGGATAGTGGAAGTCCTACATCTAGCGTACATAGTGCCAAATGGTTTAACTATATAATAAAAATTACTTAACATTGAATTAATTTTACTAGAAATGATATTGACACATATAGAATTAAACATTTTTTAGCCTAAACTTTTTGTCAGCTATCTCTTAAGGATAGGTGCTTTTATTGGGAGGCAGGTAACTATTTGATTTTAGTGGTCTGTAACCATAAAATTTTAGTCATGTTTTGCCATTTTCAGTTAAAATAACAATTTTGAGTTTGTATTGTGCATCAATTTTCTTTTTGTTTTAGTATGCATACAAGGAGGAGTAATAAGCGGAAGCATCCGGGGGATGTGGTGAAGGGTAACGCACAGTGTGGAGAAGCAAGAGCCCCCACTGCAACTGCAACCAATGCAACGACTCCTGGGGTGGATGCAGTGACAGTAGATGTTCTTGTACATGATGTTGACCAACCCGCAGTGCCCATTGTAGGAAATGTACCACATTTTGTTTGTCTGCCATTGGCTGAGCAAGGTAACCTTGATTCCTTTGTGGATAGATAATTGAGTACCGCCTCCACTTATTAGTGCATGCTCTGATTTGGGAGTAACTGTGCCAGCATCCATAAAGTCAAAAATAGTTGCTGGTCAATATGTTGACCTGGCTAGCCTGTTGCAAGGTGACTCCTCGGTCACAGATGTTCCTGGGAATGTGGTTGTAGCTGGTCCCTCAGGTGGTCTTATAGTAAAAACTCAAAGTATGACAAAACATTAGCCAGTATTGAAGCTTGGACAGATGCCATTTTGGTTTTTGGGGCAATATACTTGGCTGCATATCCAGAGCGGACCCAAGAAATCTTTAAATATATAAATACAGTCAGGCTGGGTCAGAAGCAACATGGTGGTTTGGGTTGGAGGGGCTATGACGAGCGGTTCAGGCTTCTGATGGCCATTTACCCTGCTGGTAAATGGTCAGATGTTGATCCGGAGCTTTGGCTTCTGTATATGGCTTCGCCAACTAGCTTTCTGTCTAATCAGGACCCTAGGTCACTTTGCAAATGTTTCGACTTTAATTTTAAAGGGGTGTGTTCTAAGTATGGTTGCATTTATATGCATGCATGTTTAAATTGTGGCGGTCCTCATCAGCAGTTACAGTGTTTCAAGCCCCGCCAGCAGCAGAATTTTCGTGCACAGCTTCCACAGTTTTCTCCAACCCAGGTTCTGCAAAGACCGGGGCTCAGACCGCGCAATCCAAATGGAAGCGCCTGCTTAGGGACCTAGGTCATACACCTATTAACTGACTGCTCTGTTCTCAAAGATTATCTTTTCAATTATCCTGACAAAAATGTTGCCACCGAACTTGCAGATGATTTTTCTCATGGTTTTAAGTTAAAATATGCTGGGTCTAGACAGGCTTTTACGTCAAAAAATTTAAAATTGGCTTTGAGCATCAATAGATCATTCAAGTACAAACTCAAAATTGTTATTTTAACTGAAAATGGCAAAACATGACTAAAATTTTATGGTTACAGACCACTAAAATCAAATAGTTACCTGCCTCCCAATAAAAGCACCTATCCTGAAGAGATAGCTGACAAAAAGTTTAGGCTAAAAAATGTTTAATTCTATATTTGTCAATATCATTTCTAGTAAAATTAATTCAATGTTAAGTTATTTTTATTATATAGTTAAACCATTTGGCACTATGTACGCTAGATGTAGGACTTCCACTATCCGTATGCATATGAAAGCCTTTCACTTGTGCATTAACAAATTTTATATAATAACATAAATAATAATAAACATATGAATAGTTCCATGACTTTCGGAAGTCTGTAAAGAATGAGCTATCCTATTCTAAGAAAAAAATAACAAATATTAAGGCCAGTCATACAGTGTATGTCCAGAGGAAAAAGTACAGTCTTGTTTTACTGGCTAGGTTTAAGATAAAACCAAAAATGAAAAAACAAAAAGAAACGTTCACTCTAGAAGTACAGTAAGAAATGGTACCTTGCTGTATAAAGGTTTCTTAAATATTCCAAATATATAATTTGACATTTTCCTTTTGGAATTTTATTTAAAATGTCGGATACTTTGTATTATCGAAGAAGTAGCTTAGTACAATTGCATCATTGTATACCACCTTTTCAACTGTCAAACCTTTTTTCAGTAGCTATATGAAACCTCTTAAATATGTATTTATCAAAAACTACAACCACTTTTCCGTAATAAGTTATAAAGTAATATATTAGTGAATTGTTATGTCATGAAGCACTCTTCTGTAAATATTGTGTTCTGTACGTATTATGTCGTCATTGGTTTTATTTGTTTCTGTTTGTCGCCTTGTACGTCTGTATTTCGGAACGTGTTCTTTTTGTCAGCGGCTATCTTATACTTGACAAAAAAAGAAATGTACTGTATAATAGACCATAAATGTTTTAACTTGTAAATTATGTTTTTAGGTTTTATCTTAAACTGTAAAACTGTGATGCTATAACTACTTTGCTTTTTCTGCTGTATGTTTTTGAAGTAATTAAATATTGTACACTCATTACGTAAATATAATGTTACATCGTTTGTGGTACATTTTATTGGCTGAAACCAATGTAAGCAGCAATCTAACTAACAAAGTAGTTCTGGCTTTGTATGAACTTGTATTTTAGGTCAAGTAGTTTGCTATTGCTAATCAGTTTGACTACATACTACATATCTGTTAAACTTGTATATAATAATAATATTTAAATATATATATATGCATGATGTAATAGCAGGTACACAACCTGATACATACTTCTTCACCATTACATGCAACTTGAAAAATTGGATGATTTTGACTAATATACTCTCAGT
Organism: Cyclina sinensis; assembly: GCA_012932295.1. Taxonomy (NCBI): domain Eukaryota; kingdom Metazoa; phylum Mollusca; class Bivalvia; order Venerida; family Veneridae; genus Cyclina; species Cyclina sinensis. Next base: position 2,037,460 of record JAAONU010000010.1, on the reverse strand, counting down.
AATGCTTCATTCAACAAAACTATGAAGTTTCACTAGGTATTAATGAATACATTTTAGATAATTACATTGTTTTAGATATTATCTGATTACCAAGAATAGTGTTTAGTCAAGTGGAATGTTCTGTATCAGATTTGCAATAGTTATCTACCTTTTATCTTGTAGATATTGTATAGTGTGTAGAATTGTCTCATGACTGATGTTTTTATTAGTCTCTAATAATTCTACTTAGAATGGTCATTGCATGAAACTTGACTTTGTATTTACTCTGTTATTTCATGTATATGATTGAGACTCTAATAAATAAATAAATAAATTCTATACTGAATAAGCAAACTACCAAATCAAAACGGCTTATGGTGTTAGTGCGTCAGTCTGTTTTGTTGTCAATGAGGCATAATATATTATTTAGAGCTGTACATATCTCCTCTTCTATGAATGCCATAGCTGGTTCTTTATCTCGTAAAAATTGGCAGAGGTTCAGGTCCTTGGCTCCAGGTGCAGAACAGTTACCAGAGATGGTTTCCGAAGAGTTTCGATCCATTCTTTGCAAGGCGAAGTTAGCAGACTGATTGGTATGTCTCAATCAACTAACACTTCCACATCATACAATACTGCATTTGAGGGTTTCCGAGTTTTTCGTGACCTGTATTCTATGGATCAAATGTGGCCACCGCGTGTTGATTACATTGTTCAGTTTATTGCCTTTTTGTCCTTAGAGGGATTAGCTTAGGGAACTGCCCGCTCCTACATTAATTCGCTTAGTTTTCAGTGTAAGATAAATGCTGTCCCTGACACGACTAAACAATTTTGATAAAAAAGCTTTTGGAAGGGTATAAACGGTCGCTAAGAGGCATCTCTGACAGCCGGTTGCCAATAACTCCTTCACTATTAGTTAAAATTGTGAATACTCTGCCAGCTGTTTGTTCAAATCTATTTGAAACCAAACTTTTTTCAGCAGCATATACATTACCCTTTTTTGGCTTCTTTCGAATAGGTGAATTGGTCGTCACCAAAGGTGACTTTGATAAAGTTCTGTGTTTAACGGATGCGGTCTTTAATGAAGCTGGTGAAAAATTTCAGTAAACATTCGTTACTCCAAAACAGACCAGTCAGGAAATGGCTTTATGATACAAATTGCAAAAGTTGGTTGTTGCAGTTGTCCACTGTATCACTTACAACAATAATAGGACCGACCTTACCTTACTAGAGCCTTGTTTTGTCACTTTAATGGTAGTCCGCTTACTAGGTACCAGTTTTCTTCAGTTTTGAAAAAGACATTACAAGTGTTAGGCGTTGATTATAGTCGTTACAAGTCTCACTCTTTTAGAATAGGTGCAGCGTCTACGGCTGCAGATATTGGTTGGTCAGCCGACATAAAAATGGTAGGCCGATGGAGTTCTGATGCGTACAAATCATATGTAAGACCTGTTTCTTTTTCCATGCCAACTTTTTTTAAGCCTGCATGCTAATTTGTACTACTTCTTGCTCCAAAAGTTTGACTAGAAACAAGTTTTGTACATGTAAGCCTTGTCCATGTGTGGTGTCTTGGCTCCTCCATTATACAGAGTGCATTTTGTGCAGCACGAAGAGGTACAAGTTGAGTGCATTTAGGGCTTGAGAGTTTGGGGACATCCATATGCTGGCAATGGTATAGTGGACTTACGTTGATGAAGCTAAAATGGAAGCTTAAAACAATATTACAAGTAGGGGATTCCCCAGACTTTATTCTGTTACATTGTGGTGGCAATGATCTTGGTCTTGCTTCTCTTCATGTCCTAAGATACTGTACTAATGACATCATTCAAATAATCACTGAAGCTTTCAGCAATGTCAAAATTATTTGGTCTGAAATTTTGCCACGTGGTCAATGGCGTTACTCTTTAAACAGTAAGGCTATGAATAAGGCTAGGAATCGTCTGAATAATTATGCCGCCACCAGAGTATGCGCTGTTGGTGGGTATTATGTTAGCACCATGATTTGCGTATTGTTGATCATGCTTTGTATTTACCTGATGGTGTGCATTTGACACCTCTTGGAAATGATGTGCTTTTGAAAGATTTGTCTGCACAGTTGGAAACTATTATCCAAAAGTTTCAGGCAAACCAGCTGCTAAACACATAAATCATTGTTGCAAACTGTTTGTTGTAATGTGTATGACAATAACTTTATGGTGTATTTATTATTTGTTTGAGTTTCCTTTGTGTTATAGTGTTTGGCTTGTCCCTGGCATATTTCGCTGAGGGCCAATAGATTGGCGGTGGTTCCGCATTGTTGCCCTCTTCAACTTATGTTCAAGTTTGTTGCAGGCGGTACCATTTGGTAGTAGGCGAAATACGAGTAGTAAAGCAGTTCTGCAAATGACATTCAGAGCCCGATTTCTGTTACCCAGGATCGGGCTCAATCTTTTTCACATGTAAAAGTACTGTTTGTTGCTGTATTTATTGTGTTTGAATGATTTTGTATTTGTGTTAAGGGCTAACCCATTTGTATTTTGAGGCAGCACAATCAACATGAGACGTGGACAAGTTTTTGCCTAACACTCAACAATAAATTTTATTTAAAAATTTAACAAGCATTAGTATTATTTGGAGTTGGTCAATGTCATGAAATTTATTTAATACCAGATTATCCTTTTAGAACTCAAATGGATAATTTGTGATCTGTCTGTGTCTGTTTTTTGTACTTCATACTACCTTCCCAAATAATGTCAGCTATCTCTTAAGGATAGGTGCTTTTATTAGGAGGCAGGTAACTTTTTGATTTAGATGTCTGTAACCATAAAAGTTTAGTCATGTTTTGCCATTTTTAGTTAAAATAACAATTTTGAGTTTGTATTGTGCAGCGGTCCGTTCATTTCCGGTTCCCGCCTGTTCATTATAATAGGAAAAATTTAACAATAAATTTCTACTCTCTCTCCTCTCCCATCGTGTTATGTTGATGTGTTTAATTTATTTTGTGTGTGCTGTTGTCGGGTCTGTATATATTTTCAGGTTCTGCACACGAAGTAGGGGTGAGATTAACTACAGTTCGATCGTCACGGATCGTCTTAGTTCCTTGCCAGTGTGATTACTGTGTTATGAACAATTGTTACCTTTTGTTGCAGTCAGCGAAATACTAAAAGTGAGGCAGCCCAATCAACATGAGCCGTGGATAAGTTTTTGCCAAACAGGCAATAATAAATTTTATTTAAAAATTTAACAAGCATTAGTATTATTTGGATTCGGTCAATGTCATGGAATTTAATTAATACCAGACCTTATCCTTTTAGAACTCAAATGGATAATTTGTGATCTTTCTGTGTCTGTTTTTGTACTTCATACTGCCTTCCCCAATAAATGGAAACAGAACATTTGTTTACTACGCGCTTTCAATATTTGCCTTTATCCGAAAACTATGCACTTCAGGGACATTGTGTACTATACCTACGCAAATCACCTTTTTAAAGATATTTTTTTGTTGTTAAACTTTGCTTTTTCTTTCATTTAGTATGATTCAATTTTCAAGCATCAGGCTTGGAACAAACACGGAAATAAGAAAAGGTAACAAGCAACTGCACATACGTTAATAAAAGTATATACTATTGACTAGAAAGGAGTTTTCTTAAGGAACTTACTAGATTTCATTTTGAAGTAAGCGTTTTCTTTTTCTTCTGTTTTACTAGTAGTTTCTGAAAAAAATCATAAATGATAAACATATTTCTTGTTTTAGTATTTTCATGTCTAGAAAAACTATAATCTTTATCAAGTAAGAAATTGCATAACTTGTCAATTTCAAATATTTCTTATCAATGCCACAACTCTTTGATCAGTATACCTCGGAAATAATGTAAGAACTAAATTGCTCAATCTGCTACTTATCTGAACAAATCTTGAGGAATATACTTATCGGCAGGTAATTTAATCATGACAAATATTTATGATGTCGGATTCTATAGACGTGTCATCAGTAAGCTTCTCTGAACTCTATACAGGTGAAATGATGTCAGATTCGAAAAGGAACGTTCAAATCGAATAACTTCTTTTTCAGTGAAATAAAGGTCGCATCAATACATTTGAAATACTGTATTATAATGTTGTATCTTTAAGTGGAAAGTCAGGAACGCTTTTTAAGCGAGAACCGCCTTAAAAGCTGTGTAGCAGAGAATGGTTGCTAGCCGTCTGTGTGGCAAGCGTCTGAAATCTATTTATCTAAAATTTCGCATATGTACGTGGCTGAACACATGACTTTAAAATCAACTTAAGTTCAATTCAAATTGTAAATGTTTCTTTCAACATGTTAAGCGCTTTTGAAGGATTTGTATTAGAAATGAATTCATTATTAATATTGAATGCAGCAAACAATTAACGATACAGACAGTCTTTGAATTGTTTATATCCCGCAATGTTTTTGCCCCTGATCCTATCAATGATGCTTCTGATCTTTTCAGATGTAAAACCAGCCATTGAAACTGGGGCACAGAATAGATGCCAGAGGTCAGCTAGCGACAGAAATGTGAACTGGAGAATAGGAATGAGTGAGTTGGAAAAAGGCCGTGGTATAACAAGGAGTTCTATTGTCGCAGAAGATAAGGTCACTTTGAGCTTGACCTTTGACCAGCTGACCCAAAAACAAAAGACTTTTTCTACTCAACAAGGACAATCTTCCTATGAAAATGAAAGACTTTGGGTCAAATAGAACTCTAGTTATTCAGCGGAAACCATTTTCACATTTAAGGCCACTGTGACCTTGACCTTTGACCTACATACCCAAAAATCAATAGGCTTCTTTTACTTATTCAGGACAATCATTCTATGAAGTTTGAAGACTGAATCAAATAGAACTCCACTTACTGAGCAGAAACCATTTTCAAGTTTAAGATCACTGTGACATTGGCTTTTGACCAGCCGACCCCAAAATCAAAAAGATTCTTTTACTCATAAAGCACAATCATCCGATGAAGTTTGAAGACTCAAGTTATTAAGCGGAAACCATTGTCAAGTTAAAGATCACTGTGATCTTGACCTTTCACCGGCAGACCCTAAAATCACTAGGTTTTTTCCTACTCAATAAAGACAACCATTATATGAGGTTTCGAGACTCTGGTTTCAATAGAACTCCACTTATTGAGCGGAAACCAATTTTAACATATAAGGTCACTGTGACCTTGACCTTTTATTAGCTGACCCCAGAATCAACAGACTTCTGTAACTTAATAAGGAAAGTCATCCTATGAAATTTTGAGGACACTATGTCAAAAAGAAAGAACGTTATTGAGCGGAAACTATTTTCATATTTAATGTCACTTTGACCTTGACCTTTCACCTACATATCTTAAAAATAATAGGCTTCTGTAACTCAATAAGAGTAATCACGCTGTGAAGTTTGCAGACTCTAGTTGATAAGTTACTCAAGTTATCGAAGGAAACGAAGTGTGACAGACGGACAGATGGACTGACGGACAGAGCAAAAATAACATGTATCCCACAGACATGGGGGAGCCATAATAAACATATATTTTTTTGAAATCCGACCATGCGTGTGGAAGTTATGAGCCGGACACGAACAACGTTTTCACTATATCCATACAAGGAATTAACGATTAGACAAGTGTCCACTGTGACCTTGACCTTTAAGTGAGCAACATATTTCTTGCACACTACACGTCGACTTTATAAGATGATCACTTATGCTAAATTGTTTCAAACTCCAACCATGCACAACAAATTTATGAGCCGGACACGAACAACTTTTTCACTCTATCCATATAAGGAATAAGCCAAAACTTCAAGCGTCCACTGTGACCTTGACCTTTGAGCGAGTGACATGCTTCTTGCACGCGACACGTTGACTTCATATGATGATCACTTATGCCAAATTATTTTGAAATCTAAATCTGTACAACGAAGTTATGAGCCGGACACGAACATCTATTCTATGTGCCGCACCCTCCCCCATACACACACACGGACAGGGTATACACTATATGCCCGCTCGCCATTATCATGGCTGGGTCATAAAATAACTTCACCACTTAACAGTATAGGATATAAGTTATTTTCAGCATTTTCTTGATATGACGTCATCAAACATTGGAAACAATGTTCCTTTGTAACATGTTGTGTAATATTTCAAGTAAATTGTATAATGTAATTTTTATGCAGAAAAAGAAACAAACAAAAACAACCTTACAATTCACATTTGCTAAACGTTTTTTTATGCGTAAGATGCTTTATTAGTCTGTGTTATAGTACTAAACCAGAAGTGTTAAGCTAGTTTTATCAACGTTCACAAGGTGGGTGAAGTTTAAGTGAGACGTTTAACATCACAAAAATCAGACTTTTGGGGAAAACAATATGTATTACATAATGCTTTACCTGTAGATGTTTCTAATTTGCTCGTTGGTTTCTGCAAGAAAAATCAAAGACAAATTCCAATATATTGCAATGATAACAAGTAACGCTTATGTATGATTGAAGCATGCATATTCACACGTTAAATTTTTCCAATAAATCGAATTCTTACTGAAAAGAAAAGTTGTAAAGCATGGCGCCGAAACAGCACAATTCCATGCACAACATGTTAATGAAATGTGTCACTCGATCACACACATCAACAGTATATAACAGTAGAAACGATGATACAACTAGCCATACAATGGTGGCTCAAAAAGCAAACTGTGTTTTTGTTGTTGCCTTTTACTGGTGCAAGAGGCTAACTAATGCTCTCCCTCATCCATTTTCGCCTTTTTCTATACAAATGCATTCATTAAGTACTACAAATAAATTAATGATGATAAAATTAACTAGAGTCTGTATTAAAGAGTGTATGGATATGTTCGATGTCTCTTTAAATGGTCGTTTAAGGAAAACTTCAATCTTTGATGCTCATGCAATCATTTACTGCTACTGAATAATAGAAATAATCAAGTACTATGATAAAATAATCAGCATTCATCCTTGAAAATATACTTTAAATTTTGATAAGGTAAGTGATAGGTCTTATTCAAAATTGTTGAAAAATAGTTAAAGTCAAACAAAGGGGTAAAATAAAAAAAATAAGTATAATTTGTTTTTAACAGCTTTCAATGTTAATTTGCCTGCAACAATCACCACCTCCAACGAACAGCCCATGATCGTTTATTTAAAAAAAAAACTAATGAGCCTTTCTCTTTCTTTCCGAGTCGATACTGGGGTAAGCTGCCTGACTGATAGGGTTGTTTGAACAACCTGTGTGATTTCAAGTGGCTTAAAGAAAAAAAATATCAAAAGAAGCAATCGTTCAGAACTACGAAAAAATCTGCAAACATTAGTTGGATCTCTGTTTCAATCCATAATTTAATGGGCAACTGGACTCCAGTAAAAAGATAAATTAAAAACTTGCCATTTTCATTTGTTGCTGTTTTGCAGTAAGTTGTGTTATTGTTTCTTCTGCCTTTCGTACAGCTTCGTCTATTTCTTTAAGGGCCTCTTGTTTTGCTTCATTTACACCGTCAAGAGCCTTCCGCTTTTTAACTTGCATTTCTGACTTTGCGCCCTCTATTTCAGCAAGGGAAGCCAGCTTCTTATTTTCAAGATTTTCAAGAATGTCCTTTTCCTTTTTTTCTAATTTCTCTGAAGTCAGAAGGGCTTCTTTTCTGACTTGTATCAAGTTGATTTCTTCACTTAGACTGATGGTTATCTGATTATTCTTTAACTGAAAAAGTAAAAAAAAACCTCTAGTAAATAATATCGGTGTAAAAAACATCGAAAGGCTTTTCGTTAAGTATTTTCCCTTATTTTCACGTCCAATTACATACTGTGTGCCAAACTGACCGCAATTCGAGCAACCTTATTTTTTTCCTGATAATTTATTTTTAAATATAATAATGGTACTCTTTCAGCAATTATAATCTGGTATACCAGATTAATGTAACTAGAGGTTTAGTACAAAACCTCTAGAAAACTCAAGACATCTAAATAGTCTACTTAAAAAAAAATCATGTTGATGTCATAACGAAGAATAGTGAACACTCACGCCACTCATGTTATTCTTAAAGTACAAAATAAGTCTTTAGACATTAGAGTTATCTTTTCTGTCAAGAAAAGGTCGTCGTGATATTAGTGCATTTGCCCTATTCTTATAAATAGTTTTATTTTTTTGGTAAATCACGTTTCTAATGTTTAAAATATGAAAACGTATTATAAAAAAGAAGCATTTTCCTAGCTTATCTTGCTGGACGAAGAGTACTTGTCAAGGAAAAAAAACAAACGATTGGTTTATTTTGTTCTTTCTATCCAACCTAAATGTTTATATTACATACCTTCTCTAATTTTTCGACAGACTGAATGGCTACAGGATCATTAAGCAGCGTTTTCTGATCTGTTAAAACGGCAATAAAGATGACGATGTAGCTTTGCAACTCATTCTCTTCTAGTTCCATTTCCGCACGATGCATGATTTCATTTCTTATGCGTCTTGCCTAAATAGATTAATATCGCTCATGAGCACATCTTCCTCTGGTAAGCAACAAATTATATTTTTTACATAATATTTATTTCATATCACTATTTCACGAGAACGTTGATTGATATCAGTTCAATTATTTATTACTTCAATACATTCTTTAAAACAATAAGTATTTTGTTTACGAGGCAAACTAATGCATGGCAAAATTAATAACCTTGTGTCATATTTCAGATTATAATGCGATTCTATTTGCGATGTTTAACAGAAAAAAACTACTTACGGAGTCAAACACGTTCGGATATGTATCCAAACGATCAGTGACTTCATTCTGGAAAAACTTGCCGTTGATAATAATGCTAAGAAGTCCAGATGCATCGGTCTCAGATGAACAGGTCCCTTGATTTGGTGTCGTTTGAAAACACTTTGCATAACTCCAACCATTGGGATCAGAACACCAAGTACTTGGATCTGTATTTTGCCACATAGGGTTTCTATGTTGGTGAGATTCCACAATCTCATCATAAAGCTTACTGCATATTCCATTTGGGCAGATCCTCCGGCCTTTTTGTTTGCTTCCAAAGCAGCTACTATAATGATTCTGTTTACATGTAGTCTTAGAACATTGTCCAGATGCTGCATGGTCTGGAAGCAAGTTTTCTCGTGTACATAAATTACACTGAGTCAATGATCCATGTGGCAAAACACTAGTTATTTTTTGTACAGTTAGATCACGATTGTTAGCGACATGATGACCAACCAAATTCTTTAAACCTTCTTGCAAATATACCAGACCCTTTGCTCCTCGCACCCAGTTCTTATACTTGGGTTTTTCCAAATCTTTGTCGATGTCCATATTTTAAACTGAACCTGAAATAAACTCACATGTTATGCTTTAATGTACAAAATAAAGTGCACATATACCTATTCTTACACCATGATAACAAAATGCTTCTAACGTTTTCATAGCCATGTTTAAATACCAAAACAAGAGGGCAATAATGGCTCTTAATCGCTCAAATGCGCCCCATTGCTAAGGAAATTGCTCAACTGTGTCCCATTGCTAAGGAACCACAACTCTGGAACCAATAAAGGGATGAGGTTGGTTCAGACGACCTAGAGATCACCAAGACATACATTCTGACAATATTTCATGCCATTTCGTTTCATGCCGTTCTCTAGTAAACAATCTGAATCCACAGACACTTAGGGTAAAGGATTTGTACTTGTTTACACATGCGAAGCCATATGCACTCATATACCAAGTTTGATGCCTGTGCCAACAAAATTCTCAACGAAACTCCAATATTTCACAAAATTTCCTTTTTTACACAATCTTCACAGGTACTCTGCTGGTTCCCTAACTTCCCCAGTTCTTTAATACACGGAGCGGAGTGCACGTAGGATCTAGGAGAACCAATGCAGTAACCACTATGTAAATCGATTTTTTCTTTCTTGCACTGTCATTTTAAAGTTGAAAAACAAATGTTCACCAATTAACACTGACTTTGATTTGTAAAAAAAATATCTTTTTTTATTATGGGATAGTTTTTATGATGTTTAAGGTCTTGTCTAACTTTGCACACTTGACTGTTTCTCACAATATATGTTCTGTTTTATTATAATTCTCCTCAAGAAGGTTACCTGTCGAAAGATTGTATTAAAAGGGAAATTTTGTGAAATATTTGAGTTTCGTTACGAACTATGTTGGCAAATAAAGACAACAGGTATTTTGGGTTACATGAACTTGAAGATAAATCATTTCTGCGTTGCAAGACATCAGTATTGTATGTGATATACATTGGCGAGAATAATACGCGATGTAAATCAACGCCTGTTGAATGTTAACATTTGACAAAAATTTATATCTTTATAATAATAAGGCTTATCAGTGAATTTTATCAATTATTGAAACGAATCAGACAGGCACCAATCTTAGCATCTGAGTGCCTAAATGGCTTTGTATGTGTGAGACAAGTACAATATCTTTACCCCAAGTGTCTGCGTCAGAATCTGTTTTCCTCTGTTTGGTTTATGGCAACCGTGATCTTGACCTTTAACCTTGTGACCTCAAAGGCAAGAGAGGTCATCTCCTGAACAGACCAATCTGCATAGCAAGTCTGAAGAGCCAGTGCACAAGGGTTCTGTAGTTATTGATTAGAAAACATTTTTCTGTTAATGGTCACTCTGACCTTGAACTTTGACTAAGTAATCCCAAAAGCAATATGGATCATTCAGTTAACGATCAATATTAACTTGACCTTTGATCTAGTGACCCTAAAAACTATAGGAGTGACATACTGGTCATGCAAATCTACCTACGAAGTTTTAGAAAGCCTAGGTCATAACATTCTGTAGTTATTGATTTGAAACGGTTTTTCTATTTAAAGTCACTGTGACCTTGGCCTTAGACCTAATGTTTGGAAAATATATAGGGGTCATCTACTGGCCATGAACAACCTGTACATAAAGGTTGGGGAGCGTGGGCAAAAGCGTTCTGTATTTATTGGTTGGAAACCTTCTTTCTTATTCAAGATCACTGTGACCTTGGTCTTTGACCTGAGGACTTAAAAATCAATAGGAACCATCTTCTGATCATGACCAACCTACACATTAAGTTTGAGGAACCTGTGTTCAAGCGTGCCCATGCGTTCTATAGTTATTTATTGGAAATTGTTATGATTTTCAAGGTCACTGTGACCTTTGACTTTGACCTTATACCTGGGAAACAAAAGGACTCATTTACTGCTCATGAACAACCCACATACAAAGTTTTAAGAAGGTGAGTCCAAGGGTTCTCTTGATATTGATCGGAAAAGGAGTATCTACCAACCGACAGACAGACATTTGCAAACAATATGCCGCTTTGATAAGGGACATAGATATGTGGACGGATGACAGACGACAGACAGACGCCAGACATCCAGTGATCAATAACTCACCCTGAGCATATGCTGTAAGATTACAAAGCCCCCGAAATGGTGCTTTGACCTTTAAGCAAAGGAACCAGAGAAGATCGATTGTAGATCCTTCAAAAACGTGTTTTCTTTGAAAATTTGACCTCAAGATCACGGTCATATAAGGGTCAAGGTAAAAAAGATCTCTCCCAAAAGATAGTTGTGTACAAACATGAACTAAATCTGTTAATTTTAAAGGAGGTTGTTTCTTTTAGAAAAAAATGACCTCAAGACCAAATTCATTCAGGGTCGATTTAAAACATATAAGTCATTAGGAAGATTTCTTCCAAAGGCTTGTTGTGCGCAAACATGAACTTAATCTGTTGAGTAATAAGGGTGTTATGGTCAATATTACTACGTAATTTGGGCCTTCGAAGTCTAGGTCGTTCAGGGGTCAAATTCAAATAAATACGTTACGATTCGGAATTGCAAATGATTACGACGGTCCGTTTAAACAATCGTGACTTTTAATCTAACCCTAACATGCGATGCAAGATGCAACGATGCTGATAATGAAAACACGATAGTACGATTATATAATTGCAATGATGCTATGGTAAAATGGTGAAAACACGATGGTACGATGATATAATTGCAATGATGCTATGGTAAAATGGTGAAAACACAATGGTAAGATGAAATAATTGCAATGATGCTATAGTATAATGGTGAAAACTCGGTTGGGCTATAAAGAAATCGCGATGATGGTATTGTAAATTGGTAAAAACACGATAGTACGATGATATAACCGCAATAGGGCTATGGTAAACTGGTAAAAACACAATCATGGTAAAATGATATAATCGCAATGATACAATGGTAAAATGGCGAAAACACGATGGTACGATGATCTAATCGCAATGATGCTATTGTTAAATGGCGAAAACAAGATGGTGATATGATATAATTGCAATGATGCAATTGTCAAATAGAAAACACAATAGCACGATGATGAAATTGCGATGATGGTATGGTGAAATGGTGAAAACTCGATGGTACAATGATAAAATAACAATAATGCTATGGTAAAATGGTGAAAACTCGATGGTACAATGATAAAATAACAAGATGCTATTGTAAAATTGTAAAAACACAATAGAATGATGATAAAATTGCGATGATGGTATTGTAAAATGGTGAAAACACGATGGCATGATGATGAAATAGCGATGATTGTATGGTAAAATGGTGAAAACGCGATGGTACAATGATAAAATAACATTGATGCTATTGTAAAATGGTGAAAACACAAAAGAACGATGACAAAATCTCAGTGATGCTAGTGTAAAATGGTAAAAACACGATAAAACGATGATAAATTCTCAATGATGCTATTGTAAAATGGTGAAAACACGATGTTATGATGATAAATCACGATGATGGTATAGTTGGAACGATGGTGAAATAGCGATTATTGTATGGTAAAGTGGTGAAAACACGATGGAACGATGATGTCATAGCGATGATGGTATGGTGAAATTGAGAAAACAGGACGGTATGATGATTAAACTGCAATGATGGAATGGTGAAAACACGATAGAACGATGATGAAATAGTGAAGATGATATGGTAAAATGGTGAAAACACGATGGACGATGAGGAAATTGCAATGATGGTATGGTTAAATGGTGAAACTATTATGACACGATGATGAAATTGCGATTATGCTATGGTAAAATGCTGAAAACACGAAATCACGATGACGAAATTGCGACGATGTTATGGAAAAACAGCGAAAACGCGATGACATGATGTTGAAATTGCGATGATGGCATGGTAAAATGGTGAAAACATGATGGTGAAATTGCGATGATTCTTTGGTAAATTAATGAAAACACGATGACACGATGATGAACTTGCGATGATGCTATAGTAAAATGATAAAAACACGATGACGAAATTGCGACGATGCTATGGTAAAGTGATGAAAACACGATGACATGATTTTGAAATTGCGATGATTACATGGTAAAATGGTGAAAACATGATGATGAAATTGCGATGATTCTTTGGTAAATTAATGAAAACACTATGACACGATGATGAACTTGCGATGATGCTATAGTAAAATGATAAAAACAAAACAAACTATAAAACATTGCGATGATGTTCAGGTAAAATGGTGAAAATGCGATGACACGATGATGAAATTGCGATGGTGCTATAGTAAAATGATCAAACCACGACGACACGATGATGAAATTGCGATGATGCTATGGTAAAATGGTGAAAACCTGATGGCACGATGGTGAAATTTCGAAAATGCTATGGTAAAATGTTGAAAACACGATGGAACGAAAAATCGCGATGATGGTATGGTGAAATGGTAGAGAAACGATGGAACGATGATGAAATTACGATGTTGCTATGGAAAAGTGGTGAAAACACGATTGAACGATGATTAAATCGCAAGAATGCTATTGTACGAAAAAAAACACGATGGCACGATCATGAAATTGCGATGATGCTATGGTAAAATGATGAAAACACAATAGTACGATGGTAAAATCGCAATGATGCTATGATAAAATGGCGAAGACAAAATGATACAATGGTGAATTCGCAATTATGCTATGGTGAAATGGTGTAAACAATGTGTTACAACGGTGAAATGCTATTATAAAATGATGAAAACACGATGGTAGTAGGATACAATCGCAACGATGCTGAGATAAAATGTTGAGAACACGTTGGCATGATAGTGAAATCACGATGATGCTATTGAACAATGGTACCATCGTGTTTAAATAATCTTGCCATCGTTATGCCACGGTGGACATGCGCAGTGATGATTTTCATCAACAATGGATAAATACCTTAACATGTTTTTTTTTTGTTGTAATTTTATGAGAGGCAAACATATAGTTTTTATCAGAATCTGACGACACCTTTCTGCTCAAAATTCTGTTTTACTGTCCATGACCATCGGAAGGCGTAGCACGATGGTAAAACGCAATGGTAGAATGGTGAAATCGTGATAGCACAATGGTAAAATCTCGATGGCATGATGGTGAAAATGCAATAGTAAGATGATGAAACTACGATGGTATGGTACGAAGGTACGATGATGAAAAAAACGCGATATTACATCGCGCTTTTACCATCGTACCATGGCTTCATCGCGATTTCATCATCGTGCTATCCTGTTTCTTTCATCGAACCATCGTGATTTCGTCATCGTGTCATCGTACCATTGTGACATCATTCAATGCGGGTTAGGGTAAAATAAAAAGTCACAATTGTTCAAAACTATTTGACCCCTTGGCAGGGCTATTAATAACTCCAGGGGCAAAATTTCTCAAAAATTTCTTTCCGTTAGGAAATTGAAACAATATAAAACAATGGTAGTAAACTCAAAGTTTAATCTCAAACACTTCATTTTTTTGTCTGACATATAATAGTAACCTACATGACTTGATGACAGTACTGCTTGACACTTGACGCTACTTCAACATCAAAATGTCCTTTCTGTTCAACAATAGAAAGATGAAGTGTTATAAAATTGTTTAAAATTTACAAGGACGAATACTACACTTAACAGTTCAACTCCAAATAAATAATTGTCATTGTCACTACAAGCACGTACTTGAAGTTTCATTTGAATATGAAAAGGACCTTAACATTACCAACTTTTGTAGAGCTAAATTATCTAAGTTTTAAGTACAGTCCAACCTCCCCAAAAGTCACCTCTACCGATCCAACTAACGACATCCTCTTTACAGCGACTTTTTGATCCCGCTCCCCCCCCCATTGGAAATCTGTGCATTTTCACATCTCTCGAGCGAAACCTCTCCAGAACGAGCAACAAAAATACTGTTTCTCCCGAATGACTTTGAAAATCTCCCATGAACGACGGAAAAAAAAGTCAGCGAGTTGTATATATCCGGGATTTCTCAAAAATATTGAAAAAGTATTTTCAGCGCAGGAGCGCATGTATTAAGTCTAAAATCATAAAGTTGCACCCTGCGATTTTAGAATGAACCAAACATACAATACCGATGTGAATTGATGAAGCAATGTCTTTGTCAACATGCGGGTATTGTTATTATGGATGTGCAAGGTTGTTTTTGATTCACATTCAAATGTGAGAATTTATAGATTATCAAAACTGAATAGAGCAATGTAGCGTCCGCAGTCTGACGTTTCGTATTTATTTCATGAATGCTCTGTAGGGATTTATTTATGGTAATATGCAATTATACTCATTTTTTTCTAAACTATTAAGATATTATTATCTCTGCTGGTACATCAGCGTCATACATCACAGAAACAGGAATTTTGTCAAATCAAATTTAAAAGGTACAATGTAAAAATATAAGTTTGATGAAGATTTTTTACGAAATCACATGTAAATAAAGGAAGATTTTAAAGAAAGCAGAGTGGATCATATTTGATTGCAAAGCATTATAACCACGATAATACTTCGAGCTGACAAGTCCAACATTGAAGATTGGTTCAACCACCCAAGAACAACAACCTCTCTACAACAAACACTTCCCTTTCAACCGAATGGTGTTTGCTCATGGGAGATTGGACTGTATTTTCACTTTTTATATTCTTAACAATGCCAAGCATGTCAAAGTAAAAAGAAATATATGATGTCGGGACAGACTGACGGATGGACAGTTATACTACCTAATTTCCTCACTCATTGGTAACAAGTATTGCAGAACAAGAATCGTCAATATAAGGTAACAATGTTCCCGAACTAAGCCTCGACTTAAAAGCAAACATTCAGAGATAAAAAGTACCAATATGTAAACTGGACACATGATGTACTAGTATCTATCTTTATCTCCAGTAAAAAGTTTAATAACGTGATAGTTTACGTAATGTTGTCGACAAAATGCATAATATAATTGAAAAAGGAATAGAATGAAAGTATTGGACTCGGCAATTATGTTTATCGGAAAGTCACAATCTATTTGTATTTATATTTTGAGTTACAAGACAATCTCTTACATTTTTTGCAAATTATGCTTGAAATAAAGAGTCATTTAAAGGCGTGCCTTTGACAATTAAAATCAGATCTGCCAATTAACTTTCATATATCATCACAGGATGGTGTGCATTTTGCTCTACTAAATTGCAGATGTTGTATTTTTCTGTTTAAGATTTTATGTCAAATTGTAATTCTTTGGGGAGTATCTAAGTCTTTTTTATAGAAAAATAGAGAAAATTGGAAACTAAAAATTGTACTGGGTATATAGTTTCGTTCAGTTGTATATTGTAAAAAGAATTAAGAAATAAAATACGGTATTGAAAAGTTCTTGTGTATGTTAATTTCTGTATTTAAGTGGCTGAGTGCCAAAGTCATTATTGTCAGCTATGAAGCAGCATATATAAATTAACATATTTAATGTAGTTGTAAAATCACAAATGATTATTGTAGGAATAGACAAGGTTGAACCAGCTTGGCCTTATGCTGTCATGGCCCGGCAAATTTGCACTTCAGGAGAGTGTGCAGACAATGTTTGAGAAACTCTTCCTGAGAACTTGAATCAGAATACATTGTTGAAAATTACTTGTAGAATTCCTTCACGTGATGATGGTATAAATTGCAGTCAGTTTAAAGTAGATCTCATGAGTTTGTACAATATCGTTTGAATATGGAGGGGAATTACCGCAGAAATTTAACATTTATACTTCTGCATCTGTCACATTGGTCCTCGCGAGACTAAAATTAAATGTCTCATGCCATGTGTCAATTCGCGGGTTTCTTAATTTTTAAACATCAAATAAAACGCAACAGTTTGATAAACTAAGAGTTTTCAACCGTATAATGTATATCAGGTTATATAAGCGAGTTTAATTATTCGCAAATTGAGCCAATAGCTTTATTTTGCGAAACTTTTTCTCCTTAATTATAGCATCAAAAAAGTTAGATACATATAATTTGCCCTGATCAATGTTCCAGGATTTATTATCCAGGAGTTGCGAGTTCGACCTCTGGTACCTCAACTAGCCCTGTTAAGTGTGTGTGTGTGTGTGTTTTGTTTTGTTTTGTTTTCTTTTTTTATTGTTTTTTCGGAACAAAAATTTAACCGAGGCCGAATGTATTGACGCTTTTCAAAAGAGCCAGGAAAGTGTCTGTAATGGGATACTCTATCCACAACTTAAAGTAACTAAACTCTGGAGGGGTATCGATAATATAGGCGTATAGTATTTGTGTTCTAACGTGCAAGGAAAGTGTCTGTAATGGGATACTCTATCCCCCACAAGTTAAAGTAACTAAACTCTGCAGGGGGACGTAGATCATATAGGTGTATAGTATTTGCGACAAATAAACACACATTTATGAGATTGGTCCCAATCAAGCTTCTCGCTTTTTTCCGCACGCGAAATGCGCATGTGCGATCTTTTCGATGCGCGGAAATTTCTACTTAATATACAGTATATTCGAAAGGTCGTATTTTTGAATAAGAAGTGTTTTAATTGTATTTATCTTTTCATGTACAGAGGATATAAAATAACAGTTTAAAGTTCTGACTATGCAGGTTTCTTTTTCAGTTTATTAATTTCCTTATCTTGAAAAAATGCACCGGTTAATGTTGTTAAATTGCTTTCACATTATTTACAAGAACACTTCAAACACAATAAAACTCTATCTAAACAATGAAATGCTTGGCCTGATTGAATTGTTCATATGAAACCAGGATGTTTTTGCTACTGAAAACAATGATATTCATCGTAGTGATTGTAACCGGATATAAATTTCGGAAATCCTTTGGTTTTATCATAATTTTATCACACTGATTTCATGGCGTAGTTGTATTTTCACTTTTGCTGGGACACATGTTTTTAATTCTGTCTTTGTTTAACAAACTGTTCGTGTACTTACAGAAAGCATACGCATCTACTTTACAAATTATTGTTTTGAAGAAAAGTAAAATCGGCAAAATAATGTACAAGGCTTTTTGTCATAAAGGCAGTTATGCGCCTGTATGCAGCAATTAAACTGGTTCTTACTTTACAGATTTATGCCCCTATCTCCGACCATACACCAATACATATGATCATTTACACCTCTAACTGCCACAAGAATGCGGGTAAACTGTCTAATTTTAAATTTAAAAAAAAAGAGGAATTGTAAGGGCTGTGGGGTGAGTCGTCTGGAAAGAAATTGCTAAAAGGGTGAATTGTCTGGGGATATAATGTCTGTAAATGAGGTGTACGCCTTTAAAGGGGCTGTGCTCCAGATGACAAAAAAAAGAAAGTTTTCTTGTATTATAAATTTCTTGTAATATTTATGACTAATGATTAAAAAATAACTTACTGACAAAAAATAAGTCAAATAATTACATTATAAATTGATTTTTTCCCTTTTAAAGTGCTATACCGTAACGCGACGGTATAACTATATCGTATAAGATTTAAAGTAAATTCTGTAATATCACTGCGGCGATGGTGGTGACAGTAAAAGCGTTGGAAATATTTTGTTAACATGAGGGTCCAAAGTTCAAATCTGGCTGGAGCGAAAATATTTTTTTTTATTCTTTTTTGACATTTATAATCAGTTTTGAAGTAAAATATTATGTTGTTATAATCTCACGGCATCTAAACATATAATTTATGAAAAATTTTTTTTTATATCAAATCTGGAGTACAGCCTCTTTAACCCACTTCTCCATGAAATAATCATAAGTCACTTATCTACATGAAATTACCGTCTGTGCAATTCACAATTGTAAACACACAGATATGTATTTACACTGACTAATGTTTCGTAATAAAACACTTAAATGTTTATATATCACAAATATGGAATAAATTTTAATAATATTTTAAAAATCCTAAGTTTAGTTCACAAAACGAATACTGTTCTTGCTGATCATACAAGCTTGTTATTGTGTGCAACAAGTATCTATAATAAATACGTAGCCTAGCAACTGTGTCATATGACCCCTTTATGCTACGCATGACTGGTTAACCAAATATAGAGTAAAGAATTTCAATTTAAAGATACTTAGACCAATCGCTGACAACGCTTCCAAGAAGCAGTTATTTTCCTTTTCGTTGTAATTTCGAAAGTTGAAGTGGTTAATGTATAATAACTGAAGTGGGTAATGTATAACAACTGAAGTGTTGAAATAAAGCGACTGACTCACAGATGAGCCGACAATGAAAAATTAAAGTAAAATGTTTATAGAACTTGAAATTTTTGCTGTAATTGTGAAGAACATATCTAAGCTAAGTTAATGACTAATTTCTTGTTACAGAAAAATTACAAACTTTTATCGGTAAAAAAATATCTCGTTAGTCATGGGGTAAACTCTTTAGTTATAACATAAAGTTTTACGAATATTGGCAACTAGTTTCTGAAAGTGATTATTTGAAGTCAATTATGCCCGTAAAATGATAGTGAGTACTGTGCATTGAAAGTGATTATTTGAAGTTGATTATGCCCGTACAATGACAGTGAGTACTGTGCACTGTCGGACATTATTTTAAGTTACTTATGCACGTACAATGATAAAGAGTACTATGCATTGAAAGGGATTATTGGAAGTTTATTATGCACGTAAAATGATAGTGAGTACTGTGCACTGAAAGTGTTTATTTGAAGTTTATTATGCCCGTACAATGATAGTGAGTACTGTGCACTGAAAGTGATTATTTGAAGATTATTATGCACGTACAATGATAGCGAGTACTGTGCACTGTAGATGATTATTTGAAGTTTATTATACCCGTACAATGATAGTGAGTACTGTGCACTGTAGATGATTATTTGTAGTTTATTATACCCGTACAATGATAGTGAGTACTGTGCACTGTAGATGTTTATTTGTAGTTTATTATACCCGTACAATGATAGTGAGTACTGTGCACTGAAAGTGATTATTTGAAGTCTATTTTGCCCGTAAAATGATAGTGAGTACTGTGCATTTAAAGTGATTATTGGAAGTTGATTATGCACGTACAATGGTAGTGAGTACTGGGCACTGAAAGTGATTATTGGAAGTTTATTATACACGTACAATGATAGTTAGTACTGTGCACTGAAAGTGATTATTTGAAGATTATTATGCCAGTGCAATGATAGTGAGTACTGTGCGCTGTCAGAGATTATTTTAAGTTTCTTATACACGTACAATGATAGTGAGTACTGTGCACTGTCGGAGATTATTTTAAGTTTCTTATACACGTACAATGATAGTGAGTACTGTGCACTCTCGGAGATTATTTTAAGTTATTTATGCCCGTACAATGATAGTGAGTACTGTGCACTGTCGGAGATTATTTTAAGTTTCTTATACACGTACAATGATAGTGAGTACTGTGCACTGTCGGAGATTATTTTAAGTTTCTTATACACGTACAATGATAGTGAGTACTGTGCACTGTCGGAGATTATTTTAAGTTTCTTATACACGTACAATGATAGTTAATACTGTGCACTGTCGGAGATTATTTTAAGTTTCTTATACACGTACAATAATAGTTAATACTGTGCACTGTCGGAGATTATTTGAAGTTTCTTATACACGTACAATGATAGTTAATACTGTGCACTGTCGGAGATTATTTTAAGTTTCTTATACACGTACAATGATAGTTAATACTGTGCACTGAAAGTGATTATTTGAAGATTATTATGCCAGTGCAATGATAGTGAGTACTGTGCACTGTAGATGGTTATTTGAAATTTATTATGCCCGTACAATGATAGTGAGTACTGTGCACTGAAAGTGATTATTTGAAGTTTATTATGTACGTACAATGATAGTGAGTACTTTACACTGTAGGTAGTTATTTGAAGCTTATAATGCACGTACAATTATACTCATTACGATATACGAGGTAAAACAATTTCGATTTTTCTATATGAACAATGACTACTGACGCAGTGTAACAGTTTGCAGTTTCATTGATATTGAGTCTGTTATGTCTGTACATTGATACTTAGTACATTTGGAAACATGCTGTATGTTAATGTTTTATGGGTACGTTGTACTTTACTTTCAAATGCATCTCTAGTGATACTGAGTACATTATGCATGTTCCTTAATGCTACGTACAGTATGCATACGCCATGTTTTTTTTTCATTTTGATTATGTCTTCCATTGTTATATTACAAGTATCATCAATTACGACAAATAAATTTCTTTTAAAATACTTTATGTCAAATGTTTACATTGTTATTCATGTTTTTAATTCTGAATTGAATGTTATCTGAAGTGTGGCTGATACACAATAACCTCAGTAAAGGTCATCTTTAAAATCTTCGCTATCATGCTAAGTTATGATATATTGCCAATGAATTTGAAAGAACAGTGTAAAAAACATTGGTAGAGTTTCAGATAAACAAAGGATTTTATTACACTTCATTGTTAATCAAAACAATATTCTACTACTCTTCTTTCAGGTGGAAATTCTTATCGATAACATAATATCTTATTTATACAATAGTTTCTGATTTTAACCAGCAATAATGTATCTGGATTGTTTTTGCATTTATTTAGTATATGTCCTACATTTTCATTCAGTCGAAAATCTGTATCTGATAACTTCTAATAAAAAATTAAGACACCATGCACCAATCAGTCATATATTACATGTACTTGAGACATATTGGTAAATTACCATCAAAAATTTAATTGCGTGTGATTGCCAATAATATCTTTCAGCCCAGTCCTGCAAAGACGTGGCTAAGTGTACACTACTTCAATATATCGGGACTTTAAAAGAACTAAGATCAATCAATTGAAGTCTTTTTTCCATTATATGATTAAAGATGCATATGGTCTATCAATGGAAAAGGTGGTTGAATCGGGTCTTATGCGTTGTTTACGAAAAAAGATGTCCATATACACTTATTAGATGACCCCTCAATAATAGTCAAGAAAAAGCTTTGCAAAGACACTTTACGAGTCCAAAACAGAAAAGCATATTTCACTTTCTTTTTAACGGCGTTTCTCTTTGGTAGGTTCCTTATAAATTAATCGGAAACGGTCGGACGACTCTGAATATTGATTAGCCTCGTTTTCACAAACGGAAGTCGACACAAAAGAAAAACAACTACCTGAAAGAAAGCCAGAACTGCCAAAAATGTCTACGGTATGATTGATTTTTATTGTTGATACTCGAGAGATAATACCATGTGAGTGACGGAATTCTCCGTCGGTTTACTTCGCATCTTCGTTAAAACTTCGTTGATCTAGTTTCAGTAGCCTACTTAAACTAGAAATAAGATATATTTTGTTATTAATAATAAAACATAGGCTTTGAAAGAAAGTAACTACATGCAACCCATTTTTATGATAAAATTAAATATATTTTATGAAAAAACAACAACCCAGTCCATACGCATCTTTAAGACATAAAATATGATAGAACATTTTTTTGAAGCTCTCAAAAGTAAATATAGATCATTGATGAAAATGTAAGACAAACAGTAAAAGATGTTTATTATCTCTTTACCTGAGACATAATAGAATGATTTTATTTTCATTCATTTATAAATGCAACTGCCGTTTAAATGAAATCAAAAGCTTCTTTCTTGTAAGTCTGTTGATAATGTTAAAACCTTCAATAAACTAGATGAGACACTTTTAATTAAACGGAAAAGATATTACCCCTTTCGATTGGCACGGATGTGCGTCCGGAATAAGTCCAATAGAATGTCTTTACATCATGAGTGTTTTTTTTCTTTTTTTTTTTAATAAGACAACTGCATGAATGAGTTTTGGTGAATATAGTTTGGCAAATATATATAGCTTGCAATTCTTTGGAAGTATTTTAGACAAGATGGAATTTTTCTAGGTAACGCTATCTACTGTATTCCATAAAAATGTAAGAATAATTTACGTTGAGAAAGTTTTCTGATTCTATTTCTATTTCAGATGAAAGCCATCTGATTTTTTTGCCCACTTTAGCAAATATCAAGAGGCTTTATCCTTAACATATATATTATATATAGGTGTTTCGGCGACAAACAACAAAATTGTTAAAAAAACTTTGAAGTTTAACATTGATTAAACTTATATTTAAACACTTTTCTGTTAAAAAGATTGAATTATTTATTATAAAGTGCAGCACTAAAGGCGTTTTTTTGTTGTTGTTTTTTGTAATCACCTGATAAAGACCTTTTTAATAAGTCTAGATTAAAGCTATGATAAAAAAGACTGCGGAAAAAAATGACAACAAGCAATGGCAACAACTTGCAAAAATAATTCACTTTTAAAATGTAAAAAAATATCAAAACACTGCAGTACTACAATATTTGTGTTGTACAGATCTATTTAGTTGGTTCCTTGAGTCTGCCTTCAAATTTAACTTTCTACGTTTTTGTGCGATATATTATGGTATACTCCTCAATAGGAAGAAGATGACAGACTAATGATACTGCACCCCTTATTTGAAAGAAAAAGTTATACTCTAGGGCAAACAGATATTTCTGGGTTTTGTCTTTCAAGAAACAGCTTTCTAAATAGGATCTTTTATTAGTATTGCATAGAAATATTACCGTAGAGATGGATTTTGCTTAGAGTGGAGTCAGTGTTGAGCTTAGTGTGAGAGAACTGCATCTGTGGATAAATAATTATAAATGATACACATAAATTACCATAACATTTAATTACTAAAATGGACATATTACTTTGTGGTTCATTTTGGCTAGTTGGACTTTCCATATTTAAATAGTGATAAAATGACACTAAACATTTGTGAAACAACATCACTGATGGCAATGCTATTACAACTACTACAACCAACATCCTCTCCCCAGAATTGATTGTAACAATATTACATATACTAAAGATGTTTGCAGTATAGCTTGTCTTAAACCTATGGTGTTTCTTTCGGTCTGTGATTTTCCTCGAATCTTTCTGTATTTTTGGGTTTTTAGCTAAGTAAATGATTACATTCATCAAAAGTAACGGGTGTTTTTCTTTTTATACATACTACCGGGTTATACTCTCTGGTAACTAAGAGAAGCAAGCCTGGTCAGGACCAAGAAAGAAAGAAAATAAAAGAAACGGAATCGGGTGAAGTTAACGCATTAAATCATTTTTGTACAATGTGCATGTTTCTTTGAAGATCGATTAAAACAAAAACATGCCAAATTAATGTCATGGCATTAAGTTTATCTTTGTATTTTTTTTAAAGATATTAAATAGAATTTAGTTTTAAAACATAGTTTTGTCATATGAAATATATTTTCTTAATGAATTTTTTTGTATCAATTGTATTCAGTTCATGTTGTACGATTTTGTTTTAGAAGCCTGGTTTCCTATTAAAAGAAGTACAATATATTTTCAAATTTAGCTCACATTATCATTAATATGATTCACCATTTTGGCTGAATAATTATTTGCAGTGATCACGCTCAAATTAAACGCGACCTCATCTTACGAAATGTTGAAACATTATATTCAGGAAAGACAATAAATAGCGGAACCTATCTTAAAACATTTAAATCCAAATACTCCATTCAATAAACCATTTCAACGTTCATAAATCAATTTAGCATAAAAACAAACTTATTGAATGGCATTCTTTTAAATTCTCTTAAGGCAGACTGGAAACAAAACACCCGCATATACTTTATTTAAACAAGATTTTAGAATAAGTATTGAGTAGATCTAATTTTGACGCACTGTTTAAAGGCTGAATAGAACGAAGAAATAAAGGACCACATCAATTATTTTTGATCGTCATTTTAGATAATTATGATAAGAAATAGACCTAACTATGATAAAGGAATGTTATTTCTGTTTTACAATTTTATTATTAACTTGGAAGCGGTATATAAAACGGGAGGGAACACGTACTGTCAGCCAAGTGAAAATATACCTTCGTAAAAGTATAAAGCACAAACCAATGAAAAAATATGTCTTTCTTTCCTGTGCTGACAACGAAACGTTTATATATACCCATTATGTCTAAATCTTAAGGTCCGGTCGCGAATACGAACCGTAAAAAGAAAACCTTGACATTTTTATCAATGTGTTAAAGTTAAAAATATTGTTAAAGAACACCAGCTATAATTGTAATCATAATTGTTATTGTAATCAATTGCACAATTGTTTTATTATTCTATGGTGTAGTTTGTACACTTATAATGTTGTTGCTTTCTTTTGTCAAATTTCGGTTCTTTTGAAATCAACCCTAAAGCTGGACATCAATTAGCCTCAGATATGAAGTTTGCATTGTGATTCGGGTTTCTGAAGCAAGATAGTCCTTACCCATTTGTGTTGCTATGTTTTAAATCAACTAACATGATTTTTATAAGAAGCATCGTATTACAGTTCCTTGTTGTAGTATTCATGTACGCACAATTGTGTTACTAAGTGTCAGCACAGTGAAAACACTTCCTTAAACTTGAAAGTCAATGCTATACCATGATAGAAACAGGTATAGAACAGGTTCATGGTTGAAATAATTGCCCATCTAACTTTTCTCCTTTATTTCTGTATTGGCACGTAAACAAATCAATGCAATATGCTCAGATGAGCAAATAAAATACATGAAAAAAACTATATAACTGTTTTATGTATGAATTGCACCATATAAGAAATCATATTATTTTTAGAAACGCAAAATGAATACACAACATAGGAAAACATATTGGACTTAAAAAAAGAAAGAATAAAAAGTACAAACTACGAAAAAAATGTGTGTTTGTAATTTCTTCGACATGAGTATCAATATTGTAATTTGGTGCTCGTTTGTTAATATTTTCTCTAATTAGAAAATAAATATAGGAAACAAAAATAAATGAAACAAATTGGACAAAACCACAAAATTTTCTTCATTAAGAAAATTGTTTTCTCTATGTCAATCTTAAAAGTCTACTGAAAAATACTTAAAAATCAAGCAGCACTAAACGTCATTATTTTTAACCAGCAGCTTGGATGGACACTCTTATTTAGGAATGTTTAAGTGAAAACTGTTTTTAAATTTATAATCTTTGAAATTTAACGTTGCAGACTTATGACACAAAAATCTTTGTACCAAATAATCAAGGTCGCGACTGATGGGAGAGTATGGATATAATATAAGCGAAGTTCAAACTGTGCTTCCAAAAAGAGACTGAAAGAAATGAAATAAAAACATGTTTGTGTCTTGTCCAATTTTAAGCTATACGATAAGCTTTTGTGTACAATAAGAAATTATTTGTCCGCATATTTGACGTGATAATTACTTTGTAACTGGATGATAGGCATTTATGTTTTTTTAAACCCATTGTTTGTATCTTATCTGTATGAACTGCGATTTGAAAAGCCTGTAATTTGAACAAGCGTATCATATCTGTTAAATAAATTCTTTCCTAAGTGTTTTGTAATGACTGAAAAAGATATTCATCAACAAGACAAAACATGGGGTTTCAAAAGTTAAAATCAAGACATACCATTCATGCTGTATACAGAAAGACTAATAAGCTCATGGTAGTTTCAGGGTTTGATTGATGTTCCCAATGACTAAATTTGGCTCTGTTCCAAAAACAAAATACTGAACATGTCATTTTGAACTTTAGAGCAATTAGAATTTTAACATCATAAATATGAGCATTATAAGGAGATATAAACATAACTGTCATAAGGATTTGATTTCCTTTTCTTAATTTTTGTACGTTTTTTCCCAATATTTATCAATTTGTGTAACTTAACTAATCTCCAAGTTTTAACCTTTAAAACGTTATGATTAAGTTTAATATCGTCTGACGTTATTATTCTTAAGCATATTATATTGCGGAGTATGTTCTTTGTTTCATACAATACTTAGTCAATGAGATTTTATCGACAAATCCATTTTGTTCTGTAAAGCTGCAGATCAGGTCAAACTTGTGTTGACGGGAGCATGGGTTGAATTGAAGACGATCGGGTCAAGTGTTCACCTTACAATAAGCCAATAACTTAAACAATACCTGTATTAAGTAAGATATTCTTTAAGAAATTCGGCCTATTTGTATACATACTTTTTGCTGTTCATTAGATGTCGAAATTGCTAATTAACTATTGTTTCTGTTGTAGTTAAATCTCATAATGAGAAATTGTTCTGAATGGTTTAAAACTAGATTAGGAAGTAAAGAAAGAAAAGTAGGTTATTTCTACACTTATGACAAATAAAAAACGGCTTGTCTTATGTACATGTGTTTCGAAACGTTATGAATTATCTTGTAGCAAATTAAAAGAAAATAAAAAAAACTTAGATCACTAAGTTATCAACTTTTGCCAGATAAAGATTGGAGAAGTTATACATAAAATACGTGTATATTTGATATCTCAGTTGTGGTTGTTAGAATGAACAAAATGAAACTGACCCTTGAAGCCTACTGTAGGCAATCAGCATACTGGTGAAAGAAGGAATGCAAGGAAGATAAAGACCAGCTTCCAGCTCATATTTGATTTTCCAAGGTTATTGATATAATGTTTCTTTTTTTTCACCACAAAACATCTGCTTGAAATATCGCATTACCACAGCGTATTATTTGTTAATACTTTACTTGAATTTCTCAACGACATTATGCTCAGTAAACCTTTTATGAGTATAACAGTTAAAGTGAGAGAATAAATTTATAAAACACATAGTATTACGCAATAAGCTGTCTCAAGTTATATGCATTAAAGAAATATATTAATAAATTCCTTACATTTAAGCAAACCCTCAAAGGGAGAATTCATGCTTGAAATAAATTAGAACATTCTTCAGTTACACCTATTCTATTGTGTGTTGATAGTCTGTCTCCATTTCTATAAAGGAATATTTTATCTAGAATAGGAATATAAACTAATATTTGTCAAATAAGCTTAAACTTGTATCACTTTGCGTTTCCTAAGCAGCATTTATTTTACTCTGACTGAGAATATAGTACGATATTTACCAGCATTTTCAGTTCATAATAATAGAGCACACTAGGTCTGCGAGAGAAAAAAGGTTGTTGCCTTCAGAGGTACAACTAATGAAAATGGGGCAAGTATTGATTAAATAATGCACCGTTTGTGTTGAAATGTTTGAAAAGTAAAATGTTAATCGATGTATGTTGTTTTCATTTTTTGTTTTGAAGAAGCAAGATCTGTGGTTGAAAACTGTTTGTCAGAAATCAGTTCAAAATGCAAAAATATATACTATGAATGGAAAATCTAGAAAACATCAAACATATAACATATATGCCGATGTGTAAAATATAATATCTCTCGATCAGTTATGTATTATATAGGATAATTGTATATATATGTATGAAAGAAATGCAAATAAATATTTTTAAAGGTTCAACAAAACTGTTATACCGACAATTCGCTGAAGACTAAACAGCACCCTTGTACTGATAACAAGCTCAATTATTAACAGTTCCCTAAAACTTTCAAGACGCTCAAGGTTTAACAGTACACTCATACTGACAACACGCTTATGTCTTAACACAACCCTTACACTGACAACTAGCTCAAGGTTTAACAGTACACTCATACTGATAACACGCTCAAGTATTAACAGAACCCTTACACTGACAACTAGCTCAAGGTTTAACAGTACACTTATACTGACAACATGGTCAAGGTTTAATATTACCCCTATACTGACAACAGGCTCAAGTATTAACAGAACCTTTACACTGACAACTAGCTCAAGGTTTAACAGTACTATCATACTGACAACACGCTCAAGCATTAACAGAACACTTACACTGACAACTAGCTCAAGGTTTAACAGAACCCTTATACTGACAACACGCTTATGTCTTAACAGAACCCTTATACTGACAACACGCTCAAGGTTTAACAGTTCACTTATACAGACAACACGCACAATTATTAACAGAACCCCTAAACTTTCAACACGCTCAAGGTTTAACAGTTCACTCAAACTGACAACACGCCCACGTATTAACAGACCCTTTACACTGACAACTAGCTCAATGTTTAACAGTATCCTTATACTGACAACACGCTCATGTCTAAACAGAACCCCTACACTGACAACTAGCTCAAGGTTTTACAGTTCACTTATACTGACAACACGCCCAAGTATAAACAAAACACTTAGACTGACAACTAGCTCAAGGTTTAACCGTACACACATACTGACAATACGCTTATGTCTTAACAGAACCCTTATACTGACAACACGCTTATGTCTAAACAGAACCCTTACACTGACAACTAGCTCAAGGTTTGACAGTTCACTTATACTGACAACACGCCAAAGTACTAACAGAACCCCTACACTGAAAACTAGCTCATGGTTTAACAGTATCCTTATACTGACAACACGCTTATGTCTTAACAGAACCCTAACTCAGACAACTAGCTCAAGGTTTTACAGTACACGTATACTGACAACACGCTCAAGTATTAACAGAACCCTTACACTGACAACTAGCTCAAGGTTTAACAGTATCCTTATAATACTGACAACACGCTCTTGTCTTAACAGAACCACTACACTGACAACTAGCTCAAGGTTTAACAGTTCACTTATATTGACAACACGCCCAAGTATTAACAGAACCCCTTCACTGACAACTAGCTCAAGGTTGAACAGTACCCTTATACTGACAACACGCCTAAGTATTAACAGAACCCCTACACTGACAAATAGCACAAGGTTTAACAAATCACTTATACTGACAACACGCCCAAGTATTAACAGAGCCCCTACACTGACGGCACGCCCAAGGTTTAACAGTTCACCTATACTGACAAAACGCTCAAGTATAAGCAGAACCCTTACACTGACAACTATCTCAAGGTTTAACAGTACACTCATACTGACAACACGCTTATGCCTTAACAGAACCCTTATACTGACAACACGCTCAAGGTTTAAAAACCCTTTACACTGATAACACGTTCAAAGTTTAACAGAACCCCTATACTGACAACATAACATGCTCAAGCTTTAACAGTACCCTTATACTCCAATAACAAACTTAAAGTTGAACAGAACCTTATACTCCAACAACAAGCTAAATGTTTAACAGAATCCTTATACTGACAACATGCTCAAGGTTAACAGTACCCTTATACTCCAACAACAAGCTAAATGTTTAACAGAAGCCTTATACTGAGAACATGCTCAAGGTTTAACAGTACCCTTATACTCCAACATCAATCTTGAAGTTAAACAGAATCCTTATACTGACAAGATGCTCAAGGTTTAACAGTACTCTTATACTCCAACAACAAGCTAAAACTTTAGCAGAACATTTATACTGACAACATGCTCAAGGGTTAACAGTACCCTTATACTCAAACAACAAGCAAAATGTTTAACAGAACCCTTATACTGACAAGATGCTCAAGGTTTAACAGTACCCTTATACTCCAACAACAAGCTAAATGTTTAACAGAAGCCTTATACTGATAACATGCTCAAGGTTAACAGTACCCTTATACTCCAACAACAAGCTAAATGTTTAACAGAAGCCTTATACTGAGAACATGCTCAAGGTTTAACAGTACCCTTATACTCCAACATCAATCTTGAAGTTAAACAGAATCCTTATACTGACAAGATGCTCAAGGTTTAACAGTACCCTTATACTCCAACAACAAGCTAAAAGTTTAGCAGAACATTTATACTGACAACATGCTCAAGGGTTAACAGTACCCTTATACTCAAACAACAAGCAAAATGTTTAACAGAACCCTTATACTGACAACAAGCTCAAGGTTTAACAGTACACTTATACTCCAACAACAAGCCAAATGTTGAACAGAACCCTTATACTGACAACATGCTCAAGGTTTAACAGTACCCATATACTCCGACAACAAGATAAATGTTGAACAGAATCCTTATACTAACAACATGCTCAAGGTTTAACAGTACCCTTATACTCCAATAACAAACTTAAAGTTGAACAGAACCTTATATTACTACAACACGCTCAATGTTGAACAGAACCCCTTATACTGATAACACGTTCATGGTCTAACATTACCCCTTTACTGACAACACGCTCAATGTTTAACAGAACCCTTATACTGACGACACGCTCAAGTTTTAACAGTACCCTAATTCTGAAAACAAGCTCAAGGTTTAACATAACCCCTTTACTGACAACACGCTCAAGGTTTAACAGTACCCTTATACTCCAAAAACAAGCTAAATGTTGAACAGAACCCTTACACTGACAACATGCTCAAGGTTTAACAGTACCCTTATACTCCGACAACAGGCTAAATGTTGAACAGAACCCTTATACTGACAACACGCTCAAGGTTTAACAGTACCCTTATACTCCGACAACAAGTTAATGTTTAACAGAACCCTTATATTGACAAAATGCTCAAGGTTTAACAGTACCCTTATACTCCGACAACAAGCTAAATGTTGAACTGAATCCTTATACTGACAACATGCGCAAGGTTTAACAGTACCCTTATACTCCGACAACAAGCTAAATGTTGAACAGAATCCTTATACTGACAACATAACATGCTCAAGGTTTAACAGTACCCTTATACTCCAATAACAAACTAAAAGTTGAACAGAACCTTATACTCCAACAACAAGCTAAATTCTTAACAGAACCTTTATACTGAGAACATGTTTAAGATTTAACAGTACCCTTATACTCCAACAACAAGCTAAATGTTTAACAGAACCTTTATACTGACTACATGCTCAAGGTTTAACAGTACCCTTATACTCCAAAAACAATCTTGAAGTTTAACAGAATCCTTATACTGACAACATGCTCAAGGTTTTACTGTACCCTTATACTCCAACAACAAGCTAAATGTTTAACAGAATCCTTATACTGACAACATGCTCAAGGTTAACAGTACCCTTATACTCCAACAACAAGCTAAATGTTTAACAGAAGCCTTATACTGAGAACATGCTCAAGGTTTAACAGTACCCTTATACTCCAACATCAATCTTGAAGTTAAACAGAATCCTTATACTGACAAGATGCTCAAGGTTTAACAGTACTCTTATACTCCAACAACAAGCTAAAACTTTAGCAGAACATTTATACTGACAACATGCTCAAGGGTTAACAGTACCCTTATACTCAAACAACAAGCAAAATGTTTAACAGAACCCTTATACTGACAAGATGCTCAAGGTTTAACAGTACCCTTATACTCCAACAACAAGCTAAATGTTTAACAGAAGCCTTATACTGATAACATGCTCAAGGTTAACAGTACCCTTATACTCCAACAACAAGCTAAATGTTTAACAGAAGCCTTATACTGAGAACATGCTCAAGGTTTAACAGTACCCTTATACTCCAACATCAATCTTGAAGTTAAACAGAATCCTTATACTGACAAGATGCTCAAGGTTTAACAGTACCCTTATACTCCAACAACAAGCTAAAAGTTTAGCAGAACATTTATACTGACAACATGCTCAAGGGTTAACAGTACCCTTATACTCAAACAACAAGCAAAATGTTTAACAGAACCCTTATACTGACAACAAGCTCAAGGTTTAACAGTACACTTATACTCCAACAACAAGCCAAATGTTGAACAGAACCCTTATACTGACAACATGCTCAAGGTTTAACAGTACCCATATACTCCGACAACAAGATAAATGTTGAACAGAATCCTTATACTAACAACATGCTCAAGGTTTAACAGTACCCTTATACTCCAATAACAAACTTAAAGTTGAACAGAACCTTATATTACTACAACACGCTCAATGTTGAACAGAACCCCTTATACTGATAACACGTTCATGGTCTAACATTACCCCTTTACTGACAACACGCTCAATGTTTAACAGAACCCTTATACTGACGACACGCTCAAGTTTTAACAGTACCCTAATTCTGAAAACAAGCTCAAGGTTTAACATAACCCCTTTACTGACAACACGCTCAAGGTTTAACAGTACCCTTATACTCCAAAAACAAGCTAAATGTTGAACAGAACCCTTACACTGACAACATGCTCAAGGTTTAACAGTACCCTTATACTCCGACAACAGGCTAAATGTTGAACAGAACCCTTATACTGACAACACGCTCAAGGTTTAACAGTACCCTTATACTCCGACAACAAGTTAATGTTTAACAGAACCCTTATATTGACAAAATGCTCAAGGTTTAACAGTACCCTTATACTCCGACAACAAGCTAAATGTTGAACTGAATCCTTATACTGACAACATGCGCAAGGTTTAACAGTACCCTTATACTCCGACAACAAGCTAAATGTTGAACAGAATCCTTATACTGACAACATAACATGCTCAAGGTTTAACAGTACCCTTATACTCCAATAACAAACTAAAAGTTGAACAGAACCTTATACTCCAACAACAAGCTAAATTCTTAACAGAACCTTTATACTGAGAACATGTTTAAGATTTAACAGTACCCTTATACTCCAACAACAAGCTAAATGTTTAACAGAACCTTTATACTGACTACATGCTCAAGGTTTAACAGTACCCTTATACTCCAAAAACAATCTTGAAGTTTAACAGAATCCTTATACTGACAACATGCTCAAGGTTTTACTGTACCCTTATACTCCAACAACAAGCTAATGTTTAACAGAAGCTTTATACTGAGAACATACTCAAGGTTAAACAGTACCCTTATACTCCAAAAACAAGCTTAAAGTTTAGCAAAACCTTTATACTGACAACATGCTCAAGGTTAACAGTACCCTTATACTCCAACAACAAGCTAAATGTTTAACAGAACCTTTATACTGACAACATGCTCAAGGTTTAACAGTACCCCTATACTCCAATAACATACTTAAAGTTGAACAGAATCTTATATTCCTACAACACGCTCAATGTTTAACAGAACCCCTTTTACTGATACCACGTTCATGGTTTAACATTACCCCTATACTGACAACACGATCAATGTTTAACAGAACCCTTATACTGACAACACGCTTAAATTTTAACAGTACCCTTATACTGAAAACAAGCTCAAGGTTTAACATAACCCCTTTACTGACAACACGCTCAAGGTTTAACAGAACCCTTACCAATAACAAATTTAAAGTTGAACAGAATCTTATATTCTCACAACAAGCTAAATGTTTAACAAAACCTTTTTACTGACAACATGCTCAAGGTTTAACAGTACCCTTATACTCCAACAACGAACTTAAAGTTTAACAGAATCCTTATACTGACAAGATGCTCAAGGTTTAACAGTACCTTATACTCCAACAACAAGCTAAATGTTTAACAGAAGCCTTATACTGAGAACATGCTCAAAGTTTAACAGTACCCTTATACTCGTACAACAAGCTAAAAGTTTAGCAGAACATTTATACTGACAACATGCTCAAGGTTTAACAGTACCCTTATACTCCAACAACAAGCTAAAAGTTTAGCAGAACATTTATACTGACAACATGCTCAAAGTTTAACAGTACCCTTATACTCCAACAACAAGCCAAATGTTTAACAGAAGCCTTATACTGACAAGATGCTCAAGGTTTAACAGTACCCTTATACTCCAACAACAAGCTAAATGTTTAACAGAAGCCTTATACTGAGAACATGCTCAAAGTTTAACAGTACCCTTATACTCGTACAACAAGCTAAAAGTTTAGCAGAACATTTATACTGACAACATGCTCAAGGTTTAACAGTATCCTTATACTCGTACAACAAGCTAAAAGTTTAGCAGAACATTTATACTGACAACATGCTCAAGGTTTAACAGTATCCTTATACTCCAACAA
The DNA here is from genome assembly GCA_012932295.1 of Cyclina sinensis. Taxonomy (NCBI): domain Eukaryota; kingdom Metazoa; phylum Mollusca; class Bivalvia; order Venerida; family Veneridae; genus Cyclina; species Cyclina sinensis. Next base: position 2,002,450 of record JAAONU010000010.1, on the reverse strand, counting down.
CAAGCTAAAAGTTTAGCAGAACATTTATACTGACAACATGCTCAAGGGTTAACAGTACCCTTATACTCAAACAACAAGCAAAATGTTTAACAGAACCCTTATACTGACAACAAGCTCAAGGTTTAACAGTACCCTTATACTCCAACAACAAGCCAAATGTTGAACAGAACCCTTATACTGACAACATGCTCAAGGTTTATCAGTACCCATATACTCCGACAACAAGATAAATATTGAACAGAATCCTTATACTAACAACATGCTTAAGGATTAACAGTACCCTTATACTCCAATAACAAACTTAAAGTTGAACAGAATCTTATATTACTACAACACGCTCAATGTTGAACAGAACCCCTTATACTGATAACACGTTCATGGTCTAACATTACCCCTTTACTGACAACACGCTCAATGTTTAACAGAACCCTTATACTGACGACACGCTCAAGTTTTAACAGTACCCTTATTCTGAAAACAAGCTCAAGGTTTAACATAACCCCTTTACTGACAACACGCTCAAGGTTTAACAGTACCCTTATACTCCAAAAACAAGCTAAATGTTGAACAGAACCCTTACACTGACAACATGCTCAAGGTTTAACAGTACCCTTATACTCCGACAACAGGCTAAATGTTGAACAGAACCCTTATACTGACAACACGCTCAAGGTTTAACAGTACCCTTATACTCCGACAACAAGTTAATGTTTAACAGAACCCTTATATTGACAAAATGCTCAAGGTTTAACAGTACCCTTATACTCCGACAACAAGCTAAATGTTGAACTGAATCCTTATACTGACAACATGCGAAAGGTTTAACAGTACCCTTATACTCTGACAACAAGCTAAATGTTGAACAGAATCCTTATACTGACAACATAACATGCTCAAGGTTTAACAGTACCCTTGTACTCCAATAACAAACTTAAAGTTGAACAGAACCTTATACTCCAACAACAAGCTAAATTCTTAACAGAACCTTTATACTGAGAACATGTTTAAGATTAAACAGTACGCTTATACTCCAGCAACAAGCTAAATGTTTATTAGAACCTTTATACTGACTGCATGCTCAAGGTTTAACAGTACCCTTATACTCCAAAAACAATCTTGAAGTTTAACAGAATCCTTATACTGACAACATGCTCAAGGTTTTACTGTACCCTTTTACTCCAACAACAAGCTAATGTTTAACAGAAGCTTTATACTGAGAACATGCTCAATGTTTAACAGTACCCTTATACTCCAACAACAAGCTTAAAGTTTAGCAAAACCTTTATACTGACAACATGCTCAAAGTTAACAGTACCCTTATACTCCAACAACAAGCTAAATGTTTAACAGAACCTTTATACTGACAACATGCTCAAGGTTTAACAGTACCCCTATACTCCAATAACAAACTTAAAGTTGAACAGAATCTTATATTCCTACAACACGCTCAATGTTTAACAGAACCCCTTTTACTGATACCACGTTCATGGTTTAACATTACCCCTATACTGACAACACGATCAATGTTTAACAGAACCCTTATACTGACAACACGCTTAAGTTTTAACAGTACCCTTATACTGAAAACAAGCTCAAGATTTAACATAACCCCTTTACTGACAACACGCTCAAGGTTTAACAGAACCCTTACCAATAACAAACTTAAAGTTGAACAGAATCTTATATTCTCACAACAAGCTAAATGTTTAACAAAACCTTTTTACTGACAACATGCTCAAGGTTTAACAGTACTCTTATACTCCAACAACAAGCTAAAAGTTTAGCAGAACATTTATACTGACAACATGCTCAAGGGTTAACAGTACCCTTATACTCAAACAACAAGCAAAATGTTTAACAGAACCCTTATACTGACAACAAGCTCAAGGTTTAACACTACCCTTATACTCCAACAACAAGCCAAATGTTGAACAGAACCCTTATACTGACAACATGCTCAAGGTTTAACAGTACCCATATACTCCGACAACAAGATAAATGTTGAACAGAATCCTTATACTAACAACATGCTAAAGGTTTAACAGTACCCTTATACTCCAATAACAAACTTAAAGTTGAACAGAACCTTATATTACTACAACACGCTCAATGTTGAACAGAACCCCTTATACTGATAACACGTTCATGGTCTAACATTACCCCTTTACTGACAACACGCTCAATGTTTAACAGAACCCTTATACTGACGACACGCTCAAGTTTTAACAGTACCCTTATTCTGAAAACAAGCTCAAGGTTTAACATAACCCCTTTACTGACAACACGCTCAAGGTTTAACAGTACCCTTATACTCCAAAAACAAGCTAAATGTTGAACAGAACCCTTACACTGACCACATGCTCAAGGTTTAACAGTACCCTTATACTCCGACAACAGGCTAAATGTTGAACAGAACCCTTATACTGACAACACGCTCAAGGTTTAACAGTACCCTTATACTCCGACAACAAGTTAATGTTAAACAGAACCCTTATATTGACAAAATGCTCAAGGTTTAACAGTACCCTTATACTCCGACAACAAGCTAAATGTTGAACTGAATCCTTATACTGACAACATGCGCAAGGTTTAACAGTACCCTTATACTCCGACAACAAGCTAAATGTTGAACAGAATCCTTATACTGACAACATAACATGCTCAAGGTTTAACAGTACCCTTATACTCCAATAACAAAGTTAAAGTTGAACAGAACCTTATACTCCAACAACAAGCTAAATTCTTAACAGAACCTTTATACTGAGAACATGTTTAAGATTAAACAGTACCCTTATACTCCAACAACAAGCTAAATGTTTAACAGAACCTTTATACTGACTACATGCTAAAGGTTTAACAGTACCCTTATACTCCAAAAACAATCTTGAAGTTTAACAGAATCCTTATACTGACAACATGCTCAAGGTTTTACTGTACCCTTATACTCCAACAACAAGCTAATGTTTAACAGAAGCTTTATACTGAGAACATGCTCAAGGTTTAACAGTACCCTTATACTCCAACAACAAGCTTAAAGTTTAGCAAAACCTTTATACTGACAACATGCTCAAGGTTAACAGTTCCCTTATACTCCAACAACAAGCTAAATGTTTAACAGAACCTTTATACTGACAACATGCTCAAGGTTTAACAGTACCCCTATACTCCAATAACAAACTTAAAGTTGAACAGAATCTTATATTCCTACAACACGCTCAATGTTTAACAGAACCCCTTTTACTGAGAACACGTTCATGGTTTAACATTACCCCTATACTGACAACACGATCAATGTTTAACAGAACCCTTATACTGACAACACGCTTAAGTTTTAACAGTACCCTTATACTGTAAACAAGCTCAAGGTTTAACATAACCCCTTACTGACAACACGCTCAAGGTTTAACAGAACCCTTACCAATAACAAACTTAAAGTTGAACAGAATCTTATATTCTCACAACAAGCTAAATGTTTAACAAAACCTTTTTACTGACAACATGCTCAAGGTTTAACAGTACCCTTATACTCCAACAACAAACTTAAAGTTTAACAGAATCCTTATACTGATAACATGCTCAATGTTTAACAGTACCCTTATACTCCAACAAAAAACTTAAAATTTAACAGAACTTTTATACTGACAACATGCTCAAAGTTAACAGTACCCTTATACTCCAACAACAAGCTAAATGTTTAACAGAACCCTTATACTGACAACATGCTCAAGGTTTAACAGTATACTTATACTCCAACAACAAGCTAAATGTTTAACAGGACCCTTATACTGACAACATGCTTAAGGTTTAACAGTACCCTTATACTCCAACGACAAGCTAAATGTTTTACAGAACCCTTATACTGACAACATGCACAAGGTTTAACAGTAACCTTATACTCCAACAACAAGCAAAATGTTTAACAGAACCTTTATACTGACAACACGCTCAAGGTTTAACTGTACCCTTATACTCCAACGACAAGCTAAATGTTTTACAGAACCCTTATACTGACAACATGCTCAAGGTTTAACAGTACCCTTATACTCCAACGACAAGCTAAATGTTTTACAGAACCCTTATACTGACAACATGCACAAGGTTTAACAGTAACCTTATACTCCAACAACAAGCAAAATGTTTAACAGAACCTTTATACTGACAACATGCTCAAGGTTTAACAGTACCCTTATACTCCAACGACAAGCTAAATGTTTTACAGAACCCTTATACTGACAACATGCTCAAGGTTTAACTGTACCCTTATACTCCAACAACAAGCTAAATGTTTAACAGAACCTTTATACTGACAACATGCTCAAGGTTTAACAGTACCCTTATACTCCAACGACAAGCTAAATGTTTTACAGAACCCTTATACTGACAACATGCACAAGGTTTAACAGTAACCTTATACTCCAACAACAAGCAAAATGTTTAACAGAACCTTTATACTGACAACATGCTCAAGGTTTAACAGTACCCTTATACTCCAACGACAAGCTAAATGTTTTACAGAACCCTTATACTGACAACATGCACAAGGTTTAACAGTAACCTTATACTCCAACAACAAGCAAAATGTTTAACAGAACCTTTATACTGACAACATGCTCAAGGTTTAACAGTACCCTTATACTCCAACGACAAGCTAAATGTTTAACAGAACCCTTATACTGACAACATGCTCAAGGTTTAACAGTACCCTTATACTGACAACATGCTCAAGGTTTAACAGTACCCTTATACTCCAACAACAAGCTAAATGTTTAACAGAATCTTTATACTGACAACACGTTAAAATGTGTCCGTTCGTATTTCTTTCTTTAAGGTTCTTTAATCTGAACCTGGTTTTCATGTTTAAATCGAGTTTTCACAATTGTGCTACCTTAAGAACTTTTCAAGAAAAAGAAAATATAAGGGGGGAAATCGAAATTATTTTTGTAATCTTTTCAACGTATTTTGGCGTGGGTGATGCTTTTCTTGAATAAGATATTAAATATTGATAGAGATATTACTTAGTCAACCGGAAGGAAATGAGCTTGTTAAGATGTCCATCAAGGGAGAAACTAATCCATATAATTTAAGAATTATTTCTACTTGTACTTTATTCACAGAAGTTGTTTTATGTATTTTAACAACACTTATTTAACAAAAGATTTCCAAAAGGATTTTTGTTTGTGAAAGACTGATATGTTTGTCAAGTTGATAGTTAAATATTTTACTTTGTAAAGTGAACCGCTTACATTTGGTCATGACTGCATTTGTGATAATCACTGTTTTAAACTACGTCTAGATAATGGGTGAGACGAGTGACTAGTTCAAACTATTTCGACTCTATGTGAAAATTATTTTTGCTAATGTTATTGATCTACAGTAATGGCTTTGCTTCGTTTAAGTCATACTTCAAAAACGGCATCTTTGGTGTAAGTCTTGTTTCGAATGATGACACACATGTCATGCTTCCAAAGCAAACTGTATCGAGGGAAACATACTATATTTTACCATGTGAAACTGCTATAGCACAAGAAAATCATAGATTAAACAATCTACATGCTTCAGTGGCTAGCGCGTTCTCGCACTTATTTTGTTTAAAATTCTTATATATGAACTTTTACATACTCTTGTAAATATAAAGGTTGATACAAGATAAAATAATGCTTTTAAAAGATTTCAATAAAGTATGGCATTTTATACGATTTTATATTATAAACCATCCTAAATTTTCATTGTTTCCTTATAAAGACGATGCATGCAGATCAACTTCAGTTGTTCTCGAAAAGAAAAAAAAGTCTGTTTCTCTCAAATGAAGCAAGTTAGGCTTGATTGGCTATGAACCTTTACAAACTATGCAAAGGTATATACTAAAGTACTTAAAGGGGCTGTGCTCCAGATGACAAAAAAATAAAGTTTTTTTGTATTATAAATTTCTTGTAATATTTATGACTAATGCTTAAATAATAACTTACTGACAAAAAATAAGTCAAACAATTACATTATAAATTGATTTTTTCCCTTTCAAAGTGCTATACCGTAACGCGACGGTATAACTATATTGTATGAGATTTAAAGTAAATATCTGTAATATCACATGCGGCGATGCTGGTGACAGTAAAAGCGTTGGAAATATTTTGTTAACATGAGGGTCCAGAGTTCAAATCAGGCTGGAGCGAAAAAAAAAATTATTCTATTTTGACTTTTATAATCAGTTTTGAAGTAAAATAGTATGTTGTTATAAACTCACGGCATCTAAATATATAATTTATAAAAAAAATGTTTATGTCAAATCTGGAGTACAGCCTCTTTAAAACACGCGTTGCTTTTTGATTCATTGAAAAAATGTTTTACATAATCGTAATAAATATTTCCCCACGGTTAACTGTGTGACCAGGAAGTTTAATTGAGCCCATTCATTCCTTAAGAAAAATATATGTTCCCGCCTTTGTTATATGAACAGGTCATGCTCCCGGAGAGCTGTAGTTGTTATTTGTCAACGAATAAAGCTCCCGGAAGGTTTATACGTCAATGACATACATCAGTTTCAAAAATGATTATTGCTTTGACGAAAAGATTTTCCAAACAAGAAGTGACTGACTAAACTGATTTAAAATAATGTCGACTGTCAACCTAAAAACTCTTATCATCATAAACGTCATCATCATCATCACCATCATCATCATCATCGTCATGCTGTTACATGTATTCAACATCATCATCATTGACAAAGTAACCATTATATACATTGTTCTGGTCATCATTACTATCACAAAAAATAACATCATCGCAATTATCGTCTTCATGATTATCATCATTTTCATCATCAATATTATCAGATGTTAAAGATCATACACGTCATGGTCATTATCATCGTCATCATAATAATCATCTTCATTTAAGCTGTTTTCATTATCAACATCATCATTATTAATCACCATCCAAAATTGAGGAAACAAACTTGATGTTGTGCTCTTCAGACACAGTAAGCCAGGTCAAATACGGCCATTTACATTCTTATTTAGATTTCTAACGGGAGTCCGAGACATTAAGAACATTTTACTGTTTAATAAATAAATGTTGAAAAGTAATGATGCACAATAAGCCGGTAAAACTGTTATTAAATGGTCGCTAGAATAACGACATAAAGTCATAAAATCTCGTTTACAATAACGACCATATCCGAGGCGAATCCGACGCATGGCAATGAACTTATTTTCAACATGACTATCCCAAAATACGGGCCACTTTACATTTTGAACAACCCTTATAAAAGAATTGGAAGGTAAATCAAATTGAGATGATGAGGAGGAGAAGGATTTTATCGCTAAAACAGAATAAACATACTTAATACTTAACTGAACACACATAGTTAATATTAACTATTGGGTGTGATATACATGAAAATACATACATTGGTAAATATTTATCTTACGCCACTAGTTTCTTGATCGGCCATTCGTCAAAATGGAGTATCTTGACGTATACACCTCCATTTTGCTGACAGCTATATCCACAGCGGAAGCTGTATACAGCGTTACAAATGAAGATTAACTCGTATTAAGGTATTAGAATACCAATTAAAATTTTCCAGCCGTCATTGAATTGAGCTTTTTCTAAGAAATATACTATCCTAGGACAAAACATAGAACCTATAAAACAGTTTTACCGTTGGGGTTGCAAGAAATGACTAATACTCACTTCAAACCTCACCGACTTAGTGGGATTACAAGGCATAGAGAAACACATTTTTTTTTTCTCAGACTGACCATAAAAACAACTGTTACTTGGTATGTTATCACTTTATGAGGAGCAACTGGCTGCTGACGAAAAAACGAAAAGCCAAAAGTGAAAAGAAACGAAAGATGATTATAAACATGGCACGAATTTACCCAACCCAGTTCATTATGAGTGAATGTTATCAACGTAAACGAGATTATCAACAATGTGGACAAATTTAACATTTTTGAAGATTTTGTTTCTCTTTCAGATAACAGACTGTTTTGAAATGACTTTCGTATACCTTTTGTCTCACTTTTCCTACTAGAAGGTACACTAATAGTGGAATAAACAATGCATTTTTAACATTTCATTAATCATTTTCACATCATGCTCATACCACGTAACATGCAACATGCAATATAGTTGCTAAGTTGTTTTGTTACCCTTATCCATGTTTTAGTAACCTTTGAATATTTAACATTCACTTTTCAAAGACAGCATTTAATGGTTATTCAGAGACAACAGATAAACATTATGTGTTTGCAAAAATCGTTAATTGGTTTATAACATCAAACTTTGACATCGATGTCATCATATTGTTTTGATTTTCGATTTTGTCACGTCAAGTCACATATATTGTTTTTAATATTGAAATTGTCCCGGCTATTAGCCTGTGTATTTCGAATATAGAGGTGCCATAGGAATAACAGTCGGATAAAGATTGCATTAAAATGGGTGCTATTTGTTCATAAATAAAAGAATCATTTTTTACGAATTAAATCCAAAACTGACGAACTGACACAGAAATCCATCAACCTTAATCACAACTCTTTAGAACTGACCATGGCCTTTTTATCAAATTAAACAAATAAATCATGTTAATTAATTTAGGTGAAGCTACAAAATTTTAAGTAAATTGTTTACTTCAACGGACAGAGGTGATTATTGAATCTCTTAGGGGTATATTGTGCAAATTTGAGTAAAAAAGGCTTTCTTAAGAGTTTTCATTTTTTTCAGATGCGTTTAAAGTTAGTCTTTTTTCTTTCTTAAGACGAACCATATTTACCAGGCTAAACAACTCTCATCGATTCATATAGGCCGCTTTGTACAATTTTATTTACACTCATCATGCGCTGAGACAGTTAACAATTTATACCGGTAAAATACTGCTCAGACAAGTTAAACCATTTCTTTTACAAAATAAATACAAATTACTTCACTTACCGTTAGGGGTTGTATCAAGTTTTCAAATCGTTGCGAGTATTCTTAGGCCAACCATGATTAGTCGAAGCACATGTGAAGTAATTTTAGAGTTAGAAAGTATGTGTTATAAAGTAAAATGTTAACATACATTTACAATTTGTCCTTATTTGTTATAATGTTTTGCATTTCATTAATGATCCTTCATCAAAAATATGAAATGAGTTAGTCTTAAATATTCAAAATATACTGTTACATTATTTGTGTTTAAATAATATTTCTAACTGCCACATTGAAGATTTATCCAACAATAACAGGACGTGCGCATGTGCTTATATATACGTGAAATTTGATCTGATAGTGCCTTGACTGCCGCCTGAATATAAAGAACTCATTGTTTAGATATGACGTAGAGGAAAATAAAATAAATAGAAATAACTGCATTACTAAGCAGAAATTTCATGAAAACTATAATGTTTGTATAAAGCAAAATGTACGTCAGAAGAATATATCTGAAAAAAAGATTTCTTAAGAAAGTGACACGTACTTGCGGACATATCATAATAGAATCTTAGTGTATGTTAAACAGTTGGCGATTGTTCGCAAACACCTGTGAAATACCCCCACCCACCTAGCTTTTAAGTTGTCTTTCAAGAGAAAAAAATGTGGTATTTTTCTATTATTCCATATTCACTTTTACCAAAGAAAGCCATTTGGCTCATGATTCTTGCTTCAAAATACTGAAACCTAATATATTTATGGAATAAGATGCTTTCTGTATCTTGCATTATCCCCCACAGCATAAAAAAACTAATTTTTGCAGGGGGCGTCGGTCATATGGGCAATCGGTACCTACAGCAAATAAACTCAAAAACAGAGAGTAAAAAGGCGATACAACTACTTGACTTTTTAGAGTGACTCGAAAGCCGAGTGGTTTGTGCGTTGGGTTACGAAGTTGGCAACCTAGGTTCAATCCCGGTTAGCGGCTGAGTTACCGACTGATTTCCTTAGGACTAGATGGTACCCTAACCGGTTTCAAGCAGTATCGGTCTACACTGGGGATCGAAGAAGTAATACACACGCACTGTGAGATCTTTTGGAAATAAGTCGTTCTGTCTACACCAGGATGGGAATTTTGTCGACTACCCAAGTTAAATAAGAAACATTTACCCTTTAAAGGTAAATTTGATTTTAGTGTTTAAAATAAATGCAGTTTAACAATAATAGATAGGACGTAATATAGACATTTTTTGAAATATTTGATAAACACTTTTTAATAAGTTCAGATTAAAGCTATGAACAAAGAAAGACTGCGGAAAAAATAGCGGCAAGAACTTTTGAATTGTAATAACAAATATGTTACCATTTTCATAAATAACTCACCTTTAAAATGTAGAATTTATATCAAAACAGTGCAGTACTGCAATATGTCTGTTGCACAGGTCTATTTATTTGTTACCATGATTCTGCCTTCCCCAACTTATTAAGCTTAGTACGTCTTTTGTGCGATATATTATGCTGCACTCCTTGTGAGGAAGGAAATGACAGACTAATGATACTACACCCTTTTTTGGAGGGAATGGTATATACACTGTAGCAAACAGACAGTTCTGGGTTCTAGCTTTCTAACCAGGATTTTTACTTGTAGTTCATAGTAATATTACCATAGAGATGGCTGTTACTTAGATTGGAGTCAGCGTTGAGCTGAGTATGAGAGAACCATATCTGTGAATAGCTAATTATAAATGATACATATAAATTAGCATAACATTTAATAAGTAAATTGACATACTGCTTTGTGGCTCATTTTGGGAGGTTGGACTTCCCATATGTAAATAGTAATAAACTGACACTAAACATTGATGAAACAACATCACTGATGGCCTTGCTATCGCAACTACCACAACCCACCTCCTTTCCCTGGAATTGTTAGAACTTTGGTGGCAGCAACATAGACACATATGCAAATTTTTACAACAGCGCAATAGAATCTTAGACATAATCTGAATTTTACTGATATATAATGGTTTAACATGTTATGTGTTAACAAATACTAAAGGTGTTTGCCTTATAGCCTGTCTTAAACTTATGGTGTATTTTCGGTCTGCAATACCTATCTTAAAAATCTTCTGTGGTTGTTGCTTTTTACCTTTAGGTAAATTTCTGGTAACTCAGGGAAGCAAGTCTTGTCAGGTCTGTAAATATAATTTAAATTATATATCACAGAGGTAACGAAAACTAGATAAATGAAGTCATAAATACCCACCTTGTTCATGAACAAACCATGTTAAACGAATTCATAATATCTAGTCAAATTCGAATAAATAAAAAAAATAAGAGAGAGAAAGAAAATACGAACAAAAACTAAAACCGAATAGCGTGAAGGTAATTTAACAGGTCATTACTGTACATTGGCATTTACTTTGAAGATATATTCAAACAAAGCAAGTGTCAAATTAATGTTATGGCATAAAGTATATCTTTGTAAATGTTTTTTTGTATGAAGATGAAGTTAGTATTAAAACATAGTTTTGTTATGTCAAATACATTGTCTTATTTAATTTGTTTGTATCATCTCTACTCAGTTCAAGTTGTACTACTTTTTAGGAACCTGATTACCTATTAAAATAAGTGTTTTCACATTTAGCTCACAAGATGATTCTCGAATAATATTTCATATGATTCACCATTGTAGCTGAAAACTTGCATTGATCACGCTCAAATTATACACGACCTCATCTTATAAAATATTGAAACATTATATCCAGGAAATATAATATAAACCGCTATCTAACTTAAAACATTTAAATCCAAATAATTAATTCAATAAGCCATTTAAACATCCAGGATTTAATAAATGATCAAAACAACAGTGTTTAATGATATTATTTTAAATGTTTTACAGCAGACTTGAAACAAAACACCCGCATGTACTTTATTCTTTCTTGTATCGGGGTAAAATAAATTCGTGCAGATAGATCAGTTAATTTGACATTTTCTCGCCTACAATGAATTTGCCAGACCAATACAAAAAAGAAGAAATAAATTTTGTCACAACAACGGAGATAAAATTGCTAAATTGTCCTTGACTGTATTGCTACACTTTCAGAAAGACTGTAAATACTAAAACAAGGTTTTAGAATAAGTACTGAGTAGGTCGAATTATTAATTATGAACCAATGAATGAATTTGAGGATACTGGGTCATGTTTAAAATCACGGGGGTTAACATTGATTTTTCTGAATTATCTTATATTGTTATTCTGGCATTTGATTTAAATTAAACAATGGCAACCACACTTTTACAAAACATAGAACTTCTCTTTTTCCTGTACCAATCAGATTCTATCATTGGTTCCAGAGTTATATCCCCTTAACACTTGGGCTCGATGAGCAATTTAGGAACATCATGGACCTCTTGTTTAATATTTGGGCTGATTATGTTGACACAATAAGTTACAGCCTGTAAAGAAATAGAGAATGAAACATGTTATCATTTTTCCCCTTTTTATCGCAGTTAGCACCTAATATTGTAGAATATACGCGGACATCAGCGTTGGAGTGAAATTGCATTAGCTAAGTCTAAACAACCTCTACGATAACTGAACTAAAATGACCATGTTTAAAAAGAAACAAAAAAAAAAAAACTTACGTCACTGAAACTTTGAAAGGAACTACATACTACAATGGTAATATTTGTTTACCCCGTTATAGTTTTCAATTTCCGACTTTTTTGGATATTATAACTAGCGTTCGATTCACCTAAAAACTTTATCTGACGTTGTGTCTTACCCGTCTAGACACGCTACATTTATCAACTATACTCAAGTGATAAGGAAACGCAGGGTAACATTGTTTGCAATATCTTGCGAATGCGTTGTTCAAAAACTATGAACATTGGTGAAGCAACTCTCTATGTTACAGTGCACGTGGTCCTGTATTGAATGTTGCATAACTGGATTGTGTCACGATGTCATCCGGAGAAAGCATGAAACGGGAAAAAAACTCGTGCACAGCAGTGTTCTGACATTGAGTTTCACAGCTCGTCATACCACTAGGTTGTCTTCATAGAGTCACACCATTTCACGATATTTTGATAATTTTGATAGCATTAAACAATGGCACGTTTGAAGGAAGTTCAGAGGGATCAGGCCGTTTCGATGATTATCCAAGATCAAAGGCAAATACAGGTTGCCAGACATTTCGGTGTCCATCTTTGCACTATAGAACGTCTTGTAAGACGTCTAAGGGATGAGTACCGTTTCACCCTGTTTCGAGCAGACGGTCGACGTCGTGTAGTGGGTAATATAACTGCTCCTGGGACTCCGTGTTGTCATATTATTGCAGCAAGACAACCAGTAGGATAATGCTCGGCCTCATGTATCGAGGATCTGTCGCAACTTTCTAACTAACAACAATATCTACCCACTGACTTGGCCGCCATACAACCCCAACCTTTCCCCCATTTGTGGGACCAACTGGATAGACAGGTTCGACGACGCCAGTCTCCTCTGTTACTCTGGCCCAACTGAGAGCAGCCCTCTTGTAAAAGTGGGCCAAAATCCATAAAAGACACATGACCAAAATGCTAGCCGGATTATTCTATTTACTTCTATTGTCATTAATGCAAAATATGCTTAATTATTTTTAATCTAAAAACGAAAATATTAGGCATTTCAAAAACAAGGTTTAATTACTCGATAAATTGCTATAAAGTTATATTTCAAACAGTGTATATTGGAATGACTATTATTTAATGATATATTTTCAATAGGTTTAAAACGATAATACTTTGCGAATATTTTGCTGCTCATTGTGAAATACCACTGTTTGTCATACCTACTCTTTTGTTATTTCAGAGATACTGGGAATAGATATGTCTTAAGTATACTGATGTATATCTTTCTTCGAAACATTTATTACGAAACTAGTTGTTGACAATTTCGAAACAATATGAAGACATGTTATGATGTGATGGTAGAGATTAACGCAACAGTTTGTATTCAACTCTGAAATGCACCGATCTTAGATAAGACAAAGCTCTTATAACATTGTATAGGTTGGCCATGAATAGAGTCACGAAACAGAAATACTTTAGAACAAGTTGTATATAAATATAATCTACAATGAAATCAAACCGAAACAAAAAATGTGTTCATATATCGGTAAATGGAAATGTATGTTTTTTGTCAACAGCTAAATCAATCAGCAACCTCTCCAATACGACTTCGCTTTATTGTTAAACAGCTTAATAACACTTCCTATTTTTCAATTTAGAATTGCTAAAAATGTTAATCTGTCTGATACATCAAATGTTATTTAAATATTGTATAAAAAGGTACATTTTTACGAAAACATTGTCTTATAATAACGAATACAGTTCATGTGTAAATTGGATTCAGCATAAGATATATACGGTGTCTGCAGCTGATGTCGGCCCAAACGATCACCGAGCTCCCGCCGTATTTGTCATGATAAGCTGAATGAATCATCTTTTTTGGTGTTTTGCCATAGCCTAGAATAACCATAAATTATATATTTAGATGCCGTGAGATTACAACAACATAATATTTTACTTCAAAACTGATTATAAAAGTCAAAATATAATAAAAAATATTTTCGCTCCATCCCGATTTGAACCCTGGACCCTCAAGTTAACAAAATATTTCCAACGCATTTACTGTGACCACCATCGCCGTATGTGATATTACAGATATTTACTTTAAATCTTATACGATATAGTTATACCGTCGCGTTACGGTATAGCACTTTGAAAGGGAAAAGAGTCAATTTATAATGTAATTATTTGACTTATTTTTTGTCAGTAAGTTATGTTTTAAGCATTAGTCATAAATATTACAAGAAATTTATAATACAAGAAAACCTTTTTTTGTCATCTGCAGCACAGCCCTTTTAAATGTTTATCTCATCGAGACAACATGCAAAACGCAATTTTCAAACCCTACAGGTAAAGGGCAAGGTCAAATTAATAGTCAAAGATAAGTTGAAGGATATTAGCATGATTAATGGAAATTTGGTTAATCATTCATTTCATTGAGATGATATGCAGAACCAACATTTTAGAAACACCACTTTTAGGTCAAGGTGACATTTCAATGTTAGAGATTTCAGAAATAGAATTTCACACATTTATCTCATTGAGGCCAAGTATAGAACATATATTATTCCTAGTGCCCTAACGGTACGCAATTTCTTAAAATACATATTTCGGACAAAGGTTATTAAGTGTCAACTGTTTTGTTCGGGGGTATATTGATCTGCCGTGTGAAGAGCTCTTGTATCACATCAGTTTGGTCCTACAGATTGTCAGAATTATTTTTTTAACTTTCATGAAATTTGCGAAAGGACATTGAATATCCTAATTTTTAATAAATGTATTGGCAGTGATACATTATAATGGTCATATTCTATTTCCATTCTATATATTTCATTTAAAGAAATATTTCTTCGTATTTCAAATATTGTCTCAAAAATACAAAATAATTGTTTGAAACGACAGCTATTATGACAATTATTTAATATTTTTATATAAATGTTTAACATTGAATGTCCTCGTGCTTGATATCGGTCATGAATGTGCATAGAAAATATTCAAGTAAATATATATTTAATCAACAGGAAAAAACACTATGTTCATAGACTTTTGCTTAAAGATTTAGTAGTTAACCATTTTAGTGCAGTTTTGCTTTGTATGAAATACATAAACTATAATCCCTTTATCATTTTTTGTTCTTAATATAGTTTGCATGCTTTTTTTACATTTCGAGCATCGAATGTAACTGTGATTAGGAAGGAAATGAGTTGATATTTTAAAACTATCAATGGCTAAACAAGTAAATAAATGCTAATACAACTGACAATTCTGAAGCATGTTATTTCCCTTGAAAAGAAAGAAAGAAAAAATCTGACAGGTATATAAATCTTTGAATCTGAGTGTTCATTTACTGTAAAATTTCGGTGTTTTTATTACATGTATCACACTGTTTTAACAGTCAGTTTACCTTACCATGGTTGATAAGGTTATTGCTTTGTTTGGGTTGTTTGGTTGATCCAAGACTACAAATCTTCATAATGTTCTGGGTTTTTTGCATTTTTATTCAGTACTCTGCTGTATTTGATTGACGCAGTATGATTTTCAACTAAAAGAGGAAATTTTATATAACAACAAGGATCAGTTTAGTGAAGATAGATGCTTGATGAATTAAAAAATAGTAGAATGCAGATGAGAAGAGCAAAGAGAACAGAAAATTCATATCGTTAATTGTTATTGTCATATCAATAAAATTGCACGCCAGTCAGACAGATATGTTTCTATTACATGTACATGCAATACAAAATATTGTGAAAACAGTGTTACATAATGCTTGTAATGTTTTCAAAGCAATAAGCTCAGTGTATTCTGTGAAACTAAGTTATGATAGATTAGTTATTTTGAGCGCACAGTCATTATGAAAAACTCACGGTTAATGTATGATTTCACATTACTTTTACGTCATATTTATTCCTGAAATTGTGTGCAGTTCGACAGAAAGAACAATCTACTAGAAAAGAAAACTAACCAATATTATATGTGATGTTTAACCTTTGTTAGCGGTTAGGAGTATAAGCAACAGCCATGTCTTGACTATTGAAAAGTAGACTAGAGGTCAACATATTTCATTCAAATTAATTTTTGCCTAAGAAGAAGCGACAAGAAAAAAGTTGGGAACGGTGTGTTATATGACTATCCAGTTACATCAAAGGAACTATCTGAAAGATAATAGTCGTTTATTTTCGAAAATCAGTAAGGTTTGATTTTCAGGTTAATCAGAATAAACTCTTAAACCACCGCCTACTTTAAATGTAGAAAAGTGCAGTTATAACAATTAATTGCGTGATACATTGTGCAGTGTATATTAATATATAGTATTATTTAATATTTTTCTAGAGGTTTTAAGCTCTTCTGAGCACCTCAACCGTTATATGCACATATGAGCGATATTAGGCTGTCTTTACCATCGTGTTACAAAACCATTGTCTTAAAACTATAGGATGTTTTGTAGTATGTCGATAATTGTCTTACAATTGGCTTAATTGAGCTGGCGAGCTTGTTCAGTGCCCAAGTGCTTTCAGACGTTATCTGACCTCATTTGTTGCTCAGAACATCTCGTTCTAATTATCCTTTGTATCAGAATTGAAGGAGATTGACAATGGTGATTCTTCCATGAAAAGTTATCAAAATTATTCAAAGTTTATCACCTGTTTTAGACCACTCTGGTTGATATGTAAACAAGAATGAAAACCTCTTTTTGTCTAAACCTACAAGACTTCGAACTCTGAAAGTTGAAACATAGGTTGTCTGATGGACCTCTGACAAGATTATTCAAGTATCCTCATTTCTTACTATTTTAGCACGCGTAATTGTATATTCTTTCTTTCACTTTGATTATAAATCCATTACATTGCACTTGTTTTTAAACTTTTGCAAAAAGATGAGCAATCAATAGCATTGATTGAGAAAGTATTAGGTTATCTCAAGAAAAATGTTTGTATGCATTTACATTTTTTTTTGAAAATCTTCGTACTTCCAACGGTCCTTGGTATCTTATTGTCTTGAACATGTTAGATATTGCATGTTTATAACTGGTGTGAGGTCGACTTTAACTTAGTTGTTAGTGTTATTTTTTTAAGTATAGTTTGTATTCTTTTCTTTAAGCTAATGAATGGCTTCATTGATCATCGTGGTGGTATATAAAACATTAATTAAATTTAGCTACATCTTTTTAGGAAACATATTTTTTTATATATAATTCAAATCTGTTTTACTGTGTCAAGAGGAACTGTATAGATCATAACTGTTTATCTTATAAAATTTATGAAATAAATCAGGTGTGATTTGTTTCTTTCCCTGTTTCTATATCAAATCTGTTGAAGAACAGTACACTTAAAAAAAAATAAAAAAAAATAAATAAACATTTGAAGTCTGTGCTGTACCTTGGCCATTTTAATAGGAGTTTAATATAGTTTGTTACAAGTTTCCTTCATAGTGAAATGACTTAATGCAAATAAGCATTTTCACAGCACTTATTGCACATTTCACATAAATGGCCCTTCTTTAAGACTACATCTTGTACGCTTACAATCTATATGTCTCCTACAGTGATGACACTTGTTTCAGTTTACCGTATGAAGTAATATAACAGATTTGATGGTTTCTGTCTTTATGAAGCAAAATCTTGTTTCGAGATTTGAGCTGGCTTTTTAACACGTTCAAGATAACAGATCACGAGTAACTACAGTGCTTTAAGCGATTTTATCTCTATTCCTTGTAATGTTATAATTATTTGGTTTTCTTTCTGTAAATGATATTTGACACTATTAAGTGATAAAAAATATTTTCAAGACTACGAAACGGCATTAACGCCTGCATAAAGACAAACAGGATATGATATTATTTATCTCAATTATTAAAGATATAATAGAATAAATATCAATGGAATATGTTGCTTAATAATTTATGCTTTCGGCCAATCAACACTTTTTGTAAGACCTTAAGTACACTACTCAGTTCACAAACATTCTGGTGGTAAAAACTCAACATATATATTTTCCTTTTGTACAACTGTGTGATTTTAATATTCAGTCTCTTTTTTGTTCAATTTGAATAAGCATTTTGTCAGGGTTTTGAAACAGCTTACGTCACGCGATATATTACCTTGATCTACATTAAAGTTGAAACACGTGGCTTCCTAGAAGCGGTTATTTTCTTTTTCTGGTTTTTTGAAATGAGGAAGTTTATGTATCATACATATCACGCTATTGCTTTTCTTTTGTTGAACTTACAATAAAGCAACATTTAAAATACTAGATACTCATATAAATCTCGGACTGGGTAAATTGATATTACTTATCATAAAGCAACATTTAAAATACTAGATCATATTAATCTCTTACTGCATAAATTGATATTACTTATCATAAAGCTTACACGTTATTTCATATTTTCTCACATGCTGTGAAATTTTCATAGATATTTTTTTAAACACAAATATTTACCGTTATTTTAATACACAATATATGAAATTCTGAGGCAGGTCTATTGGTCTACATAACGAGCTTTAAGTCCTGACATTTCCCGCTTCAACGTACCTGATCTGTTTCTCTTCAAAGCAATCACCTTTTTATTGTACTATTCTATGACGGATCAGTCACTGCTAAGATACACCCCTGTAACATTCTTGATCATACTGTGCGATGGTGTACTGAATTGCGTGTTTTAATTCTTCGACTGAACAGGATTGCTGCCCATTTAAGTGCAACTTTTTTCGGTGAAATATGTCAAATTCAATAGGCGTCAAGTGAGAATAATATTGCGAATACCTCAGACTTGAATGCCAGTGGTACCAGGTTCTGTCGGTGGGGGTTCTGATAAAGAATACAGTAAAGCTTATCTACAAAATGAATTTTTCTGCTTTTTTGTGTATAAATAAATGATGATGATGATGATAATTATTATTATTACTATAATTTATCATTTTATAAACTTTTTTAAGACAATAAGAGGAAAAGGTTAATATCTTATATCCTAAATTCACATGACGAAAGCGTTACCAACAGTTTTCTGCCACAGCCTTTATCCTCTGCGATGGTATTGCTTTCTTCAGCAAATCGTTTGTGCCATTTACAAACGAATTGTCCGGAAACATTTGCCGTGCATTCACTCTTTTTCATCATTTTAAATTTTAGCTCACCTGAGCTTTTCTGATCAGTCTTTGTCCGTCGTCCGTCCGTCAGTCCGTCCGTCAACTTTTCATTCAAATGACATCTCCTCTGAAACCAGAGGGCCAATATAAATGAAACTTGCCAGGGATGTTCCTTGCATGAAGCTCTACCAAGATTGTTCAAATGGTTCAGGTCCATTGCATTTCTGGCTCACTGGAGCTAAAATTAGATTTTAAAAGTTGTATCTGGGCCTGGAGCTTAGATATTTGGTATGAAGCATCATCTAGTGAACCTCTACCAAGTTTGTTCAAATTATGACCGTAGGGTCAAAACTGACCCCACCCCAGGGGTCAGTTGATTTTACATAGATTTATATAGGGAAAACTTAAAAAACTTCTCGTCAGAAACCACATGCCCTAGAGTTTAGATATTTGGTGTACAGGATTGTCCAGTAGATCTTTACCAAGTTTGTTCAAATCATAGCTCCTGGATCAAAAATAGCCCCGCCCCAGGGGTCACATGTTTTACATAGAGTTATATAGGAAAAACTTTTAAAAATCTTCTTGTCAGAAACTGCAAGGCCTACAGTTTAGATATTTGGTGTGCAGCATTGTCCAGTGGATCTTTACCAAGTTTGTTCAAATCATGGCTCCTGGGTCAAAAATGGCCCAGCCCATGGGTCACATCTTTTACATAGAATTATATAGGAAAAGCTTTAAAACATCTTCTTGTCAGCAACCACAAGGCCTAAGGTTTAGATATTTGGTGTGTAGCATTGTCCAGTGGACCTCTACTATGTTTGTTCAAATCATAGCCACTGGGTCACTTGTTTACATAGAGATATATAGGAAAAGTTTAAAAAGTCTTCACATCAGAAACCAAAGGCAAAGAGATGAGATATTTTGTATGTAGCATTTTTTACGATACCTCTACCAAGTTTATTCAAATCATGGTCCCTGGGTCAAAAATGGCCCCGCCCCAGGGGTCACATGTTTTACATAAAGTTATATAGGAAAAACTTTAAAAATCTTCTTTTCAGATACCACAAGGCCTAGAGTTAAGATATTTGGTGTACAGCATTGTCAAGTGAACATTTACCAAGTTTGTTCAAACCATGGCTCCTGGGTCAAAAATTGCCCCGCCCCAGGGGTCACATGTTTTACATAGAGTTATATAGGAAAAGCTTTAAAAAATCTTCTTGTCAGAAACCGCAAGGCCTAAGATTTAGATATTTGGTGTGTAGCATTGCCAAGTGGACCTCTACTAAGTTTGTTCAAATCATGGTCCCTTGGTCAAAAATGGCCCTGCCACAGTGGTCACATGTTTTACATAGAGTTATATAGGAAAAGCTTTAAAAATCTTCTTTTCAGATACCACAAGGCCTAGAGTTAAGATATTTGATGTACAGCATTCTCTACGATACCTCTACCAAGTTTGTTCAAATTATAGCCCCTGGGTCAAAAAGCCCTGCCCCAGGGGTCACATGTTTTACATAAAGTTATATAGAAAAATTTTAAAAATCTGCATGTCAGAAACCACAAGGCCTAGAGTTTAGATATTTGGTTTGAAGCATTGCCTAGTGGACGTCTACCAAGTTTGTTCAAATCATGACCCTGGGTTCAAAACTGGCCCCACCCGGGAGGTCATTTGATTTTACGCAAGGATTTATTTATGGAAAACTTTGAAAATCTGCTGCTCTGAAACACCAAGGGCTAGACTTTTCAATTGTTCGTTGTTATGTCTCCCCCAAAACCCCGGCCTTCTGTTGGAGACATATTGCCTTGTCCATGGGTGTCTGTTTGTCTGTCTGTCGTTCACACTTTGTTTCCTTTCAATAACTTGAGTACCAGTTGACCCAAAGCTTTCAAACTTCACAGGGTTATTGCTCTTATTGAGTACAAAAAAATCCTTTTGTGTTTTTGGTCAGTAGGTCAAAGGTCAAGGTCAGAGGGACCTCTAGAATGAAAACTGTTTCCACTCAATAACAGGATTACCATTTAACCCAGAGCCTCAAAACTTCATAGGATGATTGCTTTTACTAAATAGAAGAATCATATTGTTTTTGGTGCTAGTATGTCAAATGTCAGTGTCACAAGGACCTGTAGAGTGAAATCTATTTCTGCAGAGTAACTGTAGTACCATTACACCCAGAGCCTTCAAACTTTATATGATAATTGTATTAGGAGAATCCTTTTGTTTTTAGGGTCCATAGGTCAAAGGTTAAGTTAAGAGACCTGTAGAATGAAAACTGTTTCAGCTTAGTAACTAGAGTACCATTTTACTCAGAGCCTTCAAACTTCATAGGATGATTTTCTTTACTCAATAAAAGAACCCAATCATTTTTGGGGTCATTAGGTCAAAAGTCAAGGTCACAGGGATCTGTAGAGTGAACACTTTTTCTTCTCAGTAACTGGAGTATCATTACACCCAGAACCTTCAAACTTTATAGGGTAATTATATTAGAAGAACCCTATTGTTTTTGGTGTCTGTAGTTCAAACGTAAAAGTCACTGGGACATGTAGAGTAAAACTATTTCTGCTAAAAAAAATGAGTACCATTACACTCAGAGTCCTCAAACTTATTGCAAACTTAATCAAACTTGCACCCATAAAACCCAATAATGATATTTGTAACATGAGCAATGAGAATCAGGTGAGCGATTTAGGGCCATCATGGCCCTTTTGTTTTTTAAGGTGACGAATTTCAGCATAGAATTTGAAAACTGTGTGTATCTGTTGTCTGTAGTGACGCCATAAAGTAACGTTCACATAATCATGCAACTTGGCGTCTAATGTTGTTTACTGGTATTCAATATAGTCGAAGGAATTCATTTTATGAGCCTTTAATCACATTGTATAATATGTTCCTAATTCATTATGGTTGCACATGTAAAATGTTTACAAATGCTCAAGATATTGCAGTATAACATCTATCTAATGTATTTGTGGTCTCTATCTTACTAGTACCTCGGATCCATCAGTTAGTTTATTTCTTTCCTTTGAGTATGCAGTTTAGAATAACAAAAATAGTTTCTGTTGTAGTTTGTTTTTTATGCGAGCTACTGGATTTCAAATGGTTTCACATTAGCTATCTTTGCTTTATTTTTGAAGATTTAAGTAAGATATCAAAGAGTTCTACCATTATGTTTTTGAAAACTAGATAGTTGAATTTTTTGAAACTAGATATCTGGGAAGTTATATCAAGTACATTTTCTTATACACGTTGGTTTGTTTTCTTCTTTTTCTTTTTAAGACGTTATTTTTAATAACCTTTAGTTATGTTCACATTAAGCTAATATGAGCGTCCTTGAGTAATATTTAATATAAACCACAAGTTGGGCTGAATATTTGCAGTGACCTGGCTAAAATTCTACACATTTCTTCTTAAATAGCGTTGAAATATTATATCTGGGAAGTACAATATATACCTAACTATCCCAATAATTCATTCAGGGAGCCATCCAAACGCACAGGTATTTTGAAATTTAGAAAATATAGCCATAGAATGAGAAATAAATAGCGTATGTTAAAGAAATATCAGACTTTATAGTCCTGATTAACTACTTAGCCTTCAGTCTGCTTCTTTGAATAATAATGAAAAGATCACTAACTTGTAGGAACAGATTACGAATATTATTCTTTTGTCTGTTGTTACTACAGTTATAACTATATCGTGTTAGAATTTGTTCGTAATTCACCAACCTACTGCAAATATTTTACCTGTTTTTTTAAATAACAATGTCCGATATTTTGGTAACATATCTTCTTTCTGGATCATATTGTTATAACTGATAAAAAGACAGGCATTGTTCAAGGTAAATAACCAGGAAGTAACTAGTAAAAGAAAAAGGTGATTGCTACATTACTGAAATACCGACATCAATTGTTTGGATGATATTTTTATCTATGTTAGATCTCTGTATTTAGAAACTTTGTCTAGTTAAGAGCGAGGTTTTTGTTTTTACCTGTTCTGATAAGCATGTCAGAGCTTATAAAAGATAATGTTAGGAGTAAAAACAACAGTAAACAATGATATCATTTTTCACATTGTATACAAAGGAATACTGAAATAATTATATCGAATTTTATAGAAGCTGTAATTCAGAGACGTTCATTTCAATTTCCATTGCAACGATAATACGACGACTTTATACATGTCAGAACGCAATTTAGCAAATTTCAACATCCATGCGTTTGTATAAGTTAATAAAAATAAAGTAAACTTAAATGCAAAAAGATGTTGTCTTAAAGTCATTGAGTAATGGAAGATAAA
Source organism: Cyclina sinensis (assembly GCA_012932295.1). Classification (NCBI taxonomy): domain Eukaryota; kingdom Metazoa; phylum Mollusca; class Bivalvia; order Venerida; family Veneridae; genus Cyclina; species Cyclina sinensis. The sequence goes on along the minus strand of JAAONU010000010.1, from coordinate 1,978,544 downwards.
TTTAGTTTATCAGAGGCCAGTTCAGTGGTTTTAAACTCGTCTGTTTCGAAGAAAATGTCGAGCTGTTATGATCCCTGCGTCGTCGTCGTTGCCGTCGTCATGCAGAAACTTTAATGTAGCCCATTACTCAAACAATTTAAAAGGTGTCAATAGGAATCTTTGAATGCTTGCTTACCCTGACAAGAGGCATTTGTAAAACAAGGGGCATTATTACGAAAGCTATATTTTTGGAGTTCTGCCCCCTTTTAACTTCATTTTTTTGTCAAAATTGCTTATTAAGTTGCATAATTTCAAAACTATGAAATTTATCAATATGAAACTTTGAAATCAATGCATGCTTATCGTGACAAGGGACAGTTGTAACACAAGGGACATTATTCTGAAAGCTATATTTTTGGAGTTATGTCCTTTTTAACTAACAATTTTTGTCAGTATTGTTTATTAAGTTGAATAATCAAAGGTATCAATATGAATAATATCAACATCTTGACATGAGGTATAAAAACCTCCTTCAGGATTAGTGCACATTAACCATAACTATGTTTTCTAAAACACTGTGTAAATGTTAATGATATTGAAGGAATATCTACCCAGTTGCAAGGTGTCGTTCAAAAATACTTAGAACAGAACGGAATCGTAATGTTGTAATGGTAGTGTTTATAAGAAAGTACCATTTTGGGTGGATATCCATTTTTTCCGAGTGAAAGCTTTGTCTGAATGCCTATATAAAGCCATGCACATATGGTCAACATTAACTTTTTTTGGGTCTTATTTAAATATTCATGAAATCATTGGGTGGAAACAAGTAATGTCACTTGATATTTTATCTTGATCTACATTACTTCATCTTTATTGCGCAAAAGGCTATAGCTTTGGGTGAAACACGTGGCTTCCTTGAAGCGGTTATTTTCTTTTTCGGGTTTTACAAAATAGACGTTGGGTAATGTACTATATCACGCTATCGTCTGATGCTCGCTTTGAAAACCGTCATATAGCATTTATTGCTGCCGATTACTTTTTGGGTACGAATCTACGCTGGAATAAAATGCACTACCTACGAATCTCTGACGAATGAATATAGTATTACAGCTCAGTCTAAATCATGCTTTACGATAACTGAATTAATAAATTTCACTTTAAAAAGCAAAGACAGTTAAACGACAGTTAAGATTGTTTTTTAATATGACACATTTATAATAATTTGGGAAAGATATCCGTTTACAATGCAACTGCTCCTATTCGTTTCAATTCACGGTCAATTGAATCATTTCATCAAAACAAGTAACAGAGTATTCTATGTTACAACAAAAGGTATATTTCTTCAAGACATTTATTTAGACATGATGTAAACGTTTTCTTTTTTCTTATCTGAGTAACACTTCAAGGTCACACTGGATTTATGATTTCGAGCTTGGTCAAAAACTTGAAAAAAGAGAGTGCGATGGATTTACACTGTTAAATTCAGAGTGTAAGTTCTTAGGGCGTAAGGGACTTGCTTTTTTTAATTTGTCTGACATAGAGTACAAATACTCACTTTGTTTTGATCAACAGAAGTGAGAGTGTAAAAGAGGAGGGGGCAATACCTGTGGAGAAAATTTCTGAATCATAATAACAAAAATGTTACCATTTCCCATTTTACTTTACCTTCTCAATTTAATATTTATATAAAACCAAACATCAGTATATATTCACTATATGCTTTCACATTAGCTATCAATGATTTATTCTTAATTGTCATGTTATTCCAAAGCAACCGTCCCACAGTTAGGTCGACGATGCATTAAAAAGAAAATATTGGTACATATAGAACTCCCAATTGTAATTCTGAAGACTATATCTTAACTAAGTTACTGTCTCATCTTTTGATTACAGAAACTCATAGATAATAATAGATATATTATATTTATATTGATGTTTTTGTAGGTAGCGTAAATTATACCATAGTCAGATGACCTTTCTGTATGTGATCTCACGAGACGAGGTCTTCTCTGACTATTGTATAATTTATGCTACCCGCAGAAACATTCACATAAAATAATTGTGATATATCTGTTATACTGTGAATATCATCTTCTTTTTTTGGAAACCAAACGATTGTGTCATTTATACAATAATCTGAAAAATTCTTCCAACTTTGAAGATTGAATATTGAACACGCATATTTTTGTATCTGATGTAATCCAGCATTACCCTAATTAATTCGAATAGGTTGTCACTGAAGTGTCCTGCAATTTCATTTGGAGGTTGAACATGATCAGTTAGTTTAAATCTGATTTTGGCATCGTCGAATTATGACAGAATTTAATGATTTAATTTGATAATTTAACTGCTTTTAATTTTGTGAATAACTGACTTAAATGGCAATTAATATTTCATAAAAATGAATATGGAATGTTTTGCTACCTGTAATGGGAAAACTATTCTGCTACAGTTGTAGACAGCCTTGTCGATTTAAACGTTTCTGTCTGCTGTCTGTTCCCACTTATGATGGTTGAAAAAAAGGAATCCTATTTCAATAAAAAATGATTGAAACTTTTATTACAAAATACAGCTCGCACATAAAAGTGCGAATATGTTTCTTGCTTTACTGTCAGAAGTCTTGATATACCATGGCCACGCCCATGCTATATTTTCAAGTTATCAGAATTTAAATGGAACATGGTTTGAATTGAAAAGATCTGCCAAGCTATTTGTTTAACAAAGTTTTACACACTTTCATCGGACAAAATATATACCCCGTAAGTCACGGGATAGATACTTTGTTTATATTGTACATTTTGTAAATTGGGTTTAAAAAGTCGCTTTCTCTCAGTGGTTGAGATAGCTGCTTTTAGTTTTACTGATTGTGAGTAAATAGGTTTTATTTTTTGTCCTTCAGCTTTCATAGTGTATAGAAGCCTAAAATTATGTTCTTTATTTGATATATTAACCTGTCTTACATTTTGAGGCAAAAATCTGTGAAAAAGTCGCTTTAAGTAAATGATTAGGAGAGGTCTACCAATTATGAATTCATAGAAACCCATCCTGTTTTATGTAAATACTACGTTTAAGGGCTTAATTATATCTTTTCTAATTCTATTACAAGAAAAAAAAAACATATGAAGACAAATCAGGTGCGGTAATGCATTTTATTTTAGTCTTTATTGTACAATATGATCATGAAATCTGCACCTATAACAAATCAATACAAGTGCAAAATTATCGCAATGACATGAAATGTCTCTATGTAAAAGTTGTTAAACATAAAATTGAAATGCACATTAAAACATATTACTGTTATATCGCTTACATTTCCAATCTTATTTGTATTAATTGTAAACGTTTTATTTTGTAGGACGTTGTTTATAAGAAACCTAATAAAATGTTAAAAGCATAATATGTAGCTGAAACGAGGATGCTTGAACAAAATTTAATATCACTCATGAATTAGGCTGAATATTTGGGGAAAATCAGCTTTAACTATACACTACTCTAACTTACATAATTAAACATATTTATATGCGGAAAGTACAAAAAACAACACCAGAATGTACTTATTTCTTCATTCGGGATCACAATGCATGTCTGCCGTGAGAACATATCATGAAATTGCAAAACAGATACATCAAAGAAAACAAACATATTAAATTGCAACAGCTAGTACAAAAATTGTTGGTTGGTGCACTAAATGCATTTCAATAAAATTGTCTGAAAGATCTTATTTAACTGGAGACGACGCGCATTTGTTAGTTACATGTATATATCGGCGGGATTGTTTGGGTTTTTTTGCAACTGGTGTCTCAAAAATAGATAAATGTAGATTTTTACGTCGTTTCAAAATACTTCTATTTACATTTCACAAATATTGGTATTTTTATAAGTATGTATTTCATCTGTTGAAACAGCAGACTACAAAACAACTTTCAGAAGCATATAATGGAAATGCATGTCTAGAACTTGTGAATGTTTACCTGCCATTGCAACATATTATCAAAATGCATTTTTGGCGCGTATCTTTCTACCTCAAAATAACCAGGTAACCACGGGAATTCCTCAAATAGTTAAAACACATTTAAAACTCAACGTCTGTCTGCATTCCCAAATATGGAAATATATTTGTAAATATGTAACCGGATATATGACAAGCCTTTTTTGATATTTGTGAAAATACACAAAACATCGCTTTGTTATGCAAGTTAACCCATTTTATAAATAAGACATAAAAAGTTATGTCAAATGAGATATTTACCAAACAAAAAATATCTTAAAAGTAGGACAAGCTCTACGGTCTGCACAATTTCATTGAAAACTGTTATTATTAAAAGGGATATGTAAGTTTGTCTACCAAAATAGTTATAGCGTGTGAATTATGGTCCGGCATCGTGTAATCATGCTTTCGTCTTTACTGCACAAGAGCAAAACTACGATAGCGGGGTACCCTTCCTTCACATCGTTTAATTGTTCTTTTGCCCTCAGGACTAAATATGAATGACGCGCGATTACGATGCAAAGGCACGCTAACACGATGTTAAGGCGTGCTTTTCATATCGCATTTTCGAAACGCTTTGTCGCGACATCACATCCTATTTTGCGACTTCGCGTCGTCTTCGCTGGGCGACGACATCACGATTCAAATCGCAAGGATACGATGCCAAATAAATATTTATATTTGTTAAACAAGTATAATAAGATTTTATTAACATTAAACACAGTTGCAAGTTTTTGTTTTTCTTTTGTTTTTGTTTTTTGTTTTTTTAAACATCATTTTTTTAAATTATCGTACTATGGATACGATATACTTATTTGAAACTTAGCAATTATTTAAAAAAAACCTATGCCTCAGTTACGTTTATATATTATTATATTATATGATGACATCTGCATATTCTTCAGTGTATCAGATTTCGAAATGTATTTAACTTGTTTGGTAACAACTGCTGTTTTTACACTTTTCTTCAAAACATAAAATTAACTAATGCTAAAAAGATAAAAGAATCAAACTGTAATGTAATAATTGATGTCCTTGATACAATGTCACAGTTCTATGAATACTAAAAACTTTTACTGTATCAAAGTGTATCATAGACAGGCTTTCAGATTTTTTTATATATTATCAAACGACGCTTTTTTTTACATTTTATAGTAACCTGTTTATGTATATCCTTCTTTTCATTATTATAAATATTAATATAAAATATCGAAACATATGAAGTGGCTCCTGGCTACCATAAAGTATTTTCCGTTTTCAGTCGTAAAGGTAAATCATCGCTAAACTGCTTTGTGTCCGGGACGTCATAGGACTTTTGGAACCTATGAGTTATATTTTAAACTGCGTGGACAATAAAACTTTGAGTTGACATTCATTTTGTTTACTGTGTTTAATTTCGTTTTAGTTGTTAAACGATAAACTCAGGAGTATTATACTCAGAGGGTATAATGTTTGCTGACGTTTTATTGCTGTCTTTAAATGTTGCGGAGTCTGGGCAACATAAACGCGTAGTTCATTATTGACAAGATTGTGAAAGAAAAAAAAACACCTATCTAGTTATAATTTTTGAGGTCACGTAATTGTTTCCACTAATGAGAATAGGTGTTAAGGTTTTTTTCGGTCGCGGAGATATGGGTACACTTTCATTGGTCGTTTAAAGTTCATAGTAAAGGTCATCAACAGAAATCTACAATTGATAAAGCAGCGACGGTCAAGTGGTAACGCGATGGACTGATTACCCAGGGATCCCGAGAATGATCCTTCGCTCCTCCACTAACATTAATAATTGTCTTTCGGATGAGAAGTTAAAACGAGGTCACATGTATCAGTGCTGTGCACTGAGTATGCAAAAGAACCTGGGATTTCTCTGGAATGGAATGCTTTCTGTATCTTGCACTATCTCCCTCTACATAAAATAAGTTATCTCTGCAGGGAGCTTCGGTCATATGGCAACCGGTATTGACGATAAATAAAGAGAAAGAGAGAGAGAGAGAGAGAGAGAGTGAGAGAAAGAGCGGTGAAGTAACATAGGTGCCGAGGGAGCCTACATTTGTTTCAGTTGTTGTTATTCACAAACTGTGATATTTTACATTTTTCCTTATTTTGTGATCCCTGTCAGTTCAATATACCTGTAGGTATTTAGTTGAAATGCCATATGTACCGCATTACGGCATATGTACCACATTAGGACATATGTACCAAATCACTTTTACTTGATGCACAACACAATGACGTACGAAGCTTTCTAAAAGCGGATAAATTCTCTTCCGGGTTTGTCTGCTTATTCAATGGTAAATGTATAATACCAAGCTTCTGTTTGGTAATTTATCATGTTAAAAGATAAGAGACAGAGTGGCCGATATGAAACAAGCAGCAGCTTATTAAAGAATTAAATTGAAAGGATGTTTCAATCTTACCAAGAAACTTTGCGCACTTTGGCATGGGTTTTTTCTACCATTACGACGAAGAAATTTGAACACTGATATTATTTTAACGTTATGGTTTTTGACAGGCCTTTAACAAGAATAACTTAAGAATAACATTAGTTGCATAACTATATATTTTCAAGGATAAAGATTTATTATTGTCGGCCTTCAATTAAGATTAACCAGAAACTTCTCAAGATAGAGCAGCAAAAGTTTAGGATTACAGATTTTATTTAAAAAATAAATTAATTTTCAGCCTCCGAACGACGGCCCATATCTTATTCACTGATAAAATATAGAAACGTATTTATTATTTCGATTCTTATCACGTAAGAAATTTCTATAGAAACCTATATGTTGAGTCCTTCAATCTTCAGTTCCAGAAATGGTTTCTTGCCGCTACAATTTACACCCCACCGGCGAAAGCGAGAGAATGTGGCTAATAATGCGGTTTCCGTTTTTCTTAAGTTAGGTATCACAATTACAGTTTCATCGATAACAATGTTTTATTTTCATATATTGCATCCAAATAACCTTAAGAAACTAAACTCTGTGTGTATGGGGTGTCGGTCATAACGCAACCTGTACCGACCATAAATAAACTCAAATATGTAGAAAGGCGACGGAAATTTGAAAACGAACCAGATTAAATGAGTACAATGGTCGAACACAATCTCGTCAAGTTTAACATTGAACCTTTTGTTAAACCATCCGCAGTGGCTATGCGCCCTTTAATTTTAATGTATAATTTTGCGTTGCTGCCAATTTCTCAACAAGCACAGGGTAGAATTAGAAAGCTTTAGTACTTGTAGAAGATGCTAGTTTTTTCTTCACCAAATACTGGCACAGGTTTTTCTTCTGGGCAAATTCAAGGAAACTTCAACTTAATATTAAGCTTTTTGTAATCATCGGCGGTACATGTGCGTCATTTGATTATGCTACATGGAGTATACTATAGCATTGCTAGTGTTTGTAGCATTTCCCAGCATCAACAAACATAAGTTAGATATAAGAAGATTAAAACTTTAAATTTCACTACTATGATACAGCATACATACGCACGTTTAAAACAGCTGAATTGTTTGTAGATGGTTTTAAGTTATAGTTCACTATGGCCTTTACATGTATTTTTTGTCGAATCACCAAGGATATTTTTGGCGAGAAGTGGTAAAATGCCCTGATATTATCATTATGAACACTGTAGCTGTGTAAAATTGTTAATGACCGCCTATTATTACACACTCAAACTAGACAAGACAATTCAAGGTCATTTTTTGAAAAAAAAAAATGTATGTATGGAGAGACAGATAGTGGATCTGTAACGATTTCTTAAAGCTCACACTGGCTTCTATTTTTGTGTGTTCTTGGAAAATCGTTACACGCAAGAAAAAACTAAAGTAACCTTGGCAAAATAAAGTATGTTAGTTCATTGAATTTTTAACCGATTTCTTGCGGGTCAAGATTATGAATTTATTTTTCGCGCAGCTTGCTTCCTGGTTAAATTCAGGTTCTTACGAGAAAAGCACACATATTTGGGAAGGTAAAATAATAAACTGATGTTTGACTGCATTACCAAATATGGTAAGATATTTGTGAAAACGTAATTGGATACGGTGTGCTTTTGCATATGAAACGTCTTTGAAAAGTGCACAGCGCATCGCTTTGAAAATCAAGTTAACACATATTCTTTGTTGTACCAGATAATGAGTTATAATTGTTTACGGCACAAAAAATGGATATTTTGCAAAAAACAGTTTAAAATAAGTTAGAAAAAAACGATGGTGTTACATTAATAATGAACAGGGATAAAACTTTACATGTATGTTTGCTGAATAACTTGGTCTGGGAATAGTTTCATTTAATTGTAATAAAACTTCATTATAATTAACCTGTTTAAGGCTTGTCATGACATGCTGTTGTCCGGTATTTAAATCAAACGTTTCATTTTCCTTGACTCTTTCAGTTCTATCTAGTTATTTGTGGCTTTATATTTTGTGTTTTATAATATTCTTTCCTCAGTATGTAAACTAGCCATGCTCGAGTTATCTTAAGTATTATGTAATGGCGTAAAAGTCATGACATGAATAGCTAAATATGAAAGATTTCACGACTGTTAACAAATTTACACCACAAAATGTCAAGCATAATTTCAACAGAAGATGAAAGTTTCAGATCAATTAATAGGGACGTATTCACTCAAATGAAACAGAAGTTGCTGGAATTAGTACCACACGAAATTGATATCATTGAGGGCAAATTATATGAAAAGGAGGGAAACAAGTGAAAAATGAAATAGAGGTACACCGTATAGAAGATGAACTTATTAACTAGAACTAATAAAACTTGAGAGAAACAAAAATAAAAACTGAGAACCAGTTTAATGAAAAGCTCAACAATTAAGAGCAATATATATAACAACTGAAGCACTACCGGAACATAAAGATGAAACCTGGTATCAGACAACAAGCAAAGGCATAAAAGAAATTATTACCACGGTTTATCGACTTGCCATGGCCCGAAACTGATTATAAGAAATAAATGTTGTCACAGCCTAAGGCAGAAACGCTATATTTTTGAAGTGTACAATACCTACCTGTTATTTACAAGGTTGTTTGTACAGTCATCAATTGTCGTCATACCAAATTGCTTTCAAACATTAAATACACATCCACATATACAGATCAGGTTTATAATTCGTTGAAATAACTCTCGACAGTTGTATTTCATATTCAAGAAATGCCCTTGTTATTTATATAACAAGTGCTCTTCATACAAGTTTTCAATAAGATAGGTTATACCTATCTATACTGTCCACAAAAAGTAGGGGATATTGTAGGTAATACTGTAATTGCGAGTAACTGAGAAAACTGTTACCTTTTGATGTTTATTTAATCAGTTAAACAAATTCATTCACATATTTTAATCGAAAATTCAACTTCTTCATGACATCTTTAGGTACTTTAAACAGCGTCCAAAGTCAATCATATAGTTAACCATGATTTTCACATGCCCGCAATACTCTGATGTCGTTACATAATAATTATATATTATTATTATATATAATATAATTATGAAACGACGTCTCATACTCCCAAGAACACGACTGATGGTGTGCTGAGGGATTCTTTACCACTCTTCCTGCAGCTCCGCACCGCGCTCACGTGACATTCTGGGAAAAGAAACACGTCTTCGGACACAATTTCCAAGAATGTCCCACACATGTTCAATGAGTGATAAGTCCGGACTAATCTCAAGCCATGGTAAAATACGGATACATTGCTCTTCCAGAATCTCAGTGTCAAGTCTTGCCCAATTGGCCCTAGCGTTATCATCCTGAAAGATGAATTGTTGGCCACGACGTTGAGCAAACGGGACAACATGCGGAACCAACATGTTGTCACAGTAGTACTGGCCAGTCACACTGCCATGGCACACATGTTGCTGTGTTCTGGCAGTCATAGTGATGCCACTCCATACCATAACAGACCCACCCCCATATCTTAAAATTCATATTTTGAAAATATAAGCAGATCTGGAATTTTTGCTTTTAAGAAAGAAAACTAAACTAATTTATACCTGTCGTTTCAGCATTTTTCAGCATTTTTCTAGCAGCTTAGATGCACTTAGTTTAGGCCATACCAAATCGTTCTTTCGTTTAGCGTCCGAGGACGGATAGGTTTGAGCTTCTGAGGAAAGAAAAAAAACATTGTTTTTTCTTACCTTTACATATAAAAACAGTTAAAAAGATATACCCCGGTAGTTTAGTTTGGTGTTGAGAGACAGAGAGAGAGAGAGAGAGAGAGAGAGAGAAGAGAGAGAGAGAGAGATCTGTACATTTCTTGGTGGTTTTTTTAACCCAATAGATATTAAATTGCTTGTAGTACATTACATTTGCAGTAACAGTTTCCTTGACTTAACTTCCTTCAAGGTAAATATTAATACTGATATAAAAGATGTATGCTTACAATGCTACATATAAACATAATAGTTGTAACTTGAAAAAACTAAATGTTAAGGACAAAATGTTTAAGTAGTGTTTACTTTTGACATTTTTTACTGAGATACCTTATTTTGGTTTTAGTGAAATAGGATGGAAGGCCTGTCTAATGTCATGAATCAGTGCATCAGATCAATTTTATAGATTGTTGAAAGTTGTTAATTTCAATTTTATACCAAATATAGACTCGGTTGTAAATTAACCTGTGCAGAAACATATTTCAGTTCAATGTATGAGTTTTTTTTATTTAAATTACTTTTAGAAATGCAAAGTCAATTAAAAGTCTTTGCAAAGTGGAATATCAAACTTGGTAATTATATCCTGGTGAACACACTAGTTGGTATGACTTGTTTATTTCGTTTGTGTTTTCAGGATAGCTAGATAGGTTTTTGAACTTAGGGTGGACGCTAAACGAAAAAAACAATTTGGAATGGCCTTAACCATTTACAAAAAAAAAAAGTAAACAGTTTTTACAATTATTTTTTAAACAGGTAAAATACGAGTTTACAGACCTTTTAAATGATATAAAATATTGGACTGTTTGATGAAAAATGACGTTGTAACTGTAATTACAAAATTACGTTTTGCATTTTTATCAACCGCCATATTTTTGCCAGCCTTCAAAAAGTTACCTGCATCTCTTATCAGTTATTTGTAACTATTAATAGATTTCAAAACAATAGCATTCAATGTTCCTACGCAATATTACCAGACAGTCACGTGATTCTCTCCGAGGATTAGCGGAATAACACAACTTCGCAAATTGATTCAACGGGTGGCACATTGTAAAAATACGTAATGTTTCGGCAATAATCGGATCTTCTAACAGCCAATCAAAACATAGAATTACATAATATTGGATAACACTAACCCCGCTCCAATTGTACATATAGGAATAAAATACTGGCAATTGTCCGTACAGAAAAAAAGGAGTAAATGTCCTTCCAAAATGTCTAAAACAAAGCCATTACATTGCAGTTTTCCGCATGTTTGTTTTCTGTTCGTTGTTCATATTTTATCTTTATGGAGAAAGTGGTTGTGTACATGTTGTTAAGGAAATAGTTGAGTAACCTTTAAACGTGCAGTTAACGGACAAAACGGAAATATGAAAGAGTCCATTATCTATTTCCAGACAAATGTACTATGTTATTTTTAATGGTATCGTACACCATGAATTTTCAACGAATATCCGATATAGGAATATATAGGAAGTGAGCAGTAGCAGTAAACAGCAGTAGAAAAATGTAAAGTTGGCAGTAGCAGTAACAGCAGTAGCAGCAAAGAAAATGTGAAGCTGACAGTAGCAGTAACAGCAGTAGCAGTAGGCAAAACATGAAGCTGGCAGTAACAGCAGTAGCAGTAGGCAAAACGTGAAGTTGGCAGTAGCAGTAACAGCAGTAGCAGTACGCAAAACGTGAAGCTGGCAGTGGCAGTAACAGCAGTAACAGTAGGCATAAGTTGGCAGTAGCAGTAACAGCAGTAGCAGTAGGCAAAACGTGAAGCTGGCAGTGGCAGTAACAGCAGTAGCAGTAAAGAGAACGTGGGGCTGGCAGTAACATCAGTAGCAGTAAATAAAACATGAAGCTGGCAGTGGCAGTAACAATAGTAGCAGTAGGCTAAACGTAAGGCTGGCAGAAGCAGTAAAAGCAGTAGCAGTAGGAAAAAAACGTGAAGTTGGCAGTTGCAGTACGAGCAGAAGCAGTAGGAAACTCTTAAAAGTCTGAAATTTCTTAATGAAAATAAAACATGTTTTGACATCAACAGAGTCTATTGCGTAGGTCTGCGACTGTTTCTGACACTCTTGCAGACTTTCAAGAATTTTGGTGCCAATCAGGAAAATGTCATTTTTGATGTCTAGGGACCCTCCTGAGTCGATTTTACCGGTCTGCAACTGTTTCTGCCACTCTCGCAGAGTTTTAGGAAATTTTGTGCCAATCAGGAAAATGTCATTTTTGATTTCTAAGGACCCTCCCGAGTCGATTTTACCGGTCTGCGACTATTTCTGACACTCTCGCAGACTTTCAGGAATTTTGGTGTCATTCGGGAAAATGTAACTTTTGAGATCTTGGGACCCACCCGAGTCGATTTATCCGGTCTGCGACTGTTTCTGACCCTCTCGCAGACTTTAAGGAATGTTGGTGTCATTCGGGAAAATGTAACTTTTTAGGTCTGGGACCCTCCCGAGTCGATTTTATCGAACTGCGACTGTTTCTGACCCTCTGGCAGACTTTCAGGAATTTTGATGCCAAAATCAAGAGAATGTCATTTTTGAGGTTAAGGGACCGTCCGAAGTCCATTGTTACGGTCTGCTACTGTTTCTGACAATCTTGCAGACTATCAGCAATTTTGGTGCAAATCTAGAAAGACTAGGCACTCTCCCGGTTCAACTGCACCGGTGTGTGACTGTTTCAAACACTCTCGCAGACTTTCAGAGTGTCCTACTGCTACTACTGTTACTCCTACTGCAAACTGCACGTTTTGCCTACTGCTACTGCTGTTACTGCTACTGCCAACTTCACTTTTAATTTCTACTGCCAACTGCTACTGCGTACTCCTACTGCCAACTTCCAATTAGTAATATAATGACATTGAACTGGGATGGAAGAGAAAATAACCGAAGCATCGATGTTACCTACTTTCTTATCTTGATGAAAATTAAGTGCTTAATGCAAGTCTCGAGCAACATTATCAAGTATAAATTTGAAACTCTTTATGACAAGTATATATATATACATATATATATGTTTATATATATTACAACATATAAACTCATGTTTTAAACAAGGCATTGTTTGTGTTTAAAGGGAGAAAACTATGATATGTTCCAATATTTACACAAGGAGTACCGTTTTAGTGTTTGCAGTGTAACTTACTCGTATTATGATCATGAACAAAATTCTGTGTAGATAAAAAATTTCGTTTTTGTACTGACACTATCGTTACATGAGCAGGTAAGTGGGAAGATTTATTCTGGGATATTTGATAAAAAAAAGAGAGAAAACAATATTGCTGTAGATTGTTAACTTACTGTCCGCAGCTTGCATTATTTTGTTTGGTGGAAATCTTCGATTTTGAAGATACAATATTATCGTATGAAAGATATTGTAATAATTTTATATATGTAACTTTATACTTGATAAAAATATCTTTAATATGTTATTGTCATTATAATCTGCGCGTACAATTGTTGTCTAAAAGGAACATCACACTCGCCGTTTGCAAATAAAATATCAAGAAAGAAAAATGCAACGAATCAGCTCATTTGCCTTTTTAATGAATGAAAATTCAACAGAGAATATCCAAATTCAAATGTATCGAGTAATGATTTCCCCAAATACTTGGAAGCGGTATTGGCCATTATGTGTAAGCAATATTGGATTTGGGTACTGTTTGTGGGACATACCGGGTTTACTAAATTACAAATTTACAATTCATATTTCCACGACTATTGCAACATCAGGACATTCTGTGCTTTGGTTTATGATTGAATTAGTTGCTCATAAATATAGTGGATTAAGATCAAATACGCTAAGCTTCTAAGACGCTTTTTGAGAAATCAGCTAAATTAGTTTTGACTGACTATCACATAAAGTTACTGAAATTGTTAATGGGCGGCTGGTAAGACTGGTCGTCTCTATGATGCAATCAGAACATTTTGACTCTTTTTTTCATTACTTCGACCATTTCTCAAGTATAGGTTACAAAGTATATTTGCTGTTCAACGTAAATAATATATCCAAGATGAAGTTAGCATGCGAAGCTACGTATACTTTTATAAATCCTTTTTTTGACTGCATACAGAAGATTCAAACCATTATCCGGATGTTGGCTGTGGTATTTTAGCTATACCACCAAAGCGTGAAAATCGTCATTACCACAAGGGGAAATCTATTACACATTGCATTGTATGTAAATTATTTAGGTTTCTTCTTACTACAGACTGATAACAGACGGAATAACTCAGTGTTAGAGTGCAGCGGTCCCATTTTCTTTTGTTCCATAGTGTGGGAACTTTGAGTGTTTCTTTATTCTAAATGGCATGCCTTTCTACTTTTTTTTCACGTCATAATTTTTTCGTTAACACAACATGTATACGTCTGGGAAATGACTAATCAATCGGTTATAGGGCAATAAAATAGAAAAAAAGTAAGAAAGAAAGAAGGAAATAAAACAAAGAAAGTAAAGTGTATCGATCATGTTTAAAATAATCAACAAAAATAAAATAGGTAAAATAACGACTCGAACTCACATCAAGCGGCAATTCTCGTCATTCTTACTAACTGCACTATAGACTTATGTGAAATTAAACGTTTTTTTTTTTTTAAATCTTAGACTATATTCATTTACGAGAGAAGAAAAAGTAATAGGCAAAATAGCAGGGATATCCTTGTCTTAAAATAATACGTCTAACCACTGGATAATGTATGCAAAATGGACAGGTTAATATTTTTGGAGAATACAAACCTATTGCTGCTAGGCTATTAGCGCTTTGATTTGTATTTATCAACACAACTACCCGTATCCCCATTCAGCGGACAAGGAAGTAATATAGTCTTTGTTTTTTTTCTACACTGAAAATTGTAAAGAGATTAGTCATGCGCAGTAAAGAATATGCATAACTTTAAACTTCATATCACAAGCCATTTATTCAGTCTATCAAACGTATACTTTTATAAATCCTATGTTTTTGACTGCAAACAGAAGATTCAAACATTGTTGTCTTTTTGTTCCTAGAATTGAATATGTTTTCCTCTTTTAATTTTGTTTAAATTGAGTCATGTTAATAATGCAAAATGTTTACCGAAATCAAAATTCATAAAAGTCTTGACTAGGCTACATAACCGTACGTGCTGGCCACTAAAAGTAGGGGATATTTTAGGTAACATTGTAATTGCGAGTAATTAAGAAAACCCTAACCATTTAATGATTATTTGATCACTTTAAACAAATTCATTCACACATTTTATTCGAAAATTTAACTTCTTCGTGACATCTTTAACAGCGTCCGAAGCCATTACGTTAACGTCATCATTTTCACACGCCCTGGATAACGTGTTGGACGCAACAAGCTATGCAACGATCTCTCATACTCACAATAAGATGACAGATAGTGTGCTGAGGGATTCTGTCCCACTCTTCCTGCAGCGCCGCACCGTGTAACGTTCTGGGTGGAGGATCACGTAATCGGACACGTTTTCCAAGAATGTCCCACACATTTTAGATGATTAGTCCGTGCTCATCGCTGGCCATGGTAAAATACGGATATGCTGTAAAAACATTGTGTTTCTCTACATCATATAAACCCATTAAGTCGGGTGAGGTTTGAAGTGAATATTAGTTATTTCTTGAAACTCCCATGCTAAAAGTGTCTCATATGGTCTATAGTTTGTACTAGGATAATATATTTCTGAAAAAAGATCAATTCAATGAGGCCTGACAAAATGTTTATTAGTATTCTAATACCTTAAAATTGCACATGCAGCACAAAGATGAACGAGATTTCTATACTTTAGTGACCACGCTATCAACATGAACGACCATTGTAAAATTATGCATGGTGATTGCCTAGAAAGAGTAGGTTTCTAATATCATATCAAAATAGCATAATATCCCCTACTTTTTGTGAACAGTATAGTTAAGGAAGCGTTTACAAGTATACCGAAATGGGTAAAGGGAGAGAATCAAATACTCGACATATTTTGTGAATAGTCCATGCGAAGTCAAATGCTTTATGTCGAAGTAAAATAGTTGTTTTTGATGAACACTTCACAGGTAATGGTATGAATAAATTTTGAATCATCAGAACAAGAAACAGGTAACAATAATCTTTGATTTTGCAAATTTACTAAAACAAAGAAATTATGAGCTAAATTTAAATAAAGAATATCATGTATTCAGCCAAGTAAGAAAACAAATCCTCGTCTTACATTTGATTGTCTAATATTTGACGTTCATGTGTGACCTTGACCATGAGTTAGTACAAGGGCAACACAAGTTAAACACCAGTTCTGCATATCCTCTTCATCAGGGAAACATTGGAGCTAAGTTTGAATAAAATCCTTCAAGGGGTATAGGATTTTAAGAGCGGACAAAAATATTGTCCAGTGTGACCTAGACCTTGAGCTGCCACAAGGGCAATATGAGTTATGCACATTGCCTAGTTAAGATGAATATTTGGGCAAAGTTAGAAGAAAATCCTAGTCTTATAATTCATTGTCAAATATTAGATTTCAAGTGTGACCTTGACCTTGAGCTAGTACAAAATCAACATAAGTTCTGCACATCGCTATAATAAGGTGAACATTTGAGTCAAGTTTGAAGAAAATCTTTCTAGGGGAATAAATTTACAGAGCGGACACGAAAATTGTCAGACCTTCCAATGTAACCTTGACCTTAACCTGAAACAAGGGCAACACGGGTTCTGCACATTGCCTTGTTAAGTTGAATATTTGAGCCAAGTAAGAACAAAATCCTTCAAGGAGTAAATACTTTACAGAGCAAACAAGACACATTACATGTATCTTGTTTTTAACTGTCAGATATGACCTGCAAGTGTGTCCTTGACCTTGAGCTGATACAAGGGCAATATGGGTTATGCACATTGCCTTGTTGAGATGAACATTTGAGCAGAGTAAAAAGAAAATCCTTGTCTTATAATTGTCAGTGTATGATTTATTGAGCGGACAAGGTGGAGACGGACCAATCGACCGACCGACTCACTGACCGAACGACCGACCGACGCGACAAAGCGATTCCAGTATATCCCCCACATTTTGTGGTGGGGTATAACTAGCTACCTGTTCTCATGGCAGTCGTCTCTCTTGGCAGTGATATGATAGGACATAATTTTGAACTAGAGCGGGACGGCGCATATTTTAGTAGGAATGTAACTCAGCGACCAGCCCGTGTTGATTTGAACACGCTTTCAAATGAGTCAAGTTTAGTTATCTATTTTGAGCAAACATGGTTCGTTGTCATGAAAGCATTTCAAGGATTTTTAATGACACTGGATAATATTACAGGAAGTGTCTTCACACATATTCTCTCCAGCAGTTCAGAAGGTTATCGCGTAACCTTGGAATGTAAACAGAAACATGATGACGTGGTCCAATGAAAAATAAGGCAATTATAAATGATACAATATATATATATTAAATTCCGCTGTAACAACTTGGTAAATATTTAAAAGTCTAAGGAGAATAATATGTTATTTATCACCTGCTCAACAACAACAACAACAGCAAAAATAGAGTCATACACACTTTCTTAAACTGAAGAATCAATGATGATCCATGATGAAGATCCATGATAAAACAGGTCTACAGTACAAAATTGGCCCAGCTTACTTTTTACTCGTACAAATGCTATCATATGAACAAATAAAAGGTTTGGAAAATATATATTCAGTATAAAAATCACATCACTAAAGAAATGAAAACACAAGAAAGTAAAACAAATTGAATTTTTTTACAAAGCATATACATTTTCTTGAGTATCAGTTCCAATATCAATACTGCAATTACGTGCAGTTTTGTTAATATACTCTTTGATTAGAAAATAAATTGAGCAAACAACATGTCAAGAAGCATAAAGCAAAGAAGAGAGGGTTTTTTTTTAATTTATTACCTAATTTTATCATTGTCAATCTTTAAAAGCTTACTGCGTTCAGGAAAAGTTGCTTTTAACTTTATTATTTTTTAAATCAAAACGATGCAGACTTATGAGACATAAATCTTTGTAACAAATGATCAAGATAATGACTAAAGGGAGAGTATGGTGTTATTAACGACAAAGTTCAAGTTTTATCTCCCAAAAAAGATGTAAAGATACAAATGTTTGTGTCTTCTCTAATTTCAAGTAATTTTAAAAGTTTTTTTTTCTGGGGGAGGGGGTGGCGATGGGGTGTGTGGCCGATGGGGTGGGGGCCAATGGGGGTGTAAAATAATACTTTATTTGTCCACATACTCGACTTGTAAGTTTGCACCTGAGTGGTAAGCAATGTATATTTCTAAACTCGCTGTTTGTTCTTTTTTTTCAATTTTATGAGCAGTCTGAAAATCATATAATTTGAAAAAGCGTATCGGGTTTATCAATTCTTCAGTATTACTGTAAAAAGACATTTATCAATAAGAGGCGATATTTTGAATGCTAAAACCAAAGCATGACATTCTTGTAAAATACAGAAACATATCTGTCTTCATAATTAATGTTTCAAGTCCAAAAACATAGATTATTTTTTATTACTACAGAGAACCTGTGATGATTATTTAATACAATCATAATAAAGAATTATAAATTTATAAAGCAAACAGATAAATGCTCATTAGGTGATACTTGAACAGAAAGTTTCTAGCTTTCAATTTGGAAATGTTATATTTCTCAAGACATGTTATATTTCTCAAGACACGTTATATTTCTCAAGAAATGTTATATTTCTCAAGACATGTTATATTTCTCAAGACATGTTATGTTTCTCAAGACATGTTATATTTCTCAAGACATGTTATATTTCTCAAGACAAACAACGCAGAACAAATTATAAAAGAGCAGAGCAAAATATCAGCATTCTATTAAGTTTCAAGCAGTGAACAATTACGTGTTTCAAATGTAACGAATGTACATGTAAAGACCATAATGTTAATTGTTCAACAGGAAACCCGAGTAGGAAACTCGACAGATTATCAATGATCAACACTGATAACTAAATATGGTAAGTTTAAATGAATAAGGAAGTAAACTACGACAAGGATTGTCTCAACATTGATTGTATGATGGTTTACAAATGTGTGGTTTTGCACATTTAATCATTTTCCCTTAATAAAATATTTAAAGCCTTTAAGGCAACCCCCGGACCATACATACCACCACCACCACATACACGGTTTTTCAAATTATATATTTTGATTAAATTGAAATTGTATCCAAGTTTAAAACTTTTAAAGCGCTAAATGTAAGTTCCCAAGAAGTTATTATTCTGATGCAGAGATTGCCCTTAATAACCCCCCTCCTCCCATCGGGTCCTCATTTCCGTTAATTGTTTGTGGTGTCCACTTTTTTAATTGATCTTTAACTGAAATTATGCTATCTTTTCCTCTCTATTTTAATTGTGTAGAGAGGCTGTGTTTTTACTGTAGTTTTTCCTGAAATGCTTTTTTTCACTTTTTTCTTACTGAATTTATCTGCAAATTAGGTCAACCTTGTTTAGACGCAAACATAACTGTGCTTGGTACAATCTTTATGTTAAATCTCGTAATGTAATATCACACTTTGTTCTGGGTGCTTAAAAATAGACAAGGAAGTAATGGAAAAGTAATTGCTTCACTTAAGATGAATCAAAATTGCGATTGTCATATAAACATAAGGGTCCAAACAGTTAAAAAAATGAATTGTGACACACAAAAGAGAAAAATGAAGCTTGCATCAATATTGTATATGAAATCACTAGGGTTTATGTCATTACTAGGGTATATGTCATCACTAGGGTATATGTCACCACTAGGGTATATGTCATCACTAGGATATATGCCATCAGTAGTGTATATGCCATCAGTAGTGTATATGTCATCACTAGGGTATATGTCATCACTAGGGTATATGTCACCACTAGGGTATATGTCATCACTAGGATATATGCCATCAGTAGTGTATATGCCATCAGTAGTGTATATGTCATCACTTGGGTATATGTCATTACTAGGGTATATGCAATCACAAGGGTATGTCATCACTAGGGTATATGTCACCACTAGGGTATATGCCATCACTAGGATATATACTATCACAAGGGTATATGTCATCAGTAGGGTATATGTCACCACTAGGGTATATGCCATCACTAGGGTGTTTGTCATCACTAGGGTATATGTCATCACTAGGGTATATGTCATAACTAGGGTATATGCCACCACTAGGATATATGCCATCACTAGGATATATGCGATCACTAGTGTAAATGTCATCACTGGGGTATATGTCACCACTAGGATATATGCCATTACTAGGGTATATGCCATCACTAGTGTTTATGCCATCACTAGGGTATATGTCACCACTTCAGTATAAGTCACCACTAGGGTATATGCCACCACTAGGGTATATGCCATCACTAGGGGATATGTCACCACTGGGGTATATGCCATCACAAGGGGATATGTCATCACTAGGGTATATGTCATCACTTGGGTAAATGCCACCACTAGGGTTTATGTCATCTCTAGGGTATATGCCATCACTTGGGTAAATGCCACCACTAGGGTATATGCCATCACTAGTGTATATACTATCACAGGGTATATATCATCGCTAGGGTATAGGCCATCGCTAGGGTATATGTCATCACTAGGAGGGTATATGTCATCACTAGGGTATATGTCACCACTAGGTTATATGTCATCACTAGGGTATATGTCACCACTAGGGTATATGTCACTACTAGAATATATGTCGTCATCAAGGTATATGTCATCACTAGGGTGTGTCATCACTAGGATATATGTCATCCCTAGGGTATATGTCATCACTAGGATATAAGTCATCACTAGGGTATATGTAATCACTAGGGTCTATGTCATATCTGTATCATGACATGGAAGGTACGCAACTCAACCTGATATTTGTAAAATACGTACTCCTCCTGATACGTGTAAAGGTACGCAACTCCTTCTGATACTTGCAAAGGTACGCAACTCCTCCAGATACTTGTAAAGGTACGCAATTCCTCCTGATACTTGTCAAGTACACAACCCCTTCTGATACTTGTAACAGTACGCAACTTCTGAAACTAAAAATTCTCATACTATTTTATTTAATTCAGCCAAGGATCACTGAGAAATAACCTGGGCACATATGGACTCACTAGAAATTGAAAGAGTCCATAACTCTATGAGAAATGATTACTGAGGCTTGTAATGCTAATATGATTTTTTTCTACTGGTAAATATGGCTTTCTTTTAAGTGTATTTAAATTCCAACCAGTGACAGCTGAGAAATAGCTTGGAAAGATATAGTATTTTTGTATTTATCTTTGTATCAAATCAAAGGGTACGTAATTATGTAGATTTAATCAATCAGGATTGTGATAGTAATATGAACATCTGCTCATAATTCTGAGCCTCCTATAAACTTATTCAACTGTACTGTATTTAGTGGCACAACATTTACTTATGCGATATTACAAGGTGTCATTAAAAAGGTACATGATCCTCTATTGCCAGAAAATCACTGTCTCCTGAACTTTAGATCAAGAATCTGTCAAATGGAAAAGTCTTTAAAACAAAACACTATGTATTTTATTCAAAGAAGGCTACTCTTAAAAGTAAACAGTGTAATTATTTACGACATACACAATCTTCAAAATGAGGTGAACTTAATCCTAACTCTGCTGGACTAAAGGCTTCCTGCCTCACAAACACTTCAGGTAACAAAGTAATGCTTCCATCCAGATTGAAAGATTGACATGATTGTTTGAGGTACACATATTTAGCAGGGTGATGGTTAAAACTTAAGAGCTTAAGTCAAAATTACAACAGATGTAAAAGATTAACTGCTTAACTCATTCCCGGAAAAAATGAGACAAATTAAGATGAAAGAAGCCTGGAACTATCACTTGGGTGATATATATAGCCCCAAAATGTGCTTTAATACAAAAGTATGGAATATAATAGTATTTTGAAATGATAACAAATGAATAATATATTTGAGTAAATGTCAGTAATAAAAGACCTCCTCACAATCAATCAATATTTCAAGTTAAACTTATAAATATATCTGCTTCAGACAAGAAAAATGCAAAATGGGGAATAATCTAAAAATTGGGACAAGTAAGTGTTTTAGTTCTTTCACTCTGCACTTGGACAAGTGAGTGTTATTGTTGACTCTGTAATCCTCCTAATCACCATGTATCTATGATTAAGGCTTAAAGACAATGTCTTGAACAGATGCGGTCCTGACGAAAATGATAAATTGAAAACAAGAGCTTGTCAGAGACAAAGCAACAGTCCCCTACTGGTGCAATGTCCATCTCCCTAACTCCAACCCATATGTGGAAATTGACTAAAGAATTTGTCTGAGACATGCATAATCTCCATATGATCCTCTATCCATGTACAAAGTATCATCAAAAAAGAAAACGTCATAGGTCAAGGTCATTTAGAGGTTAAGGTCACAGAAATATATGTTGTTGAAAAGGTCTTATCGAAGGGGTTGTTGTGACCAAGTTTGAAGTAATTCTGTTCAGAAATAAGGAAATTATGGCCAAACTTTTAGTTTTTGGACAAGAAAACTTTAAAGGTCAAGGTCATTCAGAGGTCAAGGTCACAGAAATGTACTTCATTGGAATGGTCTTGCCCAAGGTATTGTTTTGGCCAAGTTTGAAGTAATTCCAATCAGTAGTAAGGAAAAAATGGCCAATGGTAAATTTTTGGAGGAAATGACTGATAAACAGACAGACAGTTCCCCCGTTAAGTTCATAAAAAAATGAGGTGGATATTCTCCATACTACCATTTATCCATATTTCAAGTTTCATAAAAATATTTGAAGTACTTTTTGAGTTATCACAAATATTGCTACATTTGCCATCTTTTAAGTCTATTTGTTGCCATTGCAACCAGATTTTTCAACATGGGAAGAAAAAAAAAAGACTTGAATAATCTCTATACTGCCATCTATCCAAGTTTCATAAAAATATTTTTAGTACTTTATGCGTTATCTCAGGATCCAGTTTTTGTGGACGGATGGACTGACAGAAGGAGGGTTAACCTATAGTCCCCTCCGGTGAAACCGGTAGGGGACTAAACAAGGTCGCAAAACTAGAATTTTGTCACAGATGGTGACTAATACCCCGCACTGCCTTGTCACAGGATGGTAGCCAAGTTGGAACAAGTTGCACATAATCTTTAATACTGAGTTTCAACTATCATCTGACCTTGACCTCTATTGAAATCCCATGAAAAACTAGTTCTTAATGTTTAAATTTTATCAGGATCACTATGTTTAACTTATGTTTCAACTTTACTTTATTCTCAATAAATTTGTTGGAAAAGTTCCTAGTACTTCAAAAGTGATCTCTGGATACAGTTTTTAGGGAATGACAAATGTACCAAATTTTTCAACATAGGAAGAAAAAATTCAAAGTTCAAGGATGATAATTCTGACAATTTAGGTGCTAGAATTATGAACCTTGTCACATATGATGTGGGTGATGATAAGAAACCAATATTTAAAGTTTGAAGTAGATACGTAGAGAAATAATGAAGTTATATACAAAAAAAAACATTTTTTCATAAAAAATTCTAAGTTCAAGGGGGATAAATCTAATAATTTTGGAGCTAGAGTTGTGAACCTTGAGGTGCATTATCTTCATACTGTCACCTATCCATACTTCGTGTTTCCTAAAAATATTTTCAGTACTTTTTGAGTTTTACAAAAAAAAAAACATTTTTTTCATGAAAATTCTAAGTTCAAGGGGGGATAAATCTAATAATTTTAGTGCTAGAGTTGTGAACCTTGAGGTGAATTATTTCCATACCATCACCTATCCATATTTTATGTTTCATAGAATTATTCTTAGAACTTTTTGAGTTATCATAAATATTGTTATATTTGCCAAATTTTAAATATATTTGTTGCTATGGCAACCACAATTTTCAACAGATGAAGAAAAAAAAAAGACGTGTATTATCTCCAGACTGACATCTACCCATATTTCAAGTTTCATTAAAATATTTTCTGTACTTTTTGCGTTATCACAGGATCCAGTTTTTGTGACAGATGGCCAGACAGAAGGACAGACGGACAGAGGGTAAACCTATAGTACCCTACGTATAAACCGGTAGGGGACTAATAACAAAAGCTGGCAAAAACAAAACAAGAGGGCCATGATTGCTCACCTGAGCCTCATTATTCCAGATACAAGTATCGTAACAGGTTGTTATCGGTGATAGTCTTTTACAAGAGTGAATAAGTTTGCAACAAGAATGTTTGTAAAACATACATGTCCCCAGGAGCACCTAATTGCTTGTGGTTGGGCCAAAGCGTTCTTTAGTTATTGATCAGAAACCGTTTTTAGCATCAAGGTCCCTGTGGCCTTGACCTTTGACCTAATGACCTTAAAATCAATAAGGTTCATCTACTAGTCATGTCCAACCAGTATAACAAGTTTGGTGAACCTAAGTCAAAGCATTCTCTAGTTATTGATCGGAAACCGTTTTTAGGATGAAAGTCCCTGTGAGCTTGACCTTTGACCTAATGTCCTCATAATCAATAGGGGTCATCTACTGGTGATGACAAATCAGCATACCAATTTTGGTGAACCTAGGTCAAAGTGTTCTCTAGTAATTGATCAGAAACCGTTTTGAGGATGAAGGCCTCTGTGAGCTTGATCTTTGACCTAATGACCTCAAAGTCAAAAGGGGTCATTTACTGGTGATGACCAACCAGCATACCAAGATTGGTGAACCTAGGTCAAAGCGTTCTCTAGTTATTGATCGGAAACCATTTTTAGGATGAAAGTCTCTGTGATCTTGCCCTTTGACCTAATGACCTTAAAGTCATCTACTGGTGATGACCAACCAGCATACAAAGTTTGGTAAACCTAGTTCAAAGCATTCTCTAGTTATTGATCGGAAACCGTTTAAAGGATGAAGGTCCAATAGATCAGTGCAATTGAAAGATACTTGTTAGTTTGTTGGTAACAAGTATCTTTCAATTGCACTGATCTCCTGTTCTGTCCACTGAGATCTAACTGTTGGTAACAAGTATCTTTCAATTGCACTGATCTCCTGTTCTGTCCACTGAGATCTAACTGTTGGTAACAAGTATCTTTCAATTGCACTGATCTCCTGTTCTGTCCACTGAGATCTAACTGATGGTAACAAGTATCTTTCAATTGCACTGATCTCCTGTTCTGTCCACTGAGATCTAACTGAATTGGAAAGAAAAAAATAAATTTAATAACAATATTCTTTCACAATAAATATCTTCTCTGATAACTGCTTTTTACATTGCTGAGTGGATTGATAAGACAAATGTCTAATGACCAAATGGGTAACAAAAGACATGAGACACTATGAAAAAAAAGAATAAAGTGAAAACTCTGCTAAATATCTAAAATATCAATTTTTAATTGAATAGAACCATTTATCATTCATATATCATAGTGCAAAATAGTCAATGACTAAAATACAAAAGGTACAGACTATATTCAGAATTCAAATATGTTGGTACTGGAATGATAAAGGTTAAGATTTTGATGTATGTAAACTGATACAAAAGTAACATTGCACAGAACAAAGCTGGTGGAAAATGGATTAGAAATAGGTGAAACAGAACAAGAGAAGAACTGTAATTAATCAAACAAGGTGATCAGTAGAACCGAATGATGCCACCTGAACAGGGCTTTGTCGAGTGATTAAAGGCACCTTTTTTTTTATTTAAGGATAAGTTAGACAGATAACTGCTATTATATATTTCAGTAATTTTAATCTTTTTAAAAAAGAATTAATACAAAAATGGAGAAAAATTGAAAATTACATGATTCAATTTAGGCATTTTCTTTGTTCACCACTCCCTCTCACTTAACTCTATCACTGTACCAAGTTTCAATCAGATACCACTTAAAGTCTTGTAGTTATACCTGGGGCATGCAATATTGAGTATTGTATAGGTGAAAAATTAAGGCAGAGTTATGACTCTTGAGTACCTCTCACTAGTCTATATGACTTTGTGAAAATATAATCAAATTTCCTTCAGTAATTTTCAAGTTTCTCTTGATAAACATTATAAAGTATTATATAAGGAGATAATTCAAACAAGTAATGTAGAGTTATAGCTCTAAAAGTACACTTTCTCTCACTAGTCTCTTTAACTATAGGAAGTTTCATTGAGATTTCATTGTTATTTTAGGAGTTTTAGGCTGGACAAGCCTTTATCATTAAGGGAGATAATACAAACAATAAGCAAGTAAGAGTTATGGTTCTTGGACAGTGAACTTTCTCTCACAAGTCTCTATAACTGTGTGCAGTTTTAATCAAATTTCTTCAATAATTTCAAGTTATTAACTAGACAAAGTTATATTCCTGACAAAAATGTGACAGATGGACAGATGGAAAAGGCAGCAACTATATACTCTTACACTTCGGGGAGTATAAAAATCCCATAAGATTTAAACCTGCCTAGTGATTAAATTTATACCAAATCTTCTTGCTATGGTGTATGTACTATAAAGAACAACTTGAAACACACACATGATAAATCTTTTGAGATGATGATAAACAAACAATAACAAATAATCATTCCAAGAAAGTTCTAAACCTGATTTTCTTGTCTTTTTCCTAGATGTATTTGAGGTTACTAGTTCATCACTGTCAGAGTCAGAATCATGAGTTTGTACTGAAAGTAAGAAAATGCACAACATATTTGATTGCAGTCTAATAAACTGTTTTACTGAAATACTTTAAGAAATAAAAGACATGTTCCTACATTTATCAGTGAATAAAATATAGATAGGGAGATGGGTAATAATCAAATCACAAATGTGTACATATGCATAAGAAGACTTAACAGCAGTTCTAAATGGTCTGTATTCATTTGAAGTTAGTAAAATCTGCTGGGCGATTATTTCATGGTTTGGAGCCAACATAACAAAACAAGAGGGCCTAGAGGGCCCTATATTGCTCAGCAGAGAGCCATATTGTCTACACTAGAATTTAACGAAAGGCCTAATTTTTGACCTCAGATTACCAATATATAAAAGAAACCTAAAACTTAAAAAAATAATCAAGAACTATTATTGAATGCATTTCAAGGCAATCATGTGACCCTTTTTGAAAAAAATAGATAAAAAATAGTCCTGAACCATTTTGACTAAAAAGTGGGAAGAAAAAATGGAAAAGAAGTAGCAACTTTTTCTTCCAATGTTAGAGTACATAAAACTCTTTCTGGATAAAAGGGATAAATTTTCCTGCAATCACTCTAAGAAATTCTACTTAATACTTAAGAAATAATAAGTATCCAGGCATGGTTTATCATAGAATAACCCACATTTTGAGTTCTTATGCGTAGGAATATGTCACGAAGACCGTAGGCCTGAGTGATATATTGTTTCGCATAAGAACAAATTAAATGTTCAAACAAATTAAAAGATGTTCATGTTCTCAGATGCTAAAAATAGCTTATGTAAAACGTCACAAGGTCGCTTACACAAAAATCGGCATACATGTGTGAATTTTAATGTAGACACAAGTAACATTTACATGGATTATTGACAGAAAACATTGCTCGGCTATTATTATTTCACAAATTGTGCCCATTCTAAGTAAATTGGCTTTTTGTGCCATTTTGCAGCCGAACTTTGTTGTTGTTGTACGCCGGTAATACTACGATTCCTACGGTAGTATTTACAAACATCACGAGACTTTCATTCATAAAATTTTATATGTGGGGTCACGGCGGTTCACTGAACAGCCAAAACAACAAGAGCATGCAAGTGGTATACTGCAGGATAACCCGTGTTTATTTTCTTCTTTGTATATATAGGCTATTTTTAGATCATGTTAGAATTATTTATTTAAGGTCGATTGTGATGATCCGCAATTTATTTCAATCATACCTGAAACTTCATTCCTTATGGAATCCATCAACAGTGTATAAGAAAAGTAGTCAGTTTCATTTTCATTGCTGAGTGCCAAGCAAGGGAAATACTGGTACCATTCTTAAGGCTTTTATCTGACATGGCTGGAAATTAAACACATAGCATCCTGCAAGTGGATGCTCTTCAACTAGGCTATCCATGAAATTCAAGAAGTTCTTAACCAAAACAAAATTTAAAAATTTTGGCCTCACTGAAAAAAAACAAGTGGGCTATGATGGCCCTAAATTGCTCACCTGAGCCTCATTGCTCACGTTACAAGTATTGTTATAGTTGTTATGGGTGTTCTTTGTTTGCAAGAGTGAATAAATTTGCAATAAGTTTGAAGACTCTGGGTGTTAAGGTACTCCAATTTTTGAGAAGAAAAAGATTTACTCTACAGGTCCCTGTGAACCTGACATTAGATTTACGGACCCCATAAACATTAGGGTTCTTCTAATATAATTACCCTATGAAGTTGAAGGTTTTTGTATGTAAGTCTACATGTATGTGAAATATGTGACCACTGGGGCAGGGCCATTTTGGATCCAGGGGCCATGATTTGCGCAAACTTGGTAGTTGTCCATTAGACAATGATACATACAAAATATCAAAGCTCTATGCTTTGTGGTTTTTGATGTGAAGATTTTTTAAACATTTTCCTATATAACTCTATGTAAACAAGTGATCCCCGGAGAAGGCCATTTTTGACCAGTGGCCATCATTTGAGAAAACTTGGTAGAGGTACACTTGGCAATGGTACACACCAAATATCTTAACTCCAGGCCTTGCAGTTTCTGACAAGAAATTTTGTAAGTTTTTCCAAAATAATTCTATGTAAAAAATGTGAACCCTAGGGCGGTGCCTGTTTTGACCCAGATGATAGGATTTGAACATACTTGGTAGAGGTCAACAAGACAATTCTGCACATCAAATATCTTGTAGTTTCTGACAAGATGATTTTTAAGTTTTCCCTTAAATCTAAGTAAAATCAACTGACTGCTGGGGTGGGCACAGTTTTGACCCCAGGGTCATTTTTTGAAAAAAACTTGGTGACAGATGATGCTTCTTACCAAATATGTGAGCTCCAGGCCTTCAGGTTTCAGAGAAGAAGATTTTTAAAGATAAAACTTATCTTAAGATAAGAACTATTTTTTAGCTCCAGTGACCCAGGAATGCAATGGACCAGAACCTTTTGAACAATCTTGGTAGACCTTCAAGCAAGGAACATCCCAGGCAAATTTCATTAAATTTGGACCAATGGTTTTGGAGGAGTTGTGGTTTGAATGAAACGTTGAGTATGGATGGACAGACGGATGACAGACAAAGACCACAGTAAATTACTACAGAAAATCTTCTTGTAAATTGTTTCTTTAGGGAAAAAAATTTAACACATCTCAACTTGCAGCTTATTAAACATAAGACAAAGCTATAACAACTGTCAGAGGAGACAACCTTGTCTGCATCTTTCAATGCTCAGTAGTGAAATGGGGGCTTGTAAAAGAACCCACACTATCTCCATATTGCCATCTATCCATATTTAATTTTCATGAAAAATATTGTGTTCTGCAAGAACCAGTTGTTGTGGACAGAGAGATATATATTAACAGACTAGGAAACAATTTAACGATGAAAAAATGTACAGTGTAAATAACAAATGTATAAATAAAGAGAAAGTTATGCATATCAAACTTTTAAGCAAAAATTCTAAAGAGCAATGCTACAACTCATAAAAAGATACCAGGGTTATTATGTTAGTATTGATATGAAACAGTTGCTTTGAGTTTGATTCCAATCCCATTTAAGACAACAGACTCAGAATGTAAGTGCATACAAACTTTAACCAGAAATTCTAAAAGGGGGCATAATTCATGAAATATTGGTGTTAGAGTATTATATGGTTGTTAATAAAGATTAAAGAACAACTATATTTGAAGCAAATCCATTAATTAATAACAAAGTTAATGTGAAATTGCAAAATACTTTATATCTGCAATCTAGTCAAGAATGCAAGGGTGAGTAGTATAACTCTTCATTTCCATGCACTTTGTACAATCAAGTTGACCTATGAGGACACAAAGAGGAAAGACTTTTAGAAGTTTAGTAGCAAATATTTTTCTATCAATTATTTAATCAAAGTGACTTGATCTTTGACCTTTTGATCTTAATACTGTAAAATCAGAAATTTTCGCGAGGGTTTAATTTTCGCTTTATTCGCGAATTCAATAAATTCGCGAAAATTGATCCTCGCGTATATATTACCGTTATAGAAGTTGAAAAAATGCTGAAATTCAAGGATCGCGTTCCATCATTACGTCCGCCATTACGAGTGATTCGGAACAGTTTTGCTTTATCCCTTACGCTACATGTATAGGATAAATATTAACGAAGTATTTGATTTATTGTTGTGGTAACTTTTATTGAAAATCACTATAAGTGTCAATAGCATGTACTAATTATTCAATGGTCCATTTTATTTTCCAAATATTCCATAATTATTAAATGCCCGGGTTATCATCGTTTTGTCACATTTAACTTTTTTAAAAGCTTTCATGATCCACCTAGCGTGAAGTGGCTTAATTGTTGACGTTTAAATGTCTATACTCTCGACTGGCCGATCTTCCCGTAGGCATTTTGTTACTTGCTCGGTGTAGTAGTCGGAAAAGCAATTTTTAATTTCTTCTTTGAAGATTTTGTTTGGTATTTAATCCATTGGTTGTAGTTCGTCGGTACAAGATGCGGGAACATAGACGACCTTGATATTTTCTGTTTTTAACGTTTCGAGTAACACTTCACTCCTGTGGGCCTTGAAAACATCAAAAATGACCAAAGCAGTCTGGTTACACCTGTAAAAAAGGTGTAAAATACGGTCAAATAAGGATAAAGTCAAACATGACTTATAACGGCTTTGGGCAGCTATTGTTTGTCACATTCAAAGGATGTTTCACAGTTTCTTTTCAAAACTTATTCAATAAGATATTCTATAGGTAATAAGTCCTATTATGTCAAACACTTTTTATTGTAATAAAACTTGATCGTCAAAAATATTTATTCAGCTTGGGTTAATCGGTTCAAATAAATTACCATGTTGCATGATTATCATTGAGTATTTCATTTTAAAATACCGTTAGAGCTGACGTACCTGTCAATAGGAAGGCTCTCTCGCACGTTTTCTATGTATGGTATAATGATCTGCTTTATATAATCGATCATCGGCAACATCGGGCTTCTCAGTATGGACGAAAAATGAAGATCTGAAATTTTGATTTTCGCGAATATTTAGCCTCGCGAACAACTTTTGACTGAAAGATTCGCGAAATTTCGGCCTCGCGAAAATATCTGATTTTACAGTAAACATAGGGTCATGTCCTCAAGTTGTAAGTCAGAGGGCTCAAGAATTAAAGTTTTTCAATAGCAACAATTTTAACATTGAATGTTGTGTTGACCTTGATCTTCATGACAATGACCTCAAAACGAATAACAGTTTTTCTCTGTAAAGGTGTTATCCTTTCGTGAAGTTAGAAGGCCGTGGGTCATACAGGAATTGAGTTGAGCTGAAACTGCTAAGAAGATGAAATTACAATGAAAGTTATCTTTGGACTATTATTCACTTACCACTGACATCATCAAGGTCTTTCCCCTGAAAGTGACTGAATTTGCCCCCATCAATCAACAATAGCAGTTTGCTAATTTTAGTTCGTTCAGTTATGTCCTCTTACAATCGGTAGAATTTGCAATGCACTCCCCAACATCGTTCTCCAACAAATTTAGAATCTGAGGAATAAAACAGAATACTCTCTGAAAATATTGTACACAAAATATTACAACTCAAAATATTAAATTCTGTGATGTAATTTCAAAGTTATTCATTCATTATCCTCTGTAGGTCCCTAGAATGAAGCTAATTTTTAAAGGGCATAGATATAATACCTTAAAAAGAGGGCTATTGTTGACCGAGTATGAATGCTTTAAAGAGTAGCATTAAGTTGCATTATTTTGATATTTTTACTCTACCTCTAACAATTTAGGTAAAAGTAGATCAACGTAAAGCTAACATGATGCCAGAATGTCAAGGTAAGAAAACAAAGTTATAGTCAAAGTCTAGAAAGTAAAACTGAGGGTTTCAGTTAAAATGTTTTGCTAAAAGTTGCTCTTCAGTTTTTTCACAAAAACACATGGATTTAGAGATTTATTAGTGTCATATTTTACACCAAATTGTAGCTGATGAAATTATCTTTTGGAATATAAACTTAGATTTCTGATAAAAATAGTGATTTTGTAGAAATTTAGCACAAAGTGTTTTTTTCTTTGTCTGTATTGGATTGGATTTACCTGGACATATGTACTTGAATTTACCTGTGTTAAATTGATCAGAGTGAATTATTGGATTAAGTCATACAAAGGATTAACTTCTATATTAATAGATGTTATCCGGAACTCGGCAAATGTGGGTTTTTCCCAGCTAATCCGGGGGTACAAACAAACTTTTACAGTTACAGCAAGGCAACACGTTGATCAACCTTTTGTGAAGGGTTGTGCACCGTGAAGCCATAACGGTAAAAGTTTGTTTGTACCCCCGGATTAGCTGGGAAAAACCCACATTTGCCGAGTTCCGGAGTAAGTCTATAGACACACTATACAGGATTATACAAAGGAAAACTGTTAACTGATCAGGAGTATCCATCTGCAGGTCAATGTTTTGAACCTCTTTTCCTTGCCATTAAATTTTTGTTTATAATTGAATACAATATAATAGAATACAATGTCAAATAGAGGACAAGGTCAGACATTGGGTAATACCAAGCAAAATCGCCAACAACAACATAACTCATTGAAAGGGAAATCTAATACAGATGAACCACCTCTTAAAAATAAAAGAACTCATTCTGATGTGAGTGAAGAAAGCAATTCTAGTATGACTGGTCTGTCCATTATTCAAACGCAACTAGATGAAATGAATGGAAGTCTTAGTGAAGTAAAAAAGAGTCTGGAACAAGTTCTTAAAAAGGAGGATATTGAAGCTCTGATTAAATCAACTGTTTGTAACATTATGGATAAACTTGAAAAAAAGATGCGTGAAGATATTGAGAACAAGGTTCAAGAAAAAACAAAACACTTAAATGAAAAAATTGACTCGATCAATTTTGAAAATCAACAATTGACAGATCAGCTAAAATCTACATCAACAACCCTACAAAAACAGATAAATGACTTAGAAGAACAAATCCAACACAATGAAAAGAGAAGTAAGGATGCTTTGAAAAACTCCAACTATAACGAACAATACTCATGTAAAAATAATGTAAAAATAATGGATGTTCCAGAAGATGAAGGTGAAAGTAATAGCAGCCTGTTGACAAAAGTATGTGATATCTTTGCTACACAAAATGTAGAGTTAGCTAAAAATGAGATCATTGCTTTACACCGTATCCCAACAAGGAAGGGTGGAATTCGACCAGTGCTTATGAAAACCATGAATAACAATGTTAAGTCCAGATTGATGAAAAAAACAAAAACAGGAAAGAAATGAAAAAGATTGGTCATAGACTGGTAGATGATGTCACATCAGCCAACACCGGTTTGATCAACCGCCTACAACTACATTCTGATATAGAAAGTGCTTGGTACTTTAATGGTTCTGTCTATGGAATGACACACACCAAAAATCGTATTAAGTTTGACTTATATGACAACATAAATGAAGTTATTGCTGCATCCAAAGCCCATTCCAACAGTGGAAGGAGATAAAGTGAACTCAGACAGACAAGTATAAACATTGTATATTATAAAACATTTCTGTTTGTTCTGATGTGTTTGTTTTCTGTTTGTTTGAACATGTTTTTCTTTGTTTTGTTTTTTCTTTCTTAACAGAAAACAATAATGTAGTTTGTTATTGAATCCTTAGAATTAATATTTATTTTCTAAAGACCATTTAACTATTGCTATGGTCCTTTACAAATTTCATTCTAGTGTTGTTGTTTTTTTTATACATGTGAAGCAAGATTAATCCTACTTTTGGGAAAACCCAGGTAAGCTAAAATGCATAAAATATGGTGCTATTTTTAGAACAATCTAGGTTTTCCAATAAATTTACAGCTATAGCCAGTTATAGAGTACTCTGCTTTTATAAATCAGTGACTTGTGTGTACTGTTTTTTTGTGTAAAAGATTGAACAATAATTCATTTTTGTTACAATGCTGTTTATTTTTGTTTTGTTAATATATCTTTTTACTTGTATGTTGTTGAGGTTTGAAGTGTTGTTTTATTTGGTTTATATAATATTAGTCAAATGTAGTTGTTACTTGAATTGTATTAATAGAAGGAAAGGTATAAATATACAATGGGTAGTCTCAAAATTTTCTGTTACAATTGCCGTGGTTTAAATGATAGTATTAAAAGACGTGATGTGTTAAATCTTTTTCAAACTAAAGAAGCTGATATACTTTGTCTGCAAGAAACCCATTTTATAAAAGATATAGAAAAGAAAATTTATTCTGAGTGGAATGGTTTATGCTATTTTAGTCATGGAAAATCAAATGCCAAGGGTGTAGCAATTTTATTTAGAAAGAATTTAAATATTAAAATTAATTCAGTTAAAACCGATGATAATGGATGTTATATAATTTTACAGGTATTGTTTGACTCTTCTACTTTTATATTAGTCAATGTTTATGCACCTAACATAGATAGTCCAAATTTTTTTAAAAGTATTTTTGATGATATTGATACCTTTAATGAGAACGACTCCCTAATAATTTGTGGAGACTTTAACCTAGTACAAAATCCTGAATTAGATTATCATAATTATAAATCAAAAAATAATATTATTAAGGCTAGGAATGTTTTACTAGATATTATTGAAGAAAAAAAACTTGTTGACCCATTTAGAGAGTTACATGGTGATGTCAAAAAATATACATGGCGACGCACAAATCCTATACAGCAAGGTAGACTAGATTTTTTTCTATTGTCAAGTGATTTGTATCAATATGTAAGAAAATGTGATATTGATATTAGCTATAAGTCTGACCATTCAATAATATATTTAGATATTTGTTTTGTTCATGTGACTCATGGAAAAGGTTTATGGAAATTTAACAATGCTCTTTTACAGGATATTGAATTTTTGAATATTATTAATGAGAAAATAAATGAAGTAAAATTACAATATTGTTTACCAGTATATAATATTGATTATGTGTTGGATATAAAAAATAATGACATAGAGTTTGTTATTTCTGATGATCTTTTTTTAGAAACGCTTCTTATGGAAATAAGGGGTAAAACCATTTCTTATAGCTCTTTTAAGGTCAAAGAAAGAAATATTTTTGAAAAACAACTTATGGATGAAATTATTTATATTGAGCAAAATTTGACAGATGACAATAAAGAAAAGCTTTTACATTTGCAGAATGAGCTAAATGAGTTAAGATCCAACAAAATAAGAGGAGCTATGATTAGGTCAAGGTCAAAATGGATAGAATGTGGAGAAAAACCTTCTAATTATTTTTTAAGTTTAGAGAAATCACATTGCACAGAAAAAGTCATACCTTTTATAGAAATGGATGATGGAACATTTATTTATGACCAAAAGGATATATTAGAAAAAACTTGTTCATATTATGAAAATTTATATAATGAGGTAAATTTAACTTCAGAATCAAACATTGATAGCGAACTAAGAAATTGTGTAGTTACTAAGTTGACAAATGATGAATCACTTAATCTTGAAGGTTTACTCTCATATGATGAAGTTTCTTTAACATTAAAAAATATGAAAAATGATAAAAGCCCGGGTTGTGATGGCTTTACAACAAATTTTTTTAAAACGTTTTGGAACAGATTTGGTTATTTTGTAGTTAGGGCTATAAATTATGCTTATAATGTAAATACTTTTTCAAGAAATCAAAAACTAGGGACAATCACATGTATTCCAAAAGAAAATAAAGCAAAACAATTTTTGAAAAACTGGAGACCAATAACTTTATTAAATGTTGTTTATAAATTGGCATCTGGTAGTATAGCAAATAGAATTAAAGGTGTTTTAGATATTTTAGTGTCAAAAGATCAAACTGGATTTGTTAAAAATAGATATATTGGAGAAAATACTAGATTATTGTATGATATAATGAAATATACTGAAGATAATAATATACCTGGTTTAATTATGATGATCGATTTCGAAAAAGCCTTTGATACATTATCTTTTAAATTTATAGAAAAATGTCTTTTACTGTTTAACTTTGGTCCTATGTTAAGGAAATGGATATCATTATTTTTATATAATACTGAAACTTGTGTTATTCTAAATGGTTTTTTATCTACGTTCTTCAAAGTTAAACGAGGCTGTAGGCAAGGTGATCCAATTTCACCGTATTTTTTCATTTTATGTGCAGAAATATTAGCTATTAAAATAAAACAATGTAACGATATTAAAGGTATACATATAGATGGTGAAGAATATAAAATTACACAATTGGCAGATGATACATCACTATTGTTAGATGGTACTGAAAAATTACTGTTTAAAGATAAAATGGCTTAAAAGGTATGTTAGTAATAGTGATGGAAAATGCTTTAACCTTGTAAAATCACTGTTTAATATTGATAAAATTTTTGATACTGGAAAATTGTTCTGTGATTTGATTATTAATAAGATAAAGAATAGATTCTGGATCGATGTTTTGAAAGCCTATATTGTACTTATTGATAAGCTTAATATAGATGATATTGAACAAGTGCTACATATGCCACTATTTTATAACCATAAATTGTTAACAGGAAGTAATATTTTTTTCGTTAAATCTTTATATGATCATGGATTTAGTTTTGTAAAGGATATTTTAAATCAAGATGGAGAATTTTTAGACTTAAGTTACATAGAACAAATTACATGTAAACCAATTAATTTTATACAGTATCATAGTTTGAAATTGGCAATAAAAAGATACACACAAAACCTTAATATTTGTATTCAAAATGACTTACTGTATGTTCAGTATCCTATTATAAGTTGTTACATCAAACCTATTATAGTTGTCAATAGCAATCATAAATATGTTTATGAAACCATGGTAAAAACTATAGAGGTACCAACATGCCAAGAAAAATGGATATCTTACTTTGGAGACATTTCCCTAAATTGGCAGTTTATATATGGTTATGTATTTAAATGTACCAAAGATTCATACCTACAATGGTTTCAGACAAGAATTATTCACAGAATATTGGCAACAAACTCTCTTTTATTTAAAATGAAAATAGTTAATTCTAAAATGTGCACTTTTTGTGAATGTCAAGAAGAAACACTGATACATTTATTTTGGGAATGCAAAAAGATTCAGCCAATATTTCAGTTTCTGAAAGAAAATATACATAATTTTGATACCTTTTTTAATTGTAAATCTTTTATTCTTGGCTGTGAAATAAATGACTATAGATATGATATTTTATTTTTAGAATTAAAAAGATATATATATTTGTCTAAGAGAAAAAAATTGTTACCTACTTGTACTGGTTTTAAAAGTAGCTTGAAATTAGCTTGGAATATTTATAAAAATATAAATTTGACAACAGAAGAAATCAATAGATGGGCAATTGTTAAATCTCTTATTGTGTAACTGAAATAACTACATCAAAATTTGGTTATTCCACTTATATAAAAGAAAACAACTTCAATGCATACAAGATATTTCTTTCAGATGTTAATTTTGCTTTTTTTTCTTCGTTTTATAAACTAAATAAATGATATAGATATTGATCTTATTAATTACATGTATATGTGTTAACTGTTTAATCATTATGCAATATGATTTAATGACATAATGTATACGATTTGGTTGATATATATGTTGAGATGTTTGTATAATTATATGAATTGATTGATATATACATTATGATTAAATTATATTTGCAATAAAAAAAAAAAAAAAAAAAAAAAGTCTAGAAAGTAAAACTTAAATTAACCTTTTCACAATAAAAACTGCCCATGTAGGTGTAAACTGGAAAAATGAAAAAATAATGAAAATTAAAAAAAAAAGAACAACAGTCTTAGGTAGAAAACGGAGCTTTAAAAAGTCTGAAACCTGAATTCAAACGTTCATAATGCACATTTCATATTAAATGAATTCTTTCACTCCACACTTGGTGTTTTTTACTTTAAAATATACTTCCTAAAAACTGTCTTACCTGTGCAACAGTTGCTGTATATTTTCTGAGAAGGGTAGTGGTTATTAATTTTGGTTTCTGTAGATTACATGCTTCTGTAGCCTCTCTTATACTCTGACAGCCACTCAAATGTCCCACCTTTCCCTATGAAGTAAAAATGTACTGAAGAGTTATATATTTGCAGCTTAATAAGTGAAAATAAGCCATAACTGAAATAAAAGTCATTCCATATTATAAACACATCTCAATAAGGTTGATGTTCAGTTGCAATTACATTTAGTGTATCTTTATCAAAGCATCCAAAAACAGGGTTATATAATTACATGTAATAACAAGAAATCGGTAGAACCTATGGATGCTCCCCGAATAAATGCCAATCCAAAAGGGCTATTGTTTAATATGTATTTTTTTAAAGTATGAAAAATGACAAAGGGCAATAACTCCTAAATTATGCATAATAGAGTAACGATTCTTGCACGCTGCACTTCTCCTCATAGAGATCTATCTACCAATAAAGTGTCATGTTAATATCTTATACTTTGTGAGATATGCCACCGGACAAAAAATAAGTATGAGAAATTTAAAACGGCAATAACACAAAAACTTATAAAGTAAGAGTTATGGTTCTTATGCACTGCACTGCTCATCAATGAGATCTATCTACTTGTAAAGTTTCAAGTTGATAACTCTAATACTTTGTGAGATATGCCCCGGACAAAAAATAAGTATGAGAAATTTCAAAGGGCAATAACTCAAAAATTAAAAATGAGATCTAACTACCTATGAAGTTTTGTCTTGATATCTCTCATAGTTTTTGTGTTATGCTCCAGACAAAATTATGACAGACGGACGAACAAAGCGGCAACTATATGCTCGCCCTTCGGGGAGCATAAAAACTGTCTATAAACAGCATATAAAATTAGTCTGATAGACTGTACACAGTGCTTGATGATGAAATCTGAGCAAGTATTTTGAAAGAACAAAATTTCTGTCAATAAACTAAACACTAACCACAATGCATTTCAACACCTAAGTGAAGTTTGAAGTTTCTTGTATGCAAAACCTTGACCAAATTTAGTTGAGGCAAAACCTTTACAAAATTTTAAGTTCAATTAAGGCCATAAATTACGAG
This sequence comes from Cyclina sinensis, assembly GCA_012932295.1. Taxonomy (NCBI): domain Eukaryota; kingdom Metazoa; phylum Mollusca; class Bivalvia; order Venerida; family Veneridae; genus Cyclina; species Cyclina sinensis. The sequence continues at coordinate 1,939,231 of JAAONU010000010.1, read as the reverse complement.
TTAATTCCAAAGTTGTCTTACATAATGTTTTGATTTCCTTGAACACCTTTATGATATGATATTTCAACTCAGTCCTATACGTAATGACCAAGATAAATACACGTTTGGTTAAGAGCAAAATCGCCTCTATTTTTATATCAGCTGGAATTTTATGGAATTGCTTTATAAATGTGAAAATGCCACAAACTCAACATTGATGAAATCTGTGTTAGGAATGAAATATTTCTGCTGAATAAATTAGCAGTACATAAGTTTCTCATGACCTGATGTTTTAAACTGTTTGCACTGACTACACCTCCAACTGAAAATACATGTATGATAATTAGTAACTTAATGGTTTCAATACTAAACACTTCTATATATAATTTACAATTTAAAGATGCATAATTTTATTTTTATCTGGGAGTGTGTCACTACTGTTTTTACCTGTGAGAAAACATACGGGTTGCTTGCAGGTATACCGGCTTTCTCCCTTGTACTTATTAGGAGCTCCAATGCTTTTCTCATGTCTGCTGTCAACAGTACTGGTACTTTACAGTCCCGCTTTCTCCCTTGTACTTATTAGGAGCTCCAATGCTTCTCTCATGTCTGCTGTCAACAGCACTGGTACTTTACAGTCCCGCTTTCTCCTTGTACTTATTAGGAGCTCCAATGCTTCTCTCATGTCTGCTGCAAACAGCACTGGTACTTTACAGTCCCGGTTTCTCCCTTGTACTTATAAGGAGCTCCAATGCTTCTCTCATGTCTGCTGTCAACAGCACTGGTACTTTACAGTCCTGGTTTCTCCCTTGTACTTATTAGGAGCTCCAATGCTTCTCTCATGTCTGCTGTCAACAGCACTGGTACTTTACAGTCCAGCTTTCTCCCTTGTACTTATAAGGAGCTTCAATGCTTCTCTCATGTCTGCTGTCAACAGCACTGGTACTTTACGGTCCCGCTTTCTCCCTTGTACTTATTAGGAGCTCCAATGCTTCTCTCATGTCTGCTGTCAACACCACTGATACTTTACAGTCCGGCTTTCTCCCTTGTACTTATAAGGAGCTCCAATGCTTCTCTAATGTCTGCTGTCAACAGCACTGGTACTTTACAGTCCCGCTTTCTCCCTTGTACTTATTAGGAACTCCAATGCTTCTCTCATGTCTGCTGTCAACAGCACTGGTACTTTACGGTCCCGCTTTCTCCCTTGTACTTATTAGGAGCTGCAATGCTTCTCTCATGTCTGCTGTCAACAGCACTGGTACTTTACAGTCCCGGTTTCTCCCTTGTACTTATTAGGAGCTCTAATGCTTCTCTCATGTCTGCTGTCAACAGCACTGGTACTTTACAGTCCCGGTTTCTCCCTTGTACTTATTAGGAGCTCTAATGCTTCTCTCATGTCTGCTGTCAACAGCACTGGTACTTTACAGTCCCGCTTTCTCCCTTGTACTTATTAGGAGCTCCAATGCTTCTCTCATGTCTGCTGTCAACAGCACTGGTACTTTACAGTCCCGCTTTCTCCCTTGTACTTATTAGGAGCTCCAATGCTTCTCTCATGTCTGCTGTCAACAGCACTGGTACTTTACAGTCCCGCTTTCTCCCTTGTACTTATTAGGAGCTCCAATGCTTTTCTCATGTCTGCTGTCAACAGCACTGGTACTTTACAGTCCTGCTTTCCAAGAATTTCAATCAGATACATCCTGTAATTAATTATGTTTAGAAAGTTTAAACTTTGATTCATATGTGTTTAGTCCAGACTTCAAAAAACAGTGACAGCTTTTACCAGACCAAAATAATTTTTCTTCTTTGTCTACTGTAAAAGTTCAGTGATTTTACCAGACTGAATGAAATTTTACCAGATATGTCAGGTGGTGAGACACACTGAAACCTCTAGACTTTACAGGAGAAAACATAATTCCAGTTAATACCAGTATTCATAAAGTTAGTGCTTGTAAAAATTTCCTTTCAAATTTTCTTTGTTTGTAGAAAAAAATTAAATGTCTCCTATTAGTTGAAATTCTTGTGCTATTTAGAAGGCATTTAATCTAAGTACATAAGCTAGCATCTGTCTTAGAAAATTTTCATGATAAAAGTTTTTAAATTTAAGCAGTAAAAATATTATCCTTTGACTGAGCTGGTAAAGTCTCTGTATTGTAAATGACAAAAGGTAATCTCTGGTAGTTTGTAAAGGTGTTTAAACAGATTTTACTAAAGTGAAGGTCACAGGTTTGAATCCAGCAAACAGATTTTACTAGAGTGAAGGTCACAGGTTTGAATCCAGCTAACAGATTTTACTAAAGTGAAGGTCACAGGTTTGAATCCAGCTAACAGATTTTACTAAAGTGAAGGTCACAGGTTTGAATCCAGCTAACAGATTGTTTTTCTTTCTATAGCTTCAAAAAGATACATCATTGTATTTCTACAATTATTATTAGGAGAATATTCATACTAAAGCTTATTTCCAGAGTGCAGTACCTTTCAGAAGGAAATGTTCAGATGAAATCTGAAAGCTTGCCATCAAACAAAAGTTACTAAGCAGAAACAGTTTTTACAATAAGGTCACTGTAAAACTATCCTTTGCCACTACTCATAAAAAAATTATCATCTTACCAGCTTTGATATACTAGCTCATTTTTGAACATTGTAAAACTTACCTTATAAACTAATATTCCAAATAAACATACAACATACCTCTTAAGAAGGTGCTTTTCAACTTCTGTTAGTGTCATCTGAATTTCTTTGTTATGGCGTTGCGAGTCATCCAGCCATTTCCATGCTCCCAACGACATTTTGATGGTTCATTCCCTCTTCTTTTATTGAAAATGGTTATACGAGCTAACAGCACTCCGGCTGATGCAAGCCATGTCCGTTTATCTTCACGAATGTGTTTTTTTCAGTTTTGTCATGACTGCTTTCAAAGATTTGTCAAGCTCATTCTGTTCAAATATAATGTACTTTGTTTGTTTTGAATCTTTTGAAAAGAGCCTAGATTGTAATGCATGTGAAAATTAAGAACATTCTGCCTAAACCTTGAATTTTTGTCAAGCGATTTACTGCTAAAAATACATCAGTCACAAATTTAATTGGAATCTATTCAAACTGGTTCTTTTCAGGAGAAAAAAAAGAGCTAGAGCCTTCTAATAACATGATAAAACATGTTATTTAAAGTATTCTTGGATAATACCTTTCTAAAGACATTTTTAAAGGCAATGTCTCCACAGTTCTTTTTTCAGATAGAATACATAGCATCCACTACAGGGTAAGTAATCTGCTGGGCTACAGTTGATTTCGTTTACCCACAATCAATGTTCCTGACCCAGTAGCTAATACTTCAACGTTATGATTAAAATCTCCAAGGTTTCTCAAGAGATCAAGAGTATCTTTTCTTTTCTGCTTTATCCTTTCAAGTTCTTTGCAAGATCCCATAACCGGAAGAGAAGGGATGGATTTGACATCAAGTTCATCTGAATGGACTGCTAATAGATGACGTGCCATTTTTCTCACCATCTTTTCACAGCAGAAGCAACAATGTTCTTTGCCATAGTCTCGTAACCATGGTACTTGGCAGAAACTTTCTGTACTTTAATTGAATGGTGAGCTGGTGATTGCAATGGTACAGAACTTGTCTCAAATTCCTTGTGCCATATCTAAGCAGTGTCCACATCTAGAATAACAGTGTATAAAGAAAATATTGTTTACATATAATCAGAAAAGAATAATGCCTAGATTTTTACTCATAAAATACTTTCATGTTTCATCAATTCATTGCAGTAAGTCAAAACTCAGGGGCATTAATCTGGGAAAAAGCAAACCATAGTTAAAGGACTTGTGATTATCATGTAAGATCATCACAGAGAGAACAAGTATATGAAGTTTCAATCCATTCCCTTAAGTAGTTACTGAAATACCAGTTTATGCATTACAAATGCATACAAACAAAAAAACATACACAAGTTAAAATTGGGACATAAACCCTGGAAAAAATCAAATCAGAGTTAGGAAAAGTGCACACTTCATGTAAAATATTCACAGAGAACAAGTTTATGAAGTTTCAAACCATTCTCTTTAATAGATACTGAGATACCAGCTTGCATGCAAAGGGGGGGGGGTGGCAAAACAGAGTTATGGGACTTATCAGTTATGCCTCTCCTGTGAGATCATCAGAGAACAAGTAAATGAAGTTAAAATTCATTCCCTTCAGGTGTAACCTATATACCAGCTTGCACACAAGAACTTTACCAAAGCATGATGCCCAAGCCAATGCCAAGGTAAGTAGATTAGCTCCACTATTTCAGAAAATAAAAGCAATCTGTGATAATGTATAACCTGCCTAGATCTAACAAGGGCCATGATGGCTCACCTGAATACTTTGCCTTTAAGTCTGATGTTGAGCAAATATCAGAAGCTTTTATAAGATTCTCCTTGTATAAATCTACAGTACTGTATATGAATTCAAGTGACCCTCATGGAAGAGCAAATTTTCACTTAAGGGGCATAATTTGAAGAAAACTTGGTAGAAGACCTCTCACTGATGCTCCATTAAATTATCTAAGTTTTAGGCTTTGTGGTTTCAGACAAGAAGGTTTTTTAACTTGGTAGAAGACCTCTCACTGATGCTCCATTAAATTATCTAAGTTTTAGGCTTTGTGGTTTCAGACAAGAAGGTTTTTTAAGTTTTGCCTACATATGCCAATGTAAAATCAATTGACCTCCAGGGCAGGGACAAATTTGACCATAGGGATATAATTTGAACAAACTTGGTAGATACATACCAAATGCTACATACCAAATCTTAAAATAGTTTTGTTCAAATCAAGTGTGATGGACACACAGACTGACAGACAAACAGCCAAATCTGTATCCCTCCGCCTTCGGCATACAATAACAAGAGGACCATGATGGCCCTATATCGCTCACCTGAATATGACTGCTTTTAACAAAGTTGCTATGGACCTGGTTAATTGACCCCAGATGACCCATATTCAAACTTGGCCTAGAAATTATTGAAACAATCTTTCTGACAAATTTCAAGGTTATTTGAACTGAAAGCGTAGCCTCTAGAGTGTTAACAAGGTTTTTCCATATTTGGGCTCTGTGACCTAGTTTTTGACCCCAGATGATCCATATCCAAACCTGAGCTAGAAACCATCAAAACAACCTTTCTGACAAATTTCCAGGACATTTGAACTGAAAATGTAGCCTCTAGAGTGTTTACAAAGTTTTTCGATATTTAGGCTCTGTGACCTAGTTTTTTAATCCAGATGACCCATATTCAAAGCTGAGCTGGAAATCATAGAAGCAACTTTTCTGACAAATTTTCAGGTTATTTGGAATTAAAATCTTAACTCTAGATTGTTAACAAGGTTTTTCCATATTTGGTCTCTGTGACCTAGTTTTTGACCAAAGATGACCCATATTAGTACTTGAGCTAGAAATCATCAAAACAACCTGTCTGACAAATTTCCAGGATATTTGGACTGAAAATGTAACCTCTGGAGTGTTAAAATGGTTTTTACATTTTAGGGCTCTGTGACCTTGTTTTTGATCCCAGATGACCCATATCCTAATCTGGGCTAGAAAACATTGAAACAACCTTTCTGACAAATTTCAAGGACATTTGGACTGAAAATGTAACCTCTAGAGCATTAACAAGGATTTTCTACTTTTTGGCCCTGTGTCCTAGTTTTTGACCCCACATAACCCATATTCAAAACTGAGCTAGAAATCATTAAAACAATCTTTCTGACAAATTTCAAGGTTATTTGAACTGAAAATGTTAACTCAATGCGTGTTAACACCCTTTTTCCATACTTGGGGTCTGTGACTTAGTTTTTGACCCCAGATGACCTTTGTTCGAATCTGAGCTAGAAATCATTAAAACATTTTTTCTAACAAATTTCGAGAATATTTGGACTGAAAAGTAGCTTCTAGAGTGTTAACAAGTTTTTTTTCTATTTTTGGGCTCTGTGACCTAGTTTTTGATTTCAGATGACACATATTCAAATTTAACCTAGAAATCATTGAAACAACCTTTCTGACAAATTTCCAGGATATTTGGACTGAAAATGTTACCTCTAGAGTGTTAACAAGGTTTTTCCATATTTGGGCTCTGTGACATAGTTTTTGACCCTAGATGACCCAATTTTGAACTTGAGCTAAAAATCATTCAAACAACCTTTTTGACTAATTTCCAGGATATTTGGACTGAAAATGTAACCTCTAGAGTGTTAACAAGGTTTTTCTATTTTTGGACTCTGTGACCTAGTTTTTGAACCCAGATGACCCATATTCGAACTTGAGCTAGAAATCATAGAAACAACCTGTCTGACAAATTTCCAGATTATTTGGACTGAAAATGTTACTTCTCCTTCTACAAGAAGATTTTCAAAGTTTTCACTATATAAGCCTATGTAAAATTAATGACCCCGGGTTGGGGCCAAATTTGACCACAGAGGTATAATTGGAACAAACTTGGTAGAGGTCCACTAGACAATGCTACATACCAAATCTTAAGGCTCAGGGCCTTGTGGTTTCAGACAAGAAGATTTTTTAAGATTTTCCTATATAAGCCTATGTAAAACCAATGACCCCAGGGTGGGGCAAAATTTGACCCCAGAGGTATAATTTGAACAAACTTGGTAGAAGTCCACTAGACAATGCTACATACCAAATATCTAAGCTCTATTCCTTACGGTTTCTGACAAGAAGATTTTTAAAGTTTTTCCTATATAACTCTATGTAAAACAAGTTACCCCTGGGGCGGGGCCATTTTTGACCCAGAGGCCATGATTTGAACAAACTTGGTAGAGGTCCACTAGATGATGCTTTATACCAAATATCTTAGCTCTATGCCTTACGGTTTCTGACAAGAAGATTTTTAAAGTTTTTCCTATATAACTCTATGTAAAACAAGTTACCCCTGGGGCGGGGCCATTTTTGACCCAGAGGCCATGGTTTGAACAAACTTGGTAGAGGTCCATTAGATGATGCTTTATACCAAATATCTAAGCTCTATGCCTTACAGTTTCTGACAAGAAGATTTTTAAAGTTTTTCCTATATAACTCTATGTAAAACAAGTTATCCCTGGGGCGGGGCCATTTTTGACCCAGAGGCCATGATTTAAACAAATTTGGTAGAGGTCAACTAGATGATGCTTTATACCAAATATCTTAGCTCTATGCCTTACGGTTTCTGACAAGAAGATTTTTAAAGTTTTTCCTATATAACTCTATGTAAAACAAGTTACCCCTGGGGCGGGGCCATTTTTGACCCCAGGATCATAATTTGAACAAACTTGGTAGAGATCCACTAGATGATGCTTTATACCAAATATCAAAGCTCCAGGCCTTGTGGTTTCTGACAAGAAGATTTTTAAAGATCCAACTTGTAAAATCTGTTTTTAGCTCCTGTGACCCAGAAATGCAATGAACCGGAACCATTTGAACAAACTTGGTAGAGCTTCATGCAAGGAACATTCTAGGCAAGTTTCATTAAATTTTGCCCAGTGGTTTCAGAGGAGATGTCGTTTGAATGAATTGTGGACGACGGACGGACGGACGGACGGACGGACGGACGCCGGACAATCAAGGATCCTAAAAGCTCACATGAGCATGCTCAGGTGAGCTAAAAAAACTGAATGAGATAAACATGTAAGGTAAACACCACATTATAGAATGTTACAAAAAATCTGTGTTAGTTTCTATCTTAAAACTTGAAAGTTTTAGAAAAGAATCTCAAATGTTGGTGTTCATCATTATTTCATACCGCATCCTTGTCATTTCCAAGATTCATCCAGTACTTTTTAAAAACTGCAGAAAATGTAAGAGTTATCTGTAATTTTAGTCCTTGTAATATCTGTCCCTTAGTGACAAATCTAGAACTATTGCACATTTATACGTCATATTTGTTTAAATCATGTGTTATGTATTAAATTTTATTTAAAACTTTACCAAAGGAAAAGGATGTTTTAATATGTATAAAACTAAAAGGAAAGGCTGTAAACATGAAATGTCCGTTTCAACTACTGTAACTCGCTATAATGTCAATATATTCAAAACTGTTCTGTTACTGCAAAAAAAATATTTCTCCAACACCAATTTACATTTAACAGAGTTCAGACATATGATACTGGAGAAACATCACCAAACTTATCATCGTGCCTACCACAAAATCAGCTTTAGGCCTTGACAACAGGAAAATATATACCTTTGTCTAGAATAACTAAAGGTTGTTTTTACATGTCTCCTTTCAAAATGACAAAGGGGAGTTTAAATACATGTCTAGAAGCTTAACATTACTTCTTCAAGAGCAAATGCACATTACTAGTTCTCACAAGATGAAAACACTGTATGGTACAGCATACATGGCTGTAACAGTAAATGTGTTGGAACTAATTCAAAAGCAAATGCACATTAATAGTTCTCACAAGATGGAAACACTGTATGGTACAGCATACGTGGCTGTAACAGTAAATGTGTTGGAACTAATTCAAGAGCAAATGCACATTAATAGTTCTCACAAGATGGAAACACTGTATGGTACAGCATACATGGCTGTAATAGTAAATGTGTTGGAACTAATTCAAGAGCAAATGCACATAAATAGTTCTCACAAGATGAAAACACTATATGGTACAGCATACGTGGCTGTAATAGTAAATGTGTTGGAACTAATTCAAGAGCAAATGCTCATTAATAGTTCTCTCCAAATGGAAACACTGTATGGTACAGCATACGTGGCTATAATAGTAAATGTGTTGGAACTAATTCAAGAGCAAATGCACATTAATAGTTCTCACAAGATGGAAACACTGTATGGTACAGCATACATGGCTATAATAGTAAATGTGTTGGAACTTATTCAAGAGCAAATGCTCATTAATAGTTCTCACAAGATGGAAACACTGTATGGTACAGCATACGTGGCTATAATAGTAAATGTGTTGGAACTAATTCAAGAGCAAATGCACATCAATAGTTCTCACAAGATGAAAACACTGTATGGTACAGCATATGTTGCTATAACAGTAAATGTGTTGGAACTAATTCATGAGCAAATGCACATTAATAGTTCTCACAAGATGGAAACACTGTATGGTACAGCATACATGGCTGTAACAGTAAATGTGTTGGAACTAATTCAACAGCAAATGCACATTAATAGTTCTCACAAGATGGAAACACTGTATGGTACAGCATACATGGCTGTAACAATAAATGTGTTGGAACTAATTCAAGAGCATCAGAACACAAATATCCTTTACCAACTAACTGGTTTGTAATTTAGAAAACTCAATCACACTTCTATTTGAATACACAAGTAATACACTGATGTTACAAAACCTCAGGATGGATATCTTTCCTAAAACATATTTCAGCTCCTGTACTGTAATTCTTTCACAATTAATACAATTTAATAATATTATTGATATATAGCTGAGTGTGTCAGTCAATCTAATAATATCTTTTCATAGCTGGAAATTCTTCAATGTAATTTCCTTTAAGTGCTGGAATGTTAAAGTACCAAATCAACAGGTCAAATGATTCATACGATTTAGCCAATATTTCAAGCTTCTGCAAGTTTGGCACCAAACTCAGAGGATGGTATCTTGGTAAAGGCAACTGTAACTTGAGACAGAATGGTGATCTGTTCCAATACATCAAATCTCCCAGATCTTCATCTTCAACAAGCTTCAGAATTTTTGATAGCACTTCAGATGGTAGGTTCAGCAACAAGACTCTGAAAAACAAGAGGGCCATGATGGTCCTGGGATCACTCACCTGAGTACCTTGACTGTGGGTTTGCTGTTAAGCAAACATTAGAAGCAATATTTCATTTTCTTATTGAAGATATGTAGGTGCCTACAAACCAATAATGTAAACTATCAGTCAATTAATATTTGAAGGCTCTATGACAGAAAGTAGAAATATCTATTTTAAGCTATGGTGACACTGACCTTGACCCAGTGACATCAAGCCCCACCCATGAGTAGAGATTCATGCAAGGAACCTATATCCCGAATATCAAAGATATTGGTCCATAAATGAAGGCTCTATGAGGTAAAGTAGATTAAATAAATTTTTAGCCTCAGTGACATTAAACCTTACCTAGTAATCTGAAAAAGATGATTTTTTAAGATTTTCTTCCACAGAGCTATTTAAAACTTGTGACCCCTCGGGCAGGGCCAATAGTGACCCCAGGGACATTATTTGAACAAACTTGATAGAGGTCCACCAGATAATGCTTCAAGCCAAATTTTAAAACTCTATGCATAGCGGTTTCAGGCCAGACAATCTTAAAAGATTTTCTTCTATAGAGCTATTTAAAACTTGTGACCCCTCGGGCAGGGCCAATAGTGACCCCAGGGACATTATTTGAACAAACTTGATAGAGGTCCACCAGACAATGCTTCAAACCCAATTTTAAAACTCTAGGCATAGCGGTTTCCAACCAGACAATTTTAAAAGACTTTATTCAATACTGCTATGTTAAAATATTGACCCCTCGGGCAGGGCCAACAGTGACCCCACCGGACAATGTTTCCAGCCAAATTTTAAAACTCTTAGCCTTGTGGTTTCAGATGAGAAGATTTTTAAAGATTTTCTTCTATATTGCATTGTAAAACTTGTGACCCCTCAAGCCAGGCCAATAGTGACCTTAGGGATATAATTTGAACAAATTTTGTAGAGGTCCTAAATTATTTATTTTACACGAACTGGGAAGCAAGTTCTTGCAACTTATATTAATCCCTATCGATGACTATGCAATGCTTCATGCCAAATTTTGATACTCTAGGCTTAGTGACATTCGACAAGAAGATTTTTAAAGTTTTTCAATCCTGTTGCCAAAGCAACCAGAGTTCTAAATGGAATGGAATTCTTTTAATAACTGTGGTAAAGCTTCATGCAGGGCACATTCCTGCAAAGTTTTATCATCTTTCACCTAGTGATTAAGGAGGAGATGTTGTTTAAAGTACAAAGTTGACGACACATAATGCACAACACAGGACAGACACACGGCGACCACAAAAGCTCACCTTGAGCACAAAGTGCTCAGGTGAAAGTGCTCAAGGTGAGCTAACAAGAAAGAATAAGGATTACAAGAAGTGCCGCAATGCGACGAAAACCAGGTTTTCAATGACCAAGTATTGATGTGACAGGAATTAGGAAGAAATACGGCAGTGAAGTAAAAATGATACTGTTAGTTTAGTACCAACACAGAAAGTTGGTTTCAATAGTTCAATATAAAACTAAATCAGATACCTGAGTAGCAATTCCAGGCTGTATTTTCATGTAAGCTAAACACATGCCAAGTTGAGTATCAATAGGTCAAAGTGTGCTGAAGTTATTGAGTAGAAGCTGAAAATTCTATTGTAAGCAAGTGACCTTGAGCTAGCTCCCACATATCTAAGTAACAATCCCAAGCTGCATCTTAATATAAGCTACCCACACAGCAAATTTGGTGTCAACAGGTCAACGCAAACTCAAGTTATTACGTGAAAACTGAATTTCTTTTTAAAAGCAACAGTGACCTTGACCTTGTTCACAGACACCTGGGTAGCAATCCCAAGTTGCATCTTGATATCAGCTACCCAAATACTAAATTTGGTGTCAATAGGTCTAAGCAAACTCAAGTTATTATGCAGAGACTGAATTTCTATTTTTCAAGTTATTCTCCAGACAAAGAAAACTAACAAATGGCAATAACTGTGCAAACAGTGAAGATAGAGTTATAGCTCTTGTACATTGCACATCCACTCAATGTGCTTGACCATTGTATGAAGTTGCAACAATGACATTTACCCTGATCACAGACATCTGGGTAGCGTCTTCAAATAAGCTAACTCAAGTTATTATGTGGGAACTGAATTTCCCTCCAGTTTAGGCCACTGGAGAATTCTAAATCCTAGAACTGTACGTGGAAGTACAGTTTCTTCCAAATACAAATCTAAGTTAGCTGACATCAACAGACAGAAAAAAAGTTTTTTTTTTGTTATAAACGGTATGATTCATGCTCTTGTGACTAATGATTAAGATGCTTTAAGTTTGTCAGACAAAATAAAGATTGGCCAACCTCCTCATTATAACCTATTAATTGCTGGCATTTCTAAGTTCACATCAAGTTCAAACCCATCAGCAGATCTCAGTTAAACTTTCTGCCAGTGCCTGAAAAATTATACAGCAACATGTTAATAACCAGGAAAGCAATACACAAAAAACTTGCATTTAATATGCACTTTTGACAAAACTGTTAACTGTATAATCTATCTGGGTGACAGAAATAGTCTCTTTTTTTTAAGCGACATGCCCAATCAATCTGATCTCCTTTATTTTCTAAAACGTAAGGAGTAAACTTGCATTTTACTGTAGGCTTAAATGCCAGTCTCAGCTGATTTTAAACAAAGCACTATGGTTTTGTCATTACATAGGTACTAAACATTTAATTCCATGGTTATCTTGAAATGGAAAACAATCATCTTATTCAAAGTTACTGCATATTTCTGACTAGATTCTGTACTTTTAGTATAACAATACAATACAACAAGAAATTGGTAGAACCGATGGATGCTCCCCGAATAAATGCCAATTCCAAAAGGGCTATTGTTTAATATGTATTATAGTATAACAATACAATACAACAAGAAATTGGTAGAACCGATGGATGCTCCCCGAATAAATGCCAATTCCAAAAGGGCTATTGTTTAATATGTATTATAGTATAATAGTATAACAATACAATACAACAAGAAATTGGTAGAACCGATGGATGCTCCACCAGTATAACAATATAATACAACAAGAAATCGGTAGAACCGATGGATGCTCCCCGAATAAATGCCAATTCCAAAAGGGCTATTGTTTAATATGTATTTTTTTTAAAGTATGAAAAATAACAAAGGGCAATAACTCCTAAATTATGCAAAATAGAGTTACGGTTCTTGCACACTGCACTTCTCCTTATAGAGATCTATCTACCAATATAGTTTCATGTTAATATCTCTTATACTTTGTGAGATATGCCCCGGACAAAAAATAAGTGTGAGAAATTTCAAAAGGCAATAACTCAAAAATCAATATAGCCACGACACACCTCAGTTCCTCTCTTGACTCAAATTTCGTACCACAAAGACTGTTTTTTTAAAGTTGGAAACAGCCAGAAGTCACAAATTGCTAAGTCCGTGCTGTAGGGTGGGTGCGGTAACAGTTCGACGTCGAGTTTTTCTAGTGTATCCATGAAAACGTGGCTTGAATGGCTCGGAGCGTTGTCATGATGTAATATGCATCCGGACCTAAGTAGATGTGGGCCCTTTCTCCTTATTGCCGCCATGAGTTCCGTTCTAAGTAATGTTGCATAATAGTTCCCAGTGACTGTCGTTTTAGAGGAAAAAAGTGGTTTAGCACTACACCGTATGTATCACAGCATGTAATGGCCATAACCTTCCTGCCTGACTTGGAAATTATCGCTTTTGTAGGGGAAGACGAGGAAGGATGCTTCCAGACAGAACTCTGACATTTGCTTTCCAGTTCAAAAAAGTGAATCCATGTTTCATCACATGTTATCACTCGATTTAGAAAGTAATCGCCTTCTTCACGATACCTCCTGTCATACTGCTGACACACACATTTTCACCCTTACCCCCATCTGCTCCAACGTCATCAAACTAGGCACCCATCTTGCTGAAACGTGGCGCATTCCTAATCTATCAGTCATAATGCCCTGAGCTGTACTATATGAAATAATGAACTTATCTGCTACGTGCTCCCCACTTACTCATCTATCTCAGAGTATGTACTCCTGAATGGCAGCCACTGTTTCTTCATCTGTTACAGTCACTGGTCTACCTGCATGACTGTCGTCTTCAGTTGCCTCTCTACCGTCTTTAAACCACTTCATCCACTTTGAAATGGCACCTTTTGACAGAGCAGCCACTCCGTAAACTTTTTTTGAAAATCTTCACTAATATCAGAAAAAGACTTTCCGAGTTTTGTGTAAAACTTTATAACGATGCGCTATTCGTTGACGCTGTGTGACGCCATTTTTGAATGGACGCCCATAACGTGACGTTATTTACGGTTTATGACGTCATAAGTGATGACGTCAAAGTTGTGTACATAGTACGATTCAATTTGAAAATCTGTTTTCACAGCATTTAAAGTTTCATTTTTAACTGACCAGTAGTTTTGACGCTATTGAATTAGTTTACGAATTTATTGATGCACCCTCGTAGTTTAGGAGTTATGTTCCAGTCTAAGTGTGACAGACAGACAGACAGACAGAAGTTGCCAACTATATGCTCTCCCTTTCAGGAGTGTAACAACACAGAACGTACAAATACCTGCTTACAGGAAGAAAGAAAAATTTTAACCTGAAATCTCAGATGTCAACCAAATATACATCAGCAGCCACGTAGGGTCATATCGTATGATGACATTATCCAACCAGAAGAACCCATATTGCAGGACTCTGACGCCCACTTTGAACCTGTGGATGAAATAGTTCCAATATCAGAATATGTCCAACATGTAATAACATATATATCGAGAAAACACAAAATATTGTTTATAAAATTAAATGTTGCAGGAGTGATCCCTAATACAAGCTTTTAGACCCTATTAAATTCTCAGGAATCAGTGTTAGCTCAAATTCATGACTGTAATATTACAATCACCAATAATACAATTTTCATTGACCGTACTGGGAAGTACTTTGAATAGACCTTGAACTTTCTGAGAAATGGTTGTAACAAGTATAAACATCACAGAAAAAAAATCCTACTGGAATCCAGATATTATAAGATAGTGAATTGACCACCCAACTAGAGATCTTTGACAACTGCAATCAAGGAACACAGGAATCCAGATATTATAAGATAGTGAATTGACCACCCAACTAGAGATCTTTGACAACTGCAATCAAGGAACACAGGAAAAAAATAAGGTTTAGGTTTTATTGGGGTTTAACCCCAGTTTTAACAGCTAAGGTCATAATTATCATGGTGGTCAGTGCACCTAACCAGTGTTCCTGGGTATCCAACCAGTTTACTAACCAATTTCTCCGCAAGTGACTGACTACTTTCTCACTTGCTTCAGTGGTGAGGGAAATTTATTATGATCTATAGACACATTGTCTGAGATCAATTATCACAGAGAAATTTTGCCGGCCATACAGGAAAAAGAAATACAGATACTGAAATTATCTAAAAAGAATTTTAAAACAATTTTTTTTAGAGAGAAAAGAATGTATCTCCTACTGTTTTACATAAAAGCCAAAACCTTTCTTACCTCTCTTGTTAAAAATTGTCCATTATTCATTTAACAAACATTCTTGCCATTCAGGGGAGGGGTGGAAGGAAATGACATAATAACATAAAGATTTTGGCTATATTTATAGTGAGTGATAAGTTAATTAACAAAAGGAAAATTACATTGTACATAATTATACTACATTCATGTAATTCAGAGGACTATTGAAAAACAAGAGGGCCATGATGGCCCTAGATTGCTCACCTGAGTATTTTGGCTGTAGGTTTGCAGTTAAGCAATATTTCATGTTTTTAATTGAAAATATGTAAGCAAAGTAAATATAAATATTTAAATATGTAAAATATCAGTCAATAAATAAAGGCTCTATGACAGAAAGTAGAAATATCTATCATAAGCTATGGTGACCTTGACCCAGTGACCTAAAACCCTACCCATGGGTAGAGGTCCATGCAAGGATCCTATATACCGAATATCAAAGATATTGGTCTTTAAATGAAGGCTCTATGATGTACAGTTATAAACCTATTTTTAGCCTCGGTGACCTTTAACCATATCTAATAATTCGAAAAAGCTTGATAAAGCTTGTTTCATACCAAATCTTAGATCTCAGGGCCTTGTGGTTTCAGACAAGAAGATTTTTAAAGTTTTACTATATAAGCATTTGACACTGTGGATCATGGAATTTTATGCCACAAACTTAATATCATGGGTGTTGAGTCGGTGGAGTGGTTTCAGTCATATTTAACAGGTCGAAATCAAATAGTAAATGTGAATAATGCTATGTCCGAGTCTATGAATATCACATGTGGTGTGCCTCAGGGTAGTATTCTAGGGCCACTTCTATTTTTATGTTATGTCAATGATATGAGCATCAGTATTAGTAAAAAATGTAAACTTATTCTATATGCAGATGATAGTACTATATTGTTTTCACATAAGGATCCAGATGTTATAAGTAGTGTATTAGGCAATGAACTAGAAAACTGTAGCAAGTGGTTAGTTGATAATAAATTATCTTTACATCTTGGTAAAACAGAATGTATTTTATTTAGTTCTAAAAAGAAATTATCAAAAATTAAAAACTTCAGTGTGGAATGTAATAATCATACAATTGTATCTCAACCATCTGTTAAATATCTTGGTTCTGTGTTAGATAATGATCTTTCTGCTACTTCTATTGTTAACAGTATTGTGAAAAAAATTAATTCTAGAATTAGATTCTTATATAGACAAAAACACTGTTTAAATATGGACATGAAAAAGTTGTTGTGTAACTCTTTGGTACAATGTCATTTTGATTATGCCAGTTCTTCATGGTACAGTGGTATTACCAAACAGTTGAAGCATAGATTACAGGTAGCTCAAAATAAAGTTGTTAGATTTATTCATGGATATGATTTTAGAACGTCTTTAACTGTAAATGATTTCAGTAGTATCGGCTGGTTGAATGTTGAAAATAGAGTCAAACAGCTAAGACTCAATCATGTTCACAAAATATATAATAAGAAATGTCCATCTTACATGTATGAAAATTTTTGTTTAGTCTCTGATATGCATGGATACAATAGTAGAAATAGCAAGTGCAACTTCTATGTACAACCAGCTAATAGTTTTACCATAAATACTTTTTATTATCAAGCTGTCCAGGATTGGAACAGTCTTCCACTTTGTATTAAGAATGTGAGAAATAAGTTTGAGTTTAAAAGAAAAGTGAAATCCATGCTCACAGATAATATGAAACTTACAGAAGAATCTGATTTTATATTTTATTGAGAATGTCCAGTTTTAAACTGTTTTTTAATATGATTGGTTTAGCATTATATATATATGTCTTTTTACTTATGCTATGTCAACAGGGCATAAGTAGTCAATATACTGTGATAATTATTCTTCAATTGCACTATGTGATATTTGGTTCAGTGCTTAACTTGATCTCAAGACTTCAAACGCAACTTGAATCTATAACTTTTTTTTAATTTATATACTAATTTTACTCATGTTCTTAAAATGCGGCCATCATTTTTGTACCTTGACTTTTATCAATAGGACCCCATTGGAAATAAGTTGCAAAACTTTATGGGTCATCCTGTGTGATATATATGTCTAGAGATCAAATTAATTAATTTATTAATACTCTGTTATCTGTAATTAGATAAGAATATGTGATATTTGTTACTGTGATATTGGCTAATGTTAAAATTATTTATAATTTCTGTATGTATCATGTATGACATATATATTTGCACAAATAAATCAATCAAAAAAAAAAAAAAAAAAAAGCCCATGTAAAATCCATTGACCCCCGGGAAGTGGCCAAATTTGACCCAAGGGGCATAATTTGTAAAAACTTGGTAAAGGTCCACACGACAATGCTACATACCAAATTTTAAGGCTCAGGGCCTTGTGGTTTCAGAAAAGAGGATTTTTAAATTTTCACTATGTTAAATAAGTTGACCCATGGGGCGAGGCCAAATTTGATCCCAGGGGCATAATTTGAACAAACTTGTTAGAAGTTCACAAGACAATACTACATACCAAATCTTAAGGCTCAGGGCCTTGTGGTTTCACACAAAAAGATTTTTAAAGTTTCACTATATAAGCCTATGTAAAATCCATTGACCCTGGGGTGGGGCCAAATTTGAACAAACTTGATAGAGGTCCACTAGACAATGCTATATACCAAATCTTAAGGCTCAGGGCCTTGTGGTTTCAGACAAGAAGATTTTCAAAGTTTTTCCTTTAAGTTGCCATAGCAACCAGAGTTCTTGATGGAATTGAATTCTTTGAACAACTTTGGTAAAGCTTGATGCAAGGAACATCCCAGGCAAGTTTCATCAAATTTGGCCCAGAGGTTTCAGAGGAGATGTGGTTTGAATGAAATTGTTGACGGACGCCAGACAACGACCGGTCACAATAGCCCACCATGAGCCAAATAAATTAGCACATAGGTTAATGCTTAAATTTTTTCGACAATTGGATCTCAAGGTGAAGGTCATTCAGGGGTCAATCTGATTAAAAGTATGAAGTATATCCACTTACTATTGTGGAAGTTATGGCCAGTGTTAAACTTTTTGGACAATTGGATCTTCAAGGTGAAGGTCATTCAGGGGTCAATGTCAAACAAATAAAGGTCAGTGGGAAGGTCTTGTCCAAAGGGGTGCTGTGTCCAAGGATGAAGTAAATCCACTCACCAATCTGATTAAAATCATATCCTAAACATTGCTATGCTATTAGGATCTGAGGACGACCAATGGAAGGTCACCTTCTCATGACCTATCCATCAGCCAGTCAGAGCAACGCTTCCACCCTCATGGAATAAATGTACAACTTGTGAAAATCTATTTATATAGATGGGATCCCAAACAATTATCTGCCATGTATAAACTGTCACTGAACTCAGTTAAATTTATTTGTCAAGATCTTCCAAATTATTGAAATTAATGTTTGTGCACAATATTATTTTTTCTAAATATCTAAGCATTTTCCATTTCCGATACAAACACTGTGATGCTAGATAAGTTTACATGCTGTTTGAACACGCCGTGTGTACATGCAAGCTATGGAGACACGTCAAAAGCTGCAGTGTCATTGGCTGGGATATAAATAACAATAGTTCAAATTCCAGGTTATCGTGAAGACAGAAATTGTTAAACTTTTCGGACAGACTGATGAAGGGACTGATGGATGGACAGTTCAGAAACTATATGCCTCCCTTCAGGGGCATAACAATAACTAAATGTAGGCAAAAACAGGAGACCACTTATAGCATGTTTGTGTGGTGGGGTAACAGATTATTACCTGTCTTCAACAGCAACACCTCATGGAGATGGCGTTATTGCTTCCAATTTAAAAATTGTCTGAAGAGTACTAAATGACAGTAATAACATTGGATTTTGATGCATTTATTTAGTGTAGCCAGTAAGAAATATTCTTATTACCTGGACCATTTTCATTGCAAAATTAGACTTAAAATAGTGTTTTTGGATGGTGGCGAAAAAAATGCACTGCACTTCTGTTGTTTATTCTGTATGCTTATGGTGATCGAGGAGTTACTCCAACTGGTACATTGATAAAATTTCTGATTCCTGTGGCCAAATATTTATGACTGAATATCTAAAATTTTAGTTATTGATTTTCATTGTCTACTTTATCTTTGCCTTGTTCTAACATGCTTGACAATAATTATTTGTTTAAAAGCTGCTGTCTTTCATCATAATTTAAGTATATTTCAAGTTTTTGGTATATTTGTGTGTATTTGGGTATTTCGTGCCGCCGTTGTTTAGATATTAAACCAGATCTCCGCATTTGTTTTCCCAGTTAATATCCCATGACAGTTGTCAAACTCGGTCTCAATCGAAAGGTCTACTAGTATTCTACCCAGTTATCTACCTACTCTTACTAGATTCTTCGTTTTCATGCTCTAGTCGTCAAAATATTTATCAACAGAAACATTAAACTGCTCTCATATTGCGACATGTGATCTACTTCCGGTCTGCTCTAAAGCGCGACTATGATTCCTTGTTCGAAATTTAATCGAGTTCAGAGGAGTATATCCACTGATATTATTTTCCGGCTGACGTAATTGGAACATACAAAGACTAAATAAGCCGCCGATTTTTGGAATCTTTTTCTTGATCAATCGTGACCTCCCTTAATGTAAAAAAGTGCCAAATTTTGTGTAGATTGTAACAGGTGATGTACCGGTTTTCAAGTTTAATTACTATAAGTTAAAGTAGACACAACTTCAACTACAACTTATTACAACCAAAAGGAGAGATCGCTGTGACTTCACACGGCAAAAACAGATGCGATGTCTGGTGAGAAAAAACAGTAAAATAAACAATGGTTGAGTACAGTACAGGAATTTCTGTTTCAGTATCATAATTATCACCTTTAACATCAAGAGATATCTGGAAATAAAAGGTTGAACAAATATGTTGTTGTTGTTCTTTAAAAAATGGGCATTAACTTAGTTATAATTTGTCTGAACAGACAGGTCTTCAATTTAAAGATATATATTAAATTTCTTTTTCTTTTTATTAGCATCTGCAAACAAAATAGGGTGCTGTAGCATAAGGTTCCTTAAAAATTCAGTAAAAACCGTACACTCAAATGGACTCAAGTCCATTTGAATTTTCCTTGTTCCAGTTGGACTGGTGAGCTTGTCTCTCATTAAATTATGAGCAAGTGAAGTATACAATGTAGAAAAATCATAAGTTGACAAAGAGAACCCCTGTAAATGATTTGATTTAAGCTTATCTAAAACGTCACCCAAGTTTTTTTTTTTTTATAAGCCAAACTAGATTTTGCAAGTGGTTTCAAAAACTTTTCACAATACCTAATGATATGTTCTTTTATGGCTGTAAGACAAGATGTAAAGAGCACGGATAATTTAGAAGTTGTGCAAGAACTGGAATTAGAGATAAATTTTGCTTTATATGGTATTTTGTGCATAACATTGTAGGTACTTTATCTTGTTTCAGTTCAACACTGATTCTAAATTTTTGAATTTGTAGAGTGTGTGCAGAAACAATTTCACTCTCTGATGAAGAAGTCAGGATATAAGCATTAGGACTATTTAGCTCTTTAATTTAAATATAAATATAGTGTATCCGTCATACTATACTATGATTACATTATTTGCAGCCTTATCAGCAGGTGCCAATACAAATCTGTTATGAAAGTCGAGATCTTGAATTCCCTTATATTAAGTTCTGCATTTTATCAAGTTCTAGCTTACTGTTAATGTTTTAACCGAAAACTCGGTTTTAATTAAATAAATCGACATCTTCCCGGTTTACCTCTCTGTTTGGAAGGGAAATAACCGCTGCGTGAAGTGTGCTTTACTGGCGCTCCGTAAATGCACGTGCACATCGAAGCGGACACATTTTGAAACGACAAAAACAGTTCGAACAAAATATTTGAACATTCATACAAGGTATTTTTACTTGCTTTTAGAAATTATTATTCCGATGCATGAGGCAGAATTGTTTAGTTTTTTGCTTCATTTTATTCAGCATTACGACTTATAGCAAGCCATCTCGTTTGCTTGACACAAGTTTTCGCGAATTTTCGATTGCGATCCTATGTAATTTCGTTAGTAATCCCGTTAGGTCAGGGTTTCCATTAAGAGGGCAAAGGTTGAATCTTTTGCTTTCACATTTGGCATTTTTTACTTCAAATATCAGTGAACAAAGTTTTTCATAGTCAAAGCAGGTAAGAAAAATTCTTATGGTTGATTTTTGGATATTTTTGGCACATTTCTGGCCTTATTTTAAGTCAGTTCTTCTCTATGGTAGCTCTCCTGGATGTTGCTCAAGATTGATCACAGCGACTGGATTTGTTAAATTTTCTTTTAATAATAGCATTCATTCCTTACAATGTATATCAATCAAGGGCAGGGCTCGACAAATGTTTTTGAAGCAACTAGTCCTGCAGGACGAGCAGCTCAGAATTTTCACTCACCCTGCTGCAATTAGTACTCGTCCTGTAGTTCACTAAGGAAAAAGCAGTAAACTGATAATTTTGTATAAATCCCCTTCTCCCTGCCGAATATGCGCCGATAATTGCATTGTGGCATTTAAAAAAGTTCTGAGATTAAACATCCATCTTTTTTTTACAGCAATAAAATTCGATGTGTGCGGTACTACCGGATTTTCTGCAGGGAGTTTTTAGCTACCTGATCATAACGGAACTGGACAGATTTTAGCACTGCATGCAATAAATCAACATCTGGTTTGCGCATCGGCTGCAGGAATTATTTTATGTTCTATTTCATGTGTGCTTTAAACCGCAAAATTTATTATTTTGGCTAAAAATTCCACTCGTCCTGCAGGACGAGCCCTGCCGGAAGATCCACTGGCCCTTAGTCAATTTTTACTCGTAATTACGAGCGGACGAGTGGATTTGTCGAGTTCTGAAGAGTCAGTGCAGGCACGGATTTACCGGGGGGGGGGGGCTTATGGGGCCCCAAGACCCCCCCCAGCTGGCCCATTCGTAAAAAATAATAGGGCTTATTTTTAAAGACACTCAAACATTTTTTCAGTTCTTTTCACCTCGTAACAGAAACACACTCAACCTTTCAATTTGCAACGGTCATGCAATATTGCGTAACAACTGATAACAAGGTCGCAACTTTATAGCCGTGTATATTAAACAATGTACCGCATATTCGGTGGCACGGATTATCAGAGAGTTCTCCAGACTGATCATGATGTATAGTTTTCAAGCGTCTATTAACCTTGACGTATTTGATTAAGTTGTTAAATGAACGTCTGCTGACCATGATCAGTTGCCTGATGATACTGTGATGACATTGTTATTTGTTATGCCAATTAATTTATTGATAAATTATTTGTTTCAGAGGACTTAATAAATATAAAATAAAAAAAGTTAAAACTTGCAGTGATTTTTTTACTTTTTTTGGCAACAGCCCATGCCTTTCAAATTGGGAATTTTTAGCGCGATAAACTTCAAAATTGGGAAAAATTAACAACACTTTAAAAACTATTTAAACAGTTTTATTTTTTTGTTCATTTGCTGAATGACAAAATCTTTCAATTACAAGCTTTACACTTGAATCTTTCTATTTTTCATTCCCTTAAAGCTGTCCACTAAACGTTCTAGTTTCTCATTATTCAGTTCATTTCTTTGGTGACATAAACGCATTACAGCGTCCAAACTGCGCTGAGTAAGACGATTTCGCTTCTTAGTTAGAATATTTGACATCAGGGAAAAACTCCTTTCAACCACAGCGATTTCTGACATGTCTGACTAAGATCATTAGCTTTTCTGAAAGACTCTCGTATGTCTGGAATGCCTGATGCGTATCTGCTTTTGATTTTCTTAACGTAGTACTTAGAATTATGAGACATTTTCACACATCCGACATTTTCTTAAACAAGCCGAATAAGCGTCTACCGACTGCGAGGAAAGTCAAACTAAATGCCGTACTATGCCGTTACCCATGCACGCCGCGTCGGTTGAAATTTCTGCCGCGAGATAAGTCGGGATTTCATGATTATTTGTATGTTTTTATTTCAAATTTCACAAGAAATAAATCTGACTGGGAAAAATCTTCTGCTTTTTGTGAATTTTCAAGCATTTTTTTTGGAATTTTAGCCATTTTTGGCAATTGGGAAGACGCCGAATTTCGGAGTCAAATCGGCGCAAAAAAAATCACTGACTTGCCATACCGTATTTTGTTTTTTGCTTAAGCTGAACATTTCAAAGAATACCAGTATATTTCTTTTAAGTTCTCACACAAATTTCATTATATTTTTATGCCATTTACTCAACCATTTTAGAAAATTTTCTTCAGGGAGGCCCCCCCAACCCCCCCTTCCATACCTTCCCTCAAGCCCCCCCAATCAGAAATTTCTGGATCCGGCCCTGCAGTGTAGCTTAAGGTCTTCAGCGTACACGATTTATATACTGTTACAGGACGTGTACTTTTAAGTCAACGCCGTAGGGAAAGTCTACCAATAATCGTAAAATTCAGCACTCCACTGCCATCTTGCCAAAATGTTTGACCACGTGATAATGAGAATGACCTTGATGGGTTCATCAGCGCGGACGGTTAAGAAAACAATACAATGTGCTTTTAACTCCGCAGCATTTGTTTACAAGTATCCAAGAGAATTATCATTGCAAGAGTGCCATAATATAGACCCAATGCTTTCTGTGACACTTGTCATTTGTCAAATTTATACACGTATAGTTTCATTACTTCTACAAACAGGCGCTGCCAAGCAGTTTGTTTATGATTAAGTCTAAAAATAGATAGTCATGTTTGTTTTTTAAACAGTTCGTGCGGTTACGTCATATGAGATCTCCCGAAGCTGCTGACTGTAAGACGGAGAAACTGATATTTCTCTGCGAAACAAGGAATTTTATTTTATTTATTAATATTTCAATAGTTTAAATAGTATGAAATGATATTGAACTGATTGTTTTATCGAATAATGCACAGAATTAAATTGTGAAAAGGGTATTTGCGAGGTAAAACAACGTTAAACAAATGTGTGTTATTCTGGTTAGGTTTCGCAACGGGTCTGATTCAAACCTTTAATGCCACATCATATAAATGAACAAAATGTTAAAAAAGCGGCTTATAAAGTTTGGAAGCTAGAACTAGGGTCATTGTAGTCAAGCTAATTGTGCGCAAGTCAAGATATTATGTAATCTTTTGTATGGGTCAATATCGTGCCTCTGCGTACAACATAGAAAGTACCTTTTCTATGGTGAAAGTTCCGACCAAATTTTGTTCGCTGACTTAAAAACTAGAGAGATAGCTTCAGTCTTAAAAGTAAGAGTTTGTACTACTGCTGGTGAAAGTCCCTTTCAAAATGGACTAAGTGAAAGAAAGCATGCCATTACAGATGTGATGATGCTTAAAACTAGAGGCAGATAATCCTGGCACTAATGTCCAAAGGGTTCTCTCTTGTGCAAATATGGCTAAAACCTCCCTTCAGACGTGGAACAGTTTCAGCAGACATCAGTTGGTGTTTCGAAAAATCCTAACATACCGAATATTTTCAAAGATAATCCACCTGCTTTTTGATGGTTGGTTGGTTGTATTGGGGTTTAACGCCAGTTTAACAGCTAAGGTCATATCTGGGTAGTCAGTCCATCTAACCACTGTTCCTGGGTGTCCAACCAGTTTATTAACCAATTTCTCTGCAAGTGACTGACTACTTCTTCACTTGCTTCAGAGGTGAGGGACAAATTACCAATAGATCAATTATCACGGAGAAATTTTGCCGGCCCTGATGAGGATTGAACCGGGATCATCAAGATTGACAATCCGATGCTCTACCGATTGAACTAGCCGGGCCAGTCACCTGCTTTTGAAGGATTAAGATCAAGTGAAGTATTTGCAAATGCTTTGAACCTTCATTGAAACAGAATGCAGTGACAGAATAAAGCGAGCATTGCAATAAAAAAGACTCCAAGCAGAACTTTGAGAAAGGAGATTTAGTGTTCTACGAATGGGAAGGGAAGGGCAGGTGGCTTGGGCCTTGAAAATTAGTATTTCAAGGTAGAAAGGTAGTATTTGTGAGACATGGAGGAGTGTTTTTGTTCTTGTGTCATCAGAAACTTCCAGGATATTATAATGATTGAATAATAAGTCTGATATATATTGGCAATGTTTATTTTTCTTTTTTAAGTTATTTTATGTTTTCATTTAAAAGTTGTAAATATTTTTTCTTATACTTTTTAAGAATATTTTTTTTCATTATTTCTTTTCATGTGTGCACATGTAATAAAAAATTATTATTATTTATGTAGTTAAAGCAAAACAAGAGAAGAAAGCATAATTAATGTTAATTTGATTTTATATAGTATCAAGGGAGAATACTCTGTTAACCTTGCGTTAATTTAATATTACATTGTATCAAGGGAGAATACTCTGTCAACCTTATTCATATTAAGCAGACAGTTGAAAATCTTATCAGGAAGTGTCTTCGTGGGCTAATCAGATAATTGTTTACAGTAAATAATCCGACCTTTTTCTGTGTTTTGTTGGACTGTTTGAGTATCAAATAGATGTTTTCTGGCATTTGTGGTATGTTCACAACACTCTAGTTCATTTTCCAAAAGGAGGCATATAGTAACTGAATTGTCTGTCCGTCAGTCTGTCTGTCCCCATTTTGTCAGGAGCAAAACTCCAAAAGTATATAAAGCATTGACTTCAAACTTGTTAAAGAGCTTGTTGGCGATGGGGTGAAATGCAGTGCTCAATAACCATTACTGTAGCCGTGCTAGTTCTTGTGTTATCTCTCTTTTTCAGTTTTCCTTGTCTGGCAATTTTCTCAAAGTATACATGGAACTGGCTTCTAACTTATGGAATATAGATTGCTGGTGATGTTGCGGAGTGCATTGCAGAAGAACAATAACTCCAGCTCACTTACATTTTGAGTAATCTCCCCTTTTCAGTTTTCCTTGTCAGGCCATTTTCTCAAAGTATACATGGAACTGGCTTCTAACTTATGGAATATAGATTGCTGGTGATGTTGCGGAGTGCATTGCAGAAGAACAATAACTCCAGCTCACTTACATTTTGAATAATCTCCCCTTTCCAGTTTTCCTTGTCCGGCCATTTTCTCACAAAGTATACATGGGATTGGCTTTAAACTTGGAATACAGGTTGTTGGTGAGGAGATGGAGTGCAGTGCACAAGAACCATAACTCCAGCTCACTTATATATTGAATAATCTCCCTTTGTCATTTTTCCTTGTCTGCCCATTTTCTCACAAAGTATACATGCGATTGGCTTTAAACTTGGAATATAGGTTGTTGGTAATGAAGCAGAGTGCAATACTTAAGAAACATAACTCCAGTTTACTTACATTTTGAATAATCGCCCTTTGTCATTTTTGCTTGTTCTTTTTGTGTTTGCTGTATAGTATAATTACTGCTTCACAGTGTCTCAACCAAAATGTTCTGTCAGGCTTCTGTTTACCAGAAATATGAATTTTATTGAACTTTAATCATATAACTGTAAGTGTAAACATAGAACTTAGAAACTTGTTTAAATTACTGAACATTTTGATAATTATGTTTGATACTTAGAGAGTCTTTTTACTCAATTAAAGTCATTATGTTTCTATATTTTTTAGGTGTATATACATGTACATTTTATTCTTGTGAAATTTTAATTCTTTAAAAAAAACATGATATAAGTTTTCACTATTGAGCAAGATGATGTAAAAGTAAGCTGATTACAAAGTATCATGTCTTACTCAATATATTTTCCTGCAAAAGAATTATGTTTGTGAAAACTTGCTTATAAAAAATGAAATTATTTGCTTTATAATTTTTGTTTTAAAACATGCGCAAGATAATCATGATACTAATGTAATCCTGTTAATTTCAATATATCGTACATCTTTTCATAATTCTTTAAAACTTTGCTTGATTATTTTTCATTGCATGCATTCAAAATTTTATATAAATAAAGACAATGGGCATTATTTGCCTAAAATTCCAAATAGGCCTCCCAGTTTGCAGGAATGTAGAAGAACATTAAATAATACTTAACTTGACCCCTGAATGACCTTCACTCTGAAGATCCAGTTGTCCAAAACTTTGACATTGGCCATAACTTCTTTATTAGTTAGTGGATTTACTTCATACTTGGACACAACACTCCTTTGGACAACACCTTTCCACTGACCTTTATTTATTTGACCTTAACCACTGAATGACCTTCACCTTGAAGATCCAGTTGTCCAAAAACATTAACATTGGCTATAACTTTCTTATTAGTAAGCTACCAGTGACCTTGCAGTGCCATGTTTTGGGGGCATTCATGTCTGTGACACATTTCTTGTTTTATTTGAAGATACCTTTAAGTAGTTATGTGCCTGTTGAAAGGGACAGCAATTTTACGGCAAATTACATGAGTCACAATTCTGCAACTTTCACAGTGCACCTCTTTAAGGGGAGATTACTCTCTTAGAAGATACATGAATGGTTACTTTCTTTTTTAATCTGAAAAGAAGAGGCAGAATGCTCTAAATTCATATAAATTAATGCAGAATCAGCTGGTACCAGCAATGTTTGCCTTCCTGTGAGATGTCATTGCTTTAACATTGTGGTCTATGGGAGAACCATTTACATCTCTCCAACCTATAAGGGGGCAGGGGACATACTGGAACTTTGGCCCTATGAAATTTCTTAATAAAACGGACTTGGTGTTTTGAAGGTATTGAAAATTATTGAGAATGTTTTGTCAGTGTAATTCTGTGTCATTTGTGTGTAGGAAATGAGGAATATTTCTGGCTTTGTGCACGAAACTAAACATTTTGTAGCTTTGTATGCATTTTTTGACTCTTCAAAAGGAGGTATGGAAACTGAAAATGTATACATTGACTGCTGCTGCAAAACCGGTGAGGGACTTAAATTTTATTTTGTGGAAAATCTAAACGTATGACCGCTACTTTATTGGGCATTTTTAAAGTTTTCAGTAACTGCACTGCAGATAAATATTAACATTAAATAAAATTGCGGCTATTTTGAATATTGTACATCTTCATGAAGTTTGGCCATATTCAGCTTTTTCCACTGTGATTATGGGTGGGTGGGGGAAATATAAATGGCGATCAGATTTTATTATCAGAAACAATGAATGGAAACAGTTATTTTCTTAAATGTATGTTACAGTACACGCAGCGCAGACTTTGACGTTGTTAACATTGTTGCGGGGGCCGGTATCGTCTCCGGGTGGCCAGTCACGGTGGACTGAACACCCGAAATTTCGGGTGTCCGCTAAAATGACCACCGCGACAACCGCCGAGGGGTATGATCACCGCGTGTTGCGGTGACAGAACCCCGCGTGTCCCCGCGATGTTCTTACTTGGAGATTACTGCATTTAAACATACTCAGATTACAGTACATGTACGTGGTTTTATTTTTACTCATTCTTATTTTACTTACATGTATTTTGTGGCTAACTTCAGTTGGTCAAATTAAAACCAAATTTCAAGGAAATATGTGGTGTTGGTTTATTGTGTACTTTCGTTTTTGGAATTTTTGAAAAACGCTTGTAAATGTTACTATATAGCAAAATCGATCAATAATTTTTGCCAAGCGCCTAGACGATACAGATGTCGAAAGAAGTTCAACACGCGTTGACCTAAAAACACAGACAATTCATTTTCTGAAAATATGATCAGCTGTTTCCGGAAGCAACTGCTTTGAATGGTTATTCTTTGCGTAAACAAAAAGGAGCGTTCGTACATAAATGCATCATAATTAGAGTGGATTTGTTCGAATTTTGACAGTTTAAATTAGAAATATTATTTTTTCGCAGTTTGATGATCGTTAGTAATTTATTTGCGAGTGGATTAACACAACGCGGCACCGATTGAAGATTTGAAAATATATTAATTGCAGCAATTAAAGTTAACAAGATGGCATGTAGATGTGTAAATCTATTCATAATCGGCTGTGTTACCCTCAATCATACAACCAAACATCGAACGTCAACAAATAAAAGTTTAACTGGATGGGGTATTAAAAAGAAAAAGAAACAACTTCAACTGGTAATAATTACGTGTTTTTTGTAACTCATCTGAAAAAAAAAATAGGGGAAAGTAAAATTGTGTTGCGACTTCGTTTTCCGGACACTGCAAACCCCCGGGACCCGACGCGGCGACATGGCGCGGTACTGATCACCGTGGATGGCCGCGCTGACCACCGCGTTTTATACGAATGAACACTCGACGCGGTGGTCATTTTGGTCTTCAACGCGGACAGTAAATCGCGGGGACGGGTGTTCGTTGTCAAAGTCCGCGCTGCGTGTACTGTATATATCCTTGAATAATGCAAAGTGACAGGTTTGTTGCTTGTGTAGAATGTTTTGAAATAATAAGAATGGTGTTTACAGCCACTCGGACCTTAGAAATTGCTCACTTTTATGTCCCCTGCCCCCTTAATTAAGGAAAATTTTCAGTTTTTGAAATGCATCAGAATTGACCAATTTTTGCTCAGAAACTTTTCCGACACCAATGTTATTTATTTTGGAAATCAACAGTAGGATTAACCATTTTGTTTAAATCATACAGCCTTTTAAGTCAAGGGAGGTAAAAAATAAACTGAAAGTCTGCAAAATTTGTCCGATTTGCAAACATCATGGAATTGCAAATTTCTCCATTTTGTAGCTATAGGATTGCGTGAATAGACATTTTAGCGCCATAAGGACTGAGATCTCTTATAAAATGCCTTTCCATGATCATTTTTCATATAAATATCCTAAAAATAACAGTTTTTCTTCTGTTCTTACTTGAAACGGTTGTAATGGCCATTTACCTCTTCAATTTATCTCTTAATCATGACGAAAAACTCCGTATTCACTCACTTATTGCGAAAAAACTTAGTAATCAGAGCAGCTGTATGATATAGAATGCCATGGTGGATACAAATGAGTAGAAAATGTGGGGTTTTATAGGATTTGTCTCCCTTCCATGTTGGCAATGTAAACAGTGATTCAACATTAGGCGTAATGGTTTATCTCTTAAATCTTTTTACTTATATTCTTTTGACCGTCTGTTAGTTTATAGTGAATTGTTACGGATGCATTAATAACATTAGAAATGATATATCCGTGCAATTGGTGTGTGCAATGCAGCTAGTATGATATATCGGCATTGTTGAAGTCTGATTTGAGGTAGAATTCATCTTGTGCAGAAAATTAGAGTTTCATGCTTACGGTTTGATTATGATTTCTTTTGATAATGCTTAGAATCATCTACAAAATTGCTTTAATTCTTGACATTGTGCTGGAAGCAAGAAAACAGATATTCATTTAGTTTCCTGGCACATAGAAAGGAATAAGTGATTCTGCAGAAATGGCCATTGTACAAGTTATTTCCCTTGAAATGAGGTCTTTTTCTACAACTGTGATAAAATACAAAGGAAACACACGATTTAATTCTCAAAGTTACCGTTTAATTCAGAATACTCTATATTTTAATACATTTACAGCAAATATGATAATAGGGACCACATTAAAATACTTAAGGGGGCAGGGGACATATTGGAACTTTGGCCCTATAAAATTTCTTAATAAAACAGACTTGGTGTTTTGAAGGTATTGAAACTTATTGAGAATGTTTTGTCAGTGTAATTCTTTGTCATTTGTGTGTAGGAAATGAGCAATATTTCTGGATTTGTGCACGAAACTAAACATTTTGTAGCTTTGTATGCATTTTTGACTCTTCAAAAGGAGGTATGGAAACTGAAAATGTATACATTGACTGCTGCTGCAAAACCGGTGAGGGACTTAAATTTTATTTTGTGAAAAATCTTAACGTATGACCTCTACTTTATTGGGCATTTTTAGCTCACCTCAGCACAGCTCAAGGTGAGCTATTAGGATGGTTGTTTGTCCGGCTTCCTTGGCATCCGTCTTGCATCGCCAACAATTTGACTTAAACAACATCTCCTCCTAAACTGCTAGGCCAGCATTGATGAAACATGCCTGGGATGTTCCTTGCATGAAGCTCTACAAAAGTTGTTCAAAGAATTCAATTCCATCTAGAACTCTGGTTGCTTTGGGAACTCAAAGGAAAAACTTTGAAAATCTTCTTGTCTGAAACCACAAGGCCCTGAGCCTTAAGATTTGGTATGTAGCATTGTCTAGTGGACCTCTACCAAGTTTGTTCAAATTATACCCCTGGGGTCAAATTTGGCCCTGCCCTGGGAGTCAATTTATTTTACATAAGCTTATATAGTGAAACTTTAAAAATCTACTTGTCTGAAACCGCACATGGCCCTGAGCCTTAAGATTTGGTATGTAGCATTGTCTAGTGGACCTCTACCAAGTTTGTTCAAATTTGGCCCCTGGGGTCAAATTTGGCCCCATCCCTGGGGTCAATTGATTTTACATAGGCTTATATAGAGAAAACTTTGAAAAATCTTGTCTGAAACCACAAGGCCCTGAGCCTTAAGATTTGGTATGTAGCATTGTCTTGTGGAGCTCAACCAAGTTTGATTAAATTATAACCCTGGGGTCAAATTTGGCCCCAGCCCGGGGTCATTGGTTTTACATAAGCTTATATAGGAAAAACTTCGAAAATCTTCTTGTCTGAAACCACAAGGCCCTGAGCCTTAAGATTTGGTATGTAGCATTGTCTAGTGAACCTCTACCAAGTTTGTTCAAATTTGGCCCCTGGGGTCAAATTTGGCCCCATCCCTGGGGTCAGTTGATTTTACATAGGCTTATATAGAGAAAACTTTGAAAATCTTTTTGTCTGAAACCACATGGGCGTGAGCCTTAAGACTTGTTGTGTAGCATTGTCTTGTAGACCTCTACCAAGTTTGTTCAAATTATACCCCTGGGGTCAAATTTGGCCCCACCCCGGGGTCATTGGTTTTACATAGGCTTATATTGTGAAAACTTTGAAAATCTTCTTGTAGAAGCAGAGGTAACATTTTCAGTCCAAATAATCTGGAAATTTGTTAGAAAGGTTGTTTCTATGATTTCTAGCTCATATTCGAATATGGGTCATCTGGGGTCAAAAACTAGGTCACATAGCTGAAATATGGGAAAACCTTGTTAACACTCTAGAGGTAACATTTTCAGTCCAAATAACCTGAAAATTTGTCTGAAAGGTTGTTTTAATGATTTCTAGGTCAAGTTGAAATATGGGTCATCTGGATTCAAAAACTAGGTCACAGAGCCCAAAAATAGAAAAAAAACTTGTTAACACTGAAGAGGGTACTTTTCAGTCCAAATATTTTGGAAATTTGTTAAAAAGGTTGTTTTAATGATTTCTAGCTCAGGTTCGAATATGGCTCATCTGGGATCAAAAACTAGGTCACAGAGTCCCAATATGGAAAAACATTGTTAACACTCTAGAGTTATCATTTTCAGTCCAAATATCCTGGAAATTTGTCAGAAAGATTGTTTCAGTAATTTCTAGCTCAATTTTGAATATGGGTTGTCTGGGGTCAAAAACTAGGTCACATGGTCAAAAAGTAGAAAAACATTGCTAACACTCTAGAGCTTACATTTTCAGTCAAAATATCCCAGAAATTTGTCAGAAAGGTTGTTTTGATGATACATGTATCTAGCTCAGATTTGGATATGGGTCATTTGGGATTTTAAAGAGTGTTAGTGAATTAAAATGTGTTAAAAGACGAAGTAGAGTAGATTTTCATGTTCTATTAATATCCATGTAAACTGTTACTGGAATATTTAAGTTGATAAAACTGAAAATTAACCATTTTACCATTTTTAGCTTACCTGTCACGTAGTGACAGAGTGAGCTTTTCTGATCACCTTTTGTCCGTCGTCCGTCAGTCCGTCCGTCCATCCACAATAAGTTTAACACTCTAGTGGTCACATTTTTGCCTCAATTGTCAAGAAACTTAGTCAGGATGTTTGTCTCATTAATATCTCGGACGAGTTCGAACATGGGTTATCAGGGTTGGAAAACTAGGTCACAGAGCCCAAATATAGAAAAACCTTGTTAACACTCTAGAGGCTACTTTTTCAGTCCAAATATCTTGGAAATTTGTCAGAGAGGTTCTTTCAATGATTTCTAGGTCAAGTTCAAATATGGGTCATCTGGGTTCAAAAACTAGGTCGCAGAGCCCAAAAATAGAAAAATCTTGTTAACACTCTAGAGGTTACATTTTCAGTCCAAATAATCTGGAAATTTGTCAGAAAGGTTGCTTTGACAATTTCTAGGTCAAGTTAGAATATGGTTCATCTCGGGTCAAAAACTAGGTCACAGAGCCCAAATATTGAAAATCCTTTTTAACACTCTAGAGGTTACATTTTTAGTCCAAATAATCAGAAAAATTGTCAGAAAGGTTGCTTCTATGATTTCTAGCTCAAGTTCGAATATGGGTCATCTGGGTTCAAAAACTAGGTCGCGGAGCCCAAAAATAGAAATATCTTGTTAACACTCTGGAGGTTACATTTTCAGTCCAAATAATTTGGAAATTTGTCAGAAAGGTTGCTTTGACGATTTCTAGGTCAAGTTCGAATATGGGTCAATTGGGGTCAAAAACTAGGTCACAGAGCCCAAATATTGAAAATCCTTGTTAACACTCTAGAGATAACATTTTTAGCCCAAATAATCAGAAAAATTATCAGAAAGGTTGCTTCTATGATTTCTAGCTCAAGTTTGAATATGGGTCATCTGGGTTCAGAAACTAGGTCGCAGAGTCGAAAAATAGAAAAATCTTGTTAACACTCTAGAGGTTACATTTTCAGTCCGAATAATCTGGAAATTTGTCAGAAAGGTTGCTTTGACGATTTCTAGGTCAAGTTCGAATATGGGTCATCTGGGGTCAAAAACTAGGTCACAGAGCCCAAATATTGAAAATCCTTGTTAACACTCTAGAGGTAACATTTTTAGCCCAAATAATCTGGAAATTTGTCAGAAAGGTTTTTTTGATGATTTCTAGCTCAAGTTCGAATATGGGTCAATTGGGTTCAAAAACTAGGTCGCAGAGCCCAAAAATAGAAAAATCTTGTTAACACTCTCGAGGTTACATTTTCAGTCCAAATTATCTGGTAATTTGTCAGAAAGGTTGCTTCTATGATTTCTAGCTGATGTTCGAATATGGGTCAATTGGGGTCAAAAACTAGGTCACAGAGCCCAAATATTGAAAATCCTTGTTAACACTCTAGAGGTTACATTTTTAGCCCAAATAATCTGGAAATTTGTCAGAAAGGTTGCTTCTATGATTTCTAGCTCAAGTTTGAATATGGGTCATCTGGGTTCAAAAACTAGGTTGCGGAGCCCAAAAATAGAAAAATCTTGTTAACACTCCAGAGGTTACATTTTCAATTTAAATAATCTGGAAATTTGTCAGAAAGGTTGCCTTGAGGATTTCTAGGTCAAGTTGAAATATGGGTCCTCTGGGGTAAATAACTAGGTCACAGAGCCCAAATATGGAAAAACCTTGTTAACATTTTAGAGGCTACATTTTCAGTCCAAATGTCCTGGAAATTTGTCAGAAAGGTTTTTTTGATGATTTGTAGCTCAGGTTTGGATATGGGTTATCTGGGTTCAAAAACTAGGTTGCGGAGCCCATAAATAGAAAAATCTTGTTAACACTCTAGAGGCTACTTTTTCAGTCCAAATATCTGGAAATTTGTCTGAGAGATTGTTTCAGTAATTACTAGCTTAATTACTTAATTACTAGCTTAAGTTCAAATAAGGGACACCTAGGTTAAAAAACTAGGTCATAGAGCCCAAATATGGAAAAAGCTTGTTAATACTCTAGAAGTAACATTTTGGGTACAAATAACCTTGAAATTTGTCAGAGAGATTGTTTCAATAATTTCTAGGTCAGATTCGAATATGGGTCATCTGGGGTCAATTAACCAGGTCCATAGCAACTTTGTTAAAAGCAGTCATACTCAGGTGAGCGATACAGGGCCATCATGGCCCTCTTGTCAGGTTTGACAAGTTCTGGTATATCACCTAAGAAAATTTCCTTATTGTTATTGGTGGTCGTGATCAGCAGCAGAATGAATTGATAATGAAACGATACATGAAGCAAGGTGATTTCAACTTCACCAAAAACTCTGAATGAAGTGGGCACCATGGCAATCTGTAACAGTGCGGCCTGGGATGCTAAGGTGGTGACCAGTGCATGGTGGGTGTACCCCAGTCAGGATAGAAGACAGCACCCTCAGGAGAGTATCTCACCACTGGTAGTTTTATGATCAGAGGTCAGTCCTTAACAATGTGTCAAATTTAAAGAAGTTTTTCAGGCAAAACCTGCTTTGCTTCAACAATTTTTTATGTTATTTATGTTCAAATGTTAAATACACGTAGTATGTTAAATATGTTAAAATTGTGACATATGTATTTTATGAAAGTGTGCAATATTCCTAGCCCTTAATACAGGAAAGGGCACCAGAAATAAAACATAATAATATATTGCCCACCTAAGAAGCTAAACTCCAGTTCATTGACATTTAAGAAAATTGAATTAAATGATATTTTAAAATTCCAGGAAAGAAGAACTATTTGCCTCCATCTTACCTGATTTATGGCTTTGGGCTTCTTTTCAAGGTAACATTCCATATGTCTTTATTGTGTCGCCCTTTCGAAGAAAAGGCGATATATACAATGTAGGGATCGCTTTGTCTGTCGGTCCGTCACGAAAACTTAATGTTGGCTATAACTTTGCCATTTCTTAACATTATCTTATCAAACTTTAAAATTATATTGCTTATGACAACAGGGTCGAGTTGATGCCAAAATTTCTAGGTCAGGGTCACATTTGACAGAGTTATGCCCCTTTTTATACATGGATTTGTCATCAAAACTTAACGTTGGGAAATAACTTTGCCATTTCTTAACATTTCAACATCAAACTTTCAAATTGTATTGCTTATGACAACAGGGTCATGATGATGCCAAAATGTTTAGGTCATGGTCACAATTGACAGAGTTATGCCCCTTTTTGTACTTGGATTTTGTCATGAAAACTTAACGTTGGCTATAACTTTGCCATTTCTAAACATTATCTTATCAAACTTTCAAATTGTATTGCTTATGACAACAGGGTCGAGTTGATGCCAAAATTTCTAGGTCAGGGTCATATTTGACAGAGTTACGCCCCTTTTTATACATGGATTTGTCATGAAAACTTATCGTTGGGAATAACTTTGCCATTTCTTAACATTTCAACATCAAACTTTCAAATTAGATTGCTTACGACAACAGGGTCATGATGATGCCAAAATGTTTAGGTCAAGGTCACAATTGACAGAGTTATGCCCCTTTTTGTACTTGGATTTTGTCATGAAAACTTAACATTGGCTATAACTATGCCATTTCTTAATGTTTCGTTATCAAACTTTCCAGTTGTAATGCTTACAATTGTATCACTTAAGACAACACCATTTCTCAAGGGCAGATAACCCTCAAATTTATTTTTGCAATGTTATGCCCCTTTTTCAAGTTAAAATTTCTTTGTTAACCTTTTTCCATGTCCATGTCTCAAAAAGTGTCAAGGATATTCCATTCAAACTTGGAATACTTGATCACCAGCAAGACCCCTGCAAAGAATGTTGGTACCAATGTCCCTGGGGTCACAGTTAGCCCCACCCCCAGGGGTCACTTGATTGTGCTTATACTTATATATAGGAAAAAAACTTCTTAAGCCTAGAAATAAAATATTAACTGACATGAGATGGATAAGTACTCCCCCCCCCCCCCCCCAAACCAGTCATCCCTCCCCCCCGGCCCAATTTTTTTTTTTTTTTTTAAATTTTAAAACATAGGTACTTTACTCCCCATCCTTCCTCCCCCCCCCCCACCCCGGGGCCCAATTTTTTTTAAATTTAAAATTCATAGGTACCTGACTCCCCGTCCACCCTCAAACCCCACCCCCCTCAACCAGGCACCCCACCCCCCATTTTTTTTTTTTTTTTTTAACCACTTCCCCCCCGCCACCCCCCCCCCCGGGCCTTTGTTTTTTTTTTAATTTTAATACATAGGTACTTTACACCCCATTTGACTTCAAACCCCCCCCCCCCCCCATTTTTTTTTTTTTTTTTAAATTCATAGGTGCCTGACTCCCCATCCTCGCTCAAACCCCCCTCCCCCCCCCCCCCCCCCTTCCCAACCAGTCAACCCCCCCCCCCCCCCCCATTTTTTTTTACCGCCCGCCCCACCTTCCCCCACCTTTTTTTCATCTTGTATGACTAGGTACTTGCCCTGCCCCAGTCAAATTTTTTCCACTTGGGCCTCTTGTTTAACTTAGCTTATAATTAATTATCCAGCACTGAGAAAAGTGGAGCATGCTGTCTGTGGAGAGGTATTGTTGTACTTTGACTAGCATGCTGTCTTTTCCAGCAGGCTCTTGTTTACCTTTTTAGTTATTCTAACAGAGTACCCAAGGGCGACACAAGTGTTCCACCGAACACCGATCTAGTTTATTATGTCCCTGAAGGGAGGCATATAGTTTTTGAACTGTCCGTCCATCAGTCTGTCTTAACTTTAACATTGGCAATAACTTTCTTATTAGTAAGTGGATTTACTTTATACTTGGACACAACACCCCTTTGGACAAGACCTTTCCACTGACCTATATTTATTTGACATTGACCCCTGAGTGACCTTTATCTTGAAGATCCAATTGTCCAAAAAACTTTAACATTGCCCATAACTTCTTTATTAGTAAGTGGATTTACTTCATACTTGGAGACAACACCCCTTTGGACAAGGCCTTCCAACTGACTTATATTTGTTTGACCTTGACCCCTGAATGACCTTTACCTTGAAGATCCAATTGTCCAAAAACTTCAACATTGCCTATAACTTCCTTATTAGTAAGTGGATTTACTTCATACTTGGACACAACACCCCTTTGGTCAAGACCTTCCCACTGACCTTTAATTATTTGACCTTGACCCCTGAATATTCAATTGTCCAAAAACTAATATTTGGCCATAACTTCCTTATTAGTATGTGGATACACTTCATACTTAAACACAACACCCCTTTGAACAAGCCCTTCCCACTGACCTATATTTGTTTGACCTTGACCCCTGAATGACCTTCACCTTGAAGATCCAATTGTCCAAAAACTTTAACATTGCCCATAACTTCCTTTTTAGTAAATGGAATTACTTCATACTTGGACACAACCCCCTTTGAATAAGACCTTCCCACTGACCTATATTTATTTGACCTTGACCCCTGAATTACTGGTTCTCAGCTCAAAGGTCAAAGCACCTTTCGGGGGCATTGTCATCTTACAGTGACAGCTCTTGTTATGTATCATTAACTTTTTCTATTCATTTGTATACAGTTTTCTTTAGAAACAAGCTATGTCTTTCTGTTATGTCTCTGTCTTTTCATATTTCAAAAGATTCAGTTTTTTGCAATGACACCTGTTTCTGTTTTCATTCATTTCTGCTTACGAGACAAAATGTGAAATCAGCTTAATCATTTTCAGTTGGAAGAAGGCAGTGTAGCTAGGCATGCTGGGGAACGTAAAATTAGAACTGCTGAAGATGATGAAATATCTGTCACTGACTCCACTGTAGCAGAAAGTGAAGTTACTTTAGAAACCACCAGTGATAATGAAGTAGATTCAGATGATGAAAATGAACAGAAAAATGATGAAAATAATGATGAGAATGCAGAAAATGAAAAAAGTGCTGAAGGTGAACCTGAAAGTGAAGAAAAAGTTGACACTGTTATTAAAGAAGAAAATATCTGTGATAATGAAAAAAGTGATAAAACTGGTGAAAATGTAAACAGTGGTGAAGATATTGCTGTGCAAAGACAGTGCAAAGTTGAAAAGGCAAAAGTTGTTGAGTTTCCAGATACAGAAATCAGTCTACACCATGTTAAGGGAGACAAGTACGTATATTTTACAAATTCATTGAGATAAAATAAACATTTGGATTTTAACAAGTCATGTTTCATATGTAGCTTCCTTTTGACCTTTGGCATTTACCAGATTAAATATTAAAGACTTAATCTGTGTTAAAATCTTAAAGAAGGTTTCTGGTTAATTTTTAACTTTGCTGGATTTGGTTCGGTGATATACAAACATCCTTAAAGGTTGGAATAAGGACTGTTACCGAACATTGTATCTTCTGGAAATATAAGCATTAGTATTGTTATCCCCTGGAATGGTGCATGTAGTAGTTGCACTGTCCATTGTTATTCTGTCCATCCTTCCATCCCATCTTCTGTGCACAATTCTAATTTGATTTTCACCAAACATTCACACAATGATCATTATCAAGTGCCACAGTGCATAATATTTGGCTTTTGCCATTCAAATATTTTTAGCAGAGTTATTGACCTTTATTAAATTTTACTTAATATTGCTTCTGTGCACAACTCCTCCTACATTTCTCATGCAAATTTCACCAACCTTTCACAGAATGACCATAATCAAGTGCTCCATTGCATATACTCAGGCTTCTGCATCACCTTTGGTGGAGTTATTTCCCTTTCTTTAATTTCACTTTGTATTGCTTCTGTGCGTAACTCCTACAATTTTGTAACTCAACAATATTTTCGCCTGGGGTGTTCAACTGGAGCATAAAAATCCCAAAGTTAAGAGACCTTTTTGAAACCCTTTTTCTGTAAAAGACATGTGGCGACCTATTGGTTACAAAACACTAAATCAGTATTTTTTGAAACATATCAGTTTTGGAAATTTATTAATTTTACCAGCCATACAAATACTTAAAGGACATGTAATAGTCTTACCCCAGGACATATGTGTATTTTGTTCAGAGACTGCAAAAAAAATTGGAACAAATAATGAAGGTAACATCAAGTTGTAAGCTACTGTGACTGTCTGTTGCAATGTTTAGGGGGCATTTGTGTCTGTGAAATATTTCTTGTTACCTACTATTTGTATTGGAACTTCTACAAGGTTTGCTTCAGTCCTCAGTACATAGAATGATCATTTATGCTGTGGTCATTTTAACAGAGTAAACTCCCTTGATCTGAATCTGTGTTTGTGTTATAATGCGTAATAATAATAATAGGTATGTAAGACTTAGAATCACAATTCTTGGTGAAATGAATATTTCAGGTATGAATTATCATGAAGTATATCCACACAGAGTACAGATAGTGATCAGATATTCCTAGGGGATGATCAGCCTGTAACATTTGGGGAAAAGGTATATGCCTAAAATATTCTCATTTTCTCATTGAAAGATAACTTTACCAATTTGTATATGCATTTTGCTTCTAGCTCAATTTAATTATTGGCTTATAGGGTGTTAAGCCCAACTTTGATTTTATGAAGCTGTCTGTACATTGAATAAATTTAGCTGGCAGTTG
The DNA here is from genome assembly GCA_012932295.1 of Cyclina sinensis. Taxonomy (NCBI): domain Eukaryota; kingdom Metazoa; phylum Mollusca; class Bivalvia; order Venerida; family Veneridae; genus Cyclina; species Cyclina sinensis. The sequence continues at coordinate 1,898,689 of JAAONU010000010.1, read as the reverse complement.
GTTTTGGTTCCTTCACTAACTTAGCTCCTGGTGACTTGTGGAAAAAGAGAAAAATTTCTGCTGAAACATGGGATCATAGTATTCAGACATTAAGAAACATCAGTAAGGAAAACTGAAATACTGTTAAAATCATCATTAAACCTGAAAGTGAATACAAAACATTGATAAATTGGAAATTTGGAATAAAACTAGTATTGATAATAATCTTTTTTGAAAAAAAAAATGTAAACATGCAAACTTTGTTAATAAAAGCCGTGATTTTAAAGCTTGTATAATCTTTGCAGAAGGTACAGAGGGGACCTAAACTATCAGCTAAACAGAGACGAGAGACGAAGAAAGCCAAGAAACAAGAACAACAGCAACAACTGTCTGTACAAAAAGAGGGAGAGGAAGAGGGGGAGGGAGTCTCCTGGCTGAAAGATGATAACCAAGGAAAGAGGAGGAATAGGGGCCAAAGGGAAGAGCAGGAGACACAGCAGCAACAGCCAAAGAGGGGACAGAAGGTTTGATTTATTATACTTATTGTCTCTATTAAGAAAACTTAACAAGTAAGTGTTCATGTTAATCTTTATTTTTTTGGTTAGTATTAAAAATAACTTAACTGCCGTTATTGTAAGTTTTTTATTGATGAAATGTGGTTACTTTACTTTTACACTACGGTCATGAGCTATGTTATTTGTCAGGTTTTGAATCTTTTAAGGTTAATTAGTGAGGAAGGGATCTGTATGGAGTACTACCTAGGAAGGATTGGTAGTTAATCGTACACCCGAAATAAATAAAAAAAACTGAAATAATGTTTAACATAATAACAATGAGAACATATTTATAATTACTAAGTAGATGGTAAAAAGTATATTTGTCAAAAACAGTTTATGCTTAATATGTTTATGTTGTCCAAAAGACCACTTAACTTTGTTGAATGTTTGAATTGCTTGTGGCCATTTTTTTTTTTTCTTTGCAGTCAATCTGACCATGGTCATTGCAGGCTATTTAGTCATTAAGTTTTCAATTTATATGCCTAATATGAAAAATGGGTCTGATGATAGACTAATCTATTCTAGAAAATTTAGAAGCATAGAGAAACTGAATGATTTTGTTTTTTTGGTGTTTTAGGGAAAGCTGAAAAAGTTGAAGGCCAAGTATAAGGACCAAGATGAGGAAGAAAGACAACTCCGCATGGAAATATTGGCTGTATATAGTTCACATTAGATATTGTAGAAATTAAAAGTGCTTGTTTATAGCTCAAAGATTAAAATGTGTATAAAAATATGTATTATTATTGTGTTAATTAGATAGGGTCATCAAAATGTGAAAAGTTAGTTTTGACCAACTTACACTTGAAAATTAAAATGCATTGAGTTATTTTACAGATTAGATTTTTGAATTTAAAAGCAGAACATAAGTAAGAACATTATTGTTCATAGAATAAAGACGACACATAGTCACTGTAAGTCAAAACATGAACAAATGATAGAATACTGTTTTAGTGTACTGTGAAAATGTTCAATGGTCCTTCCTTTACTTTTTGCTTTGAATGAATGGTTTCATACTATCAGAAATTTGATTTTTTGAAAAGTCTGATCAGGTCTGTCACAGATTCACAGAATTTCAGCTGAATCATGTTGATGTACATGTATATATAGAATTGAATCATATTTCTTGTTCCTTTTATTTTTGGTCGTGTATCTGTATGATTCTGTTTCCAATTTACCTAGTCTGCAGACAGCAAGAAGGAAGATAAAAGAAGAAAGGCAAAAGGAGGAGAAAGGTCATCCACAGTCCGCAGTTGACAAGAAACAACAACAACCAAAGAAAAAAACAGAACTTGTCGATATTATAATTAAAGATGTTGACAGTGTGAAAATATCAGGTGTGCATAAGTCATATCTGCTAAAAATTGTTATTTATTAAAGTCAACACAGTAGGATCATTTTGAATACATGTAGGTCTGTTCTGTCTGCATATTGACACTGTCATATAACAAGAAAAAAAAGAAACACATCTTTTAAATGATATGTTGGACTAAGGTGAAGTGTTGATATTTCAGTATGTTAATCATGCAACAGGCTTGTCTTCCATGTGTTAGTGCATGTGTTGAAAAATTTCATTATTATTGAAACAGAAAAGCATGTAATATCTGAAATATTACGGTAAAACAAAACTTGGTGAAACAATTTTATTATTCAAGATCATGAGAAAACTTGAGTTTTTTTCCCCCACTAGTATAACAAGCAGTTAATTCATTTAATTATGCCCCCACTTCAAAGAAGAGGGGGTATATTGCTTTGCAATTGTCTGTCGGTCCGTAGACCAAATGGTTTCCGATGAATAACTAAAGAATGCTTAGGCCTAGGAACTTCAAACTTGGTAGGATGATTGTCCATCGCCAGTAGATGACCCCTATTGATTTTGGGGTCAAGGGGTCAAAGGTCAAGGTTACATTGACCTTGTAGGTAGAAACGGTTTCTGACCAATAACTAAAGAACGCTTAGGCCTAGAAACTTTCAAACTTGGTAGGATGATTGTCCATCACTAGTAAATGACCCCTATTGATTTTGGGGTCAAGGGGTCAAAGGTCAAGCTCACATTGACCTTGTAGGTAGAAACGGTTTCCGACCAATAACTAGAGAATGCTTTGACCTAGGTTGACCAAACTTGGTATGCTGGTTGGTCATCACCAGTAAATGTCCCTTATTGATTTTGAGGTCATTAGGTCAAAGGTCAAGCTCACAGGGACCTTCATCCTAAAAACGGTTTCCGATCAATAACTAGAGAACGCTTTGACCTAGGTTCACCAAACTTGGTATGCTGGTTGGTCATGACCAGTTAATGACCCCTGTTGATTTTGAGGTCATTAGGTCAAAGGTCAAGCTCACAGGGACCTCCATCCTAAAAACAGTTTCTGATCAATAACTAGAGAACGCTTTGACCTAGGTTCACCAAACTTGGTATACTGGTTGATCATCACCAGTAGATGACCCCTATTGACTTTGAGGTCATTAGATCAAAGGTCAAGATCACAGAGACTTTCATCTTAAAAACGGTTTCCGATCAATAACTAGAGAACGCTTAGACCTAGAAACTTCAAACTTGGTAGGATGATTTTCCATCACCAGTAGATGACCCCTATTGATTTTGGGGTCAAGGGGTCAAAGGTCAAGGTCACATTGACTTTGTAGGTAAAAAACGGTTTCCAATCAATAACTTGACAACCCATGCGCCGTTGACCCTCAAACTTCATATCTGCATTTGTCTTGGCCAGTCGATGACCCCTATTGATTTTGGGATCAAAGGTCAAGGTCACATGTATGTCAAAACAGTTAAGACCAATAACTTGGCTACCAAATGGCATCGGGTTTTGTGGACTGTGAGACTTACATTTTAGATAACATGTATATTTGGTCACTAGGTCAAAAGTCAGTCACAATAATCTGGCCATGTGACTTATTGGCTGCCGACAGGGGGCATACATGTTTTACTAACATATCTTGTTTCTCTTGATCCTCTTGCTACAGAAAGGTAGATATGGGTATTTCTCCTGCAAAGCAAAGGGGTTTGTTTTTAGCTCACCTGTGCACGTGGCACAAGGTGAGGTATTGTGATCAGTCAATGTCCGTCGTCGGTGCGTGCGTCCGTAAACTTTTGTTTTAAAGAACATCTCCTCCTAAACCACTGGGCCAATTTCAACAAAACTTCACAGAAATGTTCCTTGCATGAAGCTCTACCAAAATTATTCAAAGAATTTGATTCCATGCAGAACTCTGGTTGCTATGGCAACTTAAAGGAAAAACTTTGAAAATCTTCTCGTCTGAAACCACAAGGCCTAGAGCTTAGATATTTGGCATTTAGCACCCTCTAATGGAACTCTACAAAAATTGTTCAAGTTATTTCCCTGGGGTCAAAATTGGCCACGTCCCAGGCTTTACTTCCTTTTACATAGACTTATATAGGAAATCTTTAAAAATCTTCTTCTCAGAAACCACAGTGCCTACAGCTTTGATATTTGGTATGTAGCATTGTCTAGTAGACCTCTATCAAGTTTGTTTAAATTATGCCCCCTGGGTCAAAATTGGCCATGCCCCAGGGCTCTCTTGGTTTACATATAGTTATATAGGAAAAACATGAAAAATCATTTTTCTCCAAAACTAATAGGACTAGACCTTAGATATTTTGTGTGGAGTATTGTGTAGAGAACCTTTACCAGTATTGTTTATATGTTGGCCCTGGGGTCAAAATTGGCCCCGCCCCGGGGGCCCTTAATATGTAAAAAAGGAAATCTTGAAAAATCTTCTTACTGGAAACTTCAATGCCTACAGATTAGATATTTGGTATGTAGCATTGTCTAGTGGATGTCTACCAACTTTGTTCAAATTATGTCCCCTGGGTCAAAATTGTCCACGCCCCAGGGTTCTCTTGGTTTACATATAGTTATATAGGAAAAACATGAAAAATTATTTTTCTCCAAAACGAATATGACTAGACCTTAGATATTTGGTGTTGAGTATTGTGTAAAAAACCTTTACCAGAATTGTTTATATGTCGGCCCTGGGGTAAAAATTGGCCCCGCCCCGGGGGCCCTTAATATTTTAAAAAGGCAATCTTTAAAAATCTTCTTACTGGAAACCTCAGTGCCTACAGCTTTGATATTTGGCATGTAGCAATGTCTAGTGATTGTCTACCAAGTTTGTTCAAATTATGTTCCCTGGGTCAAAATTGGCCACGCCCCAGGGTTCTCTTGGTTTATATAGGAAAAACATTAAAAGTCATTTTTCTCTGAAACTAATAGGACTAGACCTTAGATATTTTGTGTGGAGTATTGTGTAGATAAACTATACCAGTATTGTTTATATGTTGGCCCTGGGGTTAAAATTTGCCCCGCCCCGGGGGCCCTTAATATTTAAAAAAGGCAATCTTTAAAAATCTCCTTACTGGCAATCTCAATGCCTACAGCTCAGATACTTGGTATGTAGCATTGTCTAGTGGAGGTTTACCATGTTTGTTCAAATTATGTCCCCTGGGTCAAAATTGCCCACCCCCAAGGGTTCTCTTGTTTTACATTGATTTATATAGGAAAAACATGAAAAATAATTTTTCTTCAAAACAAATAGGTGTAGACCTTAGATATTTGGTGATGAGTATTGTGTAAAGGACCTTTACCAATATTGTTTAAATGTTTGCCCTTGGGTCAAAATTTGCCCCGCCCCGGGGGCCCTTAATATCTTTAAAAATCTTCTTGTCTGAAACCACAAGGCCTTGAATTTTAAAATTTGGGATGAAGCAAGCTTTATCAAGCTTTTTCAAATTATTGGATTAGGTTAAAGGTCACGGAGGCTAAAAATAGATTTATCTACTGTACCTCATAAAGCCTTCGGTTATAGACCAATATCTTTGATATTCAGTATATAGGTTCCTTGCATGGACCTCTACCCATGGGTAGGGTTTGAGGTCACTGGGTCAAGGTCAAGGTCACCATAGCTTATAATAGATATTTCTACTTTCTGTCATAGAGCCTTTATTTATTGACTGATATTTTACATATTTGGTTTGTAGGCACTTATATATTTTCAATTAAAAAATGAAATACTGCTTAACAGCAAACCTACAGCCAAAGTACTCAGGTGAGCGATCCAGGGCCATCATGGCCCTCTTGTTTAGTTGCCATTTCTCACAACTTAAATAAAGTGAAATACAAATGAAAGTTTATTCCAGAATATTAACATCTAGGAAATATCTTTGAATTGACACAAGAATACTTGAAGTTCATACATAAAAAATGTCATCATAATCTTACTGTTAACGACAACTTGAATATATCATGTTGTAGAGGGTTCTGCAAACAACAAGGACTTGGTGGAGGGCCAGGTTGTAGAAGATGATGAGAAATTAGAAAATGAAACACAGACAGCTGATGTATGCAATGAAATCTTTAAAATATATACTATTAGTACATCTTAAACGTATCAGACTCTAAAAACGTTCGCTTTTTTTGGATTTCCAAGTATATTTGTGTGGGAGTTGATACTTAATGCAAGTTTGTAATTGTTTAAAAGTTTTTCATATTGAAAATGAAGATTTTGAGCAGACCATTTCCTGCAGTGATTTACTGCACTTGGTCTGTTTTTTGAAACATTAAAACTTACCTGAAGGATTTTGCAAAGGTGTTAAACATTGACCCTTAATGAATGGATATTGAAGAAACAGAACATGTTACATTTAGGAAAAGATACAAAATGCCATTATGAAATATTGCCATTTTGTTAAAATCCAACATGTATATTTTCAGGATTTGCAGACGCTCAACTCATTGACCGGTATACCAGATATTGAAGATGAACTCCTGTTTGCGGTACCAGTGTGTGCTCCATACAATGCTATCACTAGTTATATGTAAGAAATTAATTAATTTTTATGTGACCCATGGTGTTTATCTCCATGGTTGAAATCTTAACAGTCAAAAATCAGGACAGAAAATATACACCTTCCTTGTATTGTAACAATCCTGGTTGAAATGTAAAATCTTTAATCTCTGTGGCAGCTGGGTTACCTCAATTCAAAACTACTAAATTTAAAACTACTTAAGTTTTTCTGATCCTGTCTCATGATCTGTTAGCTAACTCATAATAGGTTATATTTTAGTGGGGTTTTACAGTCTTACAGTAATGCACAGGCTGGTAATACATGTACACCATGGTTTCTGTAACCTAAACTGCTTTTCGAGTAATTAAATATTCAGTCAAGATTTTATATTATATTCCTAGTTTCTGTAATTATTTGTACACTCGGTGAATTTTTGCTAAGGTACGAGGTCAAGCTGCTACCCTGAACAACAAAGAGAGGCAAAGGTATGTGAGAGAATTAGCTTTTACACACGTAATGACTTTATTATAGGTTTTGTAAGTCAGAATAGGGCCATTGACTTACCATCCTGTTGGGGTATTTTCTCCCTTTCATTTTTGGGTTCTCTTATTTCTAGCACTGTATTTCAAATGTTCTATCTGGTATAACTGGGACTTTACAGCTTGGTTTTGATTGGTTAAATCTGTAATACTTCACATGTATTCAAGATAATAATGATTTCATGCTTTTCAGGTGCAAAACTTGCTTTGAACATGTTCCAGCATGATAAATCTGTGACTCGTCGAGAAAGAGATCTCCTCAAAATTTTAAAGGTGAGCATAATCATTACTGTTTCTCTGAAGGCATTGTTTTTTGTGACTTTTCAGTTTATTAAACAGCATTGAATGCAAAACATTGAATTTCACAAGAGTTTTGCTTTGCATAGGATTACCACTCTTGATTTTTCGCTGACCTGAGCACAAAGTGCTGAGACTGAGCTTTTCTCATCAGTCTTTGTCCGTCGTCCGAACGTCAGTCCGCACTACCTAAAAGAAATAGGGGGTCATCTAACTGTAAACATAACAAAAGAGAACAATAGAGTTCATTCCGTAACAATAGAATAAGGGGCCAATGGCCCTCTATTAAGCAATAGAAAATAACAAAAGAAAAGGCCCCATGTCCAGTTTCAGCCGCACATCCGTCCGTCCGTCATAAACTTTTCATTCAAACAACATCTCCTCTGAAACCAATGGACCAAATTTAATGAAACTTGCCTGGGATGTTCCTTGCATGAAGCTCTACCAAGATTGTTCAAATGGTTCTGGTCCATTGCATTTCTAGTTCACTGGAGCTAAAAATAGATTTTATAAGTTGGATCTTTAAAAATCTTCTTCTCCAAAACCACAAGGCCTGGAGCTTTGATATTTGGTATGAAGCATCATCTAGTGGACCTCTACCAAGTTTGTTCAAATTATGTCCCTGGGGTCAAAACTGACCCCACCCCAGGGGTTAGTTGATTTTACATAGAGTTATATAGTGAAAACTTGAAAATCTTCTTGTCAGAAACAAGAAGGCCTAGAGTTAAGATATTTGGTATATAGCATTGTCTAGTGGACCTCTACCAAGTTTGTTCAAATGATGGCCTCTGGGTCAAAAATGGCCCCACCCCAGGGGTTAGTTGATTTTACATAGAGTTATATAGGAAAATCTTTAAAAATCTTCTTGTCAGAAACCGAAAGTTATAGAGCTTAGATATTTGGTGTGTAGCATTGTCTAGTGGACCTCTACCAAGGTTGTTCAAACCATGGCCTCTTGGTCAAAAATGGCCCCACCCCAGGGGTTAGTTGATTTTACATAGAGTTATATAGGAAAATCTTAAAAAATCTTCTTGTCAGAAACCGAAAGTTATAGAGCTTAGATATTTGGTGTGTAGCATTGTCTAGTGGACCTCTACCAAGTTTGTTCAAACCATGGCCTCTGGGTCAAAAATGGCCCCGCCCCAGGGGTCACTTGTTTTACATAGAGTTATATAGAAAAAGGTTTTAAAAATCTTCACAGAATAAACCATAAGGCTTTGAGTTAAGATATTTTGTATGAAGCATTGTCTAGAGGACCTCTACCAAGTTTTTTCAAGTCATGGACCCTAGGTCAAAAATGGCCCCGCCCCAGTGGTCACATGTTTTACAGAGAGTTATATAGGAAAAACTTTAAAAATCTTCTTGTCATAAACAACAAGGCCTAGAGTTAAGATATTTGGTGTGCAGCATTATCTATTGGACCTCTATCAAGTTTGCTCAAATCATGGCCCCTTAGTCAAAATACGCCCCACCCTAGGGGTCACATGTTTTACATAGAATTATATAGGAAAAACTTGAAAAATCTTCTTGTAAGAAACCATAAGGCCTAGAGTTAAGATAATTGGTATGCAGCATTGTCTGGTGGACCTCTACCAATTTTGATAGAAAAATATCCCTGGGGTCAGTATTGGCCCCGCCCGAGGGGTCACAAGTTTTAAATAACAATATAGAAGAAAATCTTTAAAGATCTTCTTGTCTGAAACCACAAGGCCTAGAATTTCTAAAGTTTGCACGAAGCAAGCTTTATCAAGCTTTTTCAAATTATTAGATTAGGTTAAAGGTCACGGAGGCTAAAAGTAGATTTATCTACTGTACCTCATAGAGCCTTCATTTATAGACCAATATCATTGATATTCTGTATAGTGGTTCCTTGCATGGACCTCTACCCATGGGTAGGGTTTGAGGTCACTGGGTCAAGGTCAAGGTCACCATAGCTTATAATAGATATTTCTACTTTCTGTCATAGAGCCTTTATTTATTGACTGATATTTTACATATTTGGTTTGTAGGCAATTACATATTTTCAATTAAAAAATGAAATACTGCTTAACAGCAAACCTACAACCAAAGTACTCAGGTGAGCGATCCAGGGCCATCATGGCCCTCTTGTTTTATGAACCTACAACATGTAAAGGTGGAACTGTCCGTCCATATATCAGTCATTTCCTTCGAAACCTTTACCATTGGCCATATTTTCCTTATATTGTACAACTGAATGGAATTACTTCAAACTTGGCCACAACAATACCTTGGACAAGACCATTCCAATGAAGTACATTTCTGTGACATTGACCTCTGAATGACCTTGACCTTTAAAGTTTTCTTGTCCAAAAACTATAAGTTTGGCCATAATTTCCTTATTTCTGAACAGAACCCTATTGATTCTGGGGTCAGTAGGTCAAAGGTCAAGGTCACTGCTGGAAGGACACTTCTCGACCATATATATGTTAAAAACATGGACTGCATTGAAGCTGGTGTTACTCCAATACATTACACCTACCACGGAATAACATATGCTGTCGCCCACACTGCCGTTGATACTAACAGTTCCACTGTGATGTCAGGTGACGTCAACCGTGCCTAGAGTAAGGTGTGAAACTATCATAACCATACATATGTTAATATATAATGCTCTTTATACCATAATAAATGACAGAGGCTTCTGTTTCAGAAAGGTGATATCTCTTCCTTGGCTTTCCTTCCATCGGTTGCAGGGGGGAGACATGCGTTTTTCACAAAAAACATCTAGTTAGTCTTGCTACAGGAGCATATATTGATCAGTTCTGTGTGAGAGTGGTTTGCACAGAACTTTGGCAAGTTTCAGTTCTTAAACCATTGTAAACAACATTAGTGTTATTGGTAAAGGATATTATTTAGAATTCATGTATAAATTCATGTATCTTTTACCCATTATGGGAAGGATACAGTTTTTCAGAAATCTTAATTTCACTCAGACAGAACCAAAGAAGTATTAAATAAATGGCTTGCTTTGTTTTAAATATAGAGCTTGTACAATGCCATACAACTTTTTAAACAATATTCCAATTTTTATTACAGCTTTACTGAAGGTTGTACCAAAGAACTGGTGATGGATATGGATGACCTTGAAAACAGGATTGTGACCTTGCCCTTTGACCCTTCTAATGTAAACATCTCGGCACCATACAGAAAACTGAACCTCATATTTAATAAAACAAGGATCCTTTCAGAAAGTTAAAATAAAAAGGCACAAACATACTGATTTTCATGAAAGATTGATCATTATTAATTGCTGTGATATTTGTCACCGATATTTTACATTCTTGAAGTGAGTCTCTGAAGACATTCTGCAAAAGAACATTGAAATGAAAGATTTTTTTTTCAGAAATGGCATCACTGTACAAAAATTACATTCCCTCAAATTCAGTGTTGACATCAGAAATTGGTAAAGAAAATTGAACTGTTTTTCAACAGAATGGTTTCAAATCAGTTCAGATAAGATAGAGCTAACAAAGATTGACTTGTGTACTATACTTTAAGTCTTATATTTTGCTTGAAATTAAAAGATAGTAAACCAGCAATTAACAGTACCTAGAACTAATTAAGTTATTAGAATATTTGAAAAAAAAAATGGGAAGTTGTGTCTTGTACCCCTTCAGATGTGAATGTTTTGTGTAAGTTTTAATTTCAACCACCAAACTGAAACTGTAATTTGTTGGTTTACAGTGAATGAAGCAATTATGACACGTTAATTTCCAAGATGGATGGTCACATAATTTAGGTACGTGTAAACTACTGAAAATCAAACAAGAAGATGATGGAAAGTTTGTAACAAAATTTTATAAAGAACTAAGCTTGAACACATCATATTGAAACTTTTAATCATTTATTACTATACATGTGCATGTGGGAAATATATGAAATAATGAAGTAGTCCATGTTTGTTGTTTGTAATTGAAGGGGAGTAAACAGAATGAGCAGTTAGCTATCAGACAACAGTATTATTTCTAATGAATTGATGCTAGAATTTTTACATATATACATTGTATTGTGTGTTTGCAGTTATAGACAATGCTACATACCAAATATCTGAGCCCTAGGTCCTGCAGTTTCAGAGTAGATTTTCAAATTCATCCCTGTATAATAAGCCTATATGAAATCATATGGTCTCTGGCATGGGGCTAATTTTAGCCCTGGGATCATGATTTTTTGACAGACTTGGTAGAGTTCTACAAAATAATGTTGCATACCAAATAACTTAGCCCCAGTCCGGGGCCTCATGTTGGCAGATGTCAACTTTACAATGCCACACAGCAAATATTTGAACTCAAGGACTTGCGGTTTCAGACCAAATTTTACCAAGGGGCCATGATTTGTGTAAACTTGGTAGAGATCCAGTCTACACAATGGTACAGTCACCAAACATCTAAATAGGCCTTATGGTTTCTGAAATGATTTTTTCCTATATAACTATGTAAAACCATGATTAGTACAAACATAGACATCCACTAGACAATAGTTAACACCAAATTTCCAAATTCTATGTTTTATGGTTTCTGACGAGATAATTTATCAAACACAAGGGTCACCCAATAATAAGTGAGACAGTGCTTACTGCCCGTATTTATATAATATCACTACATTCCTTCAATATAGGATCCACCCTTGTCAATGATGGAAGTCTTCTGATTCCTGTTACTAGGCAACCAAAGTTAATACGTCTAATTTGACTGGCCACCTCTTCTTCCAGGCTGTCTAAATCCTCAAAATGCACACCTCGCAATGGTTTTTCAGGTTAGGAAATAGATCTAAGTCTTGAGGACTCATGTCCGGGGAATATGGAGGGTGTGGTAGTTTCCCAGTCATGATGTCAAAAGTGACGTCACCTTGCCGGCCTTGTGACATGCAGCGTTGTCATGAAGTATCAGTGGTGTACGTTTAAAAATATCGAGTCTCAAGATATTCATTGGAAATATACAATAGTGTAGCCGGGTACAGTTTTGTAGGTGATAAATCAATATGGCAGAACTGTGTGGCTTGGTAGCTCAGTTGGTAGAGTATCCGCCATGTAAGTGGAAGGCCCCCGGTTGAGTTCCGGTCGAGCAATAACTTTTCACCACCTGTTGCATTTGGGGCCCAACATAAATAACCTACGTTATAGTTTGGCTACTGCTTCAGCACCTCGAAAATGTGTTTACAATATTCTCAGTGACTATGAGAATTCGGGACGAATTCTAAAATTGGAGGCGTTTTATGTAGCCAGGTAGAGGGTTATAGGTGATAAATTGATAGGGTAGAACCGTGTGGCTTGGTAGCTCAATTGGTAGAGTGTCCGCCATGTAAGTGGAAGGCCCCCGGATGAGTCCCAGTCAAGCAATAATTTTTCACCACCTGTTACATTTGGGGCCCAACATAAATAACCTACGTTATAGTTTGGCTACTGTTTCAGCACCTCGAAAATGTGTTTACAATATTCTCATTGACTATGAGAATTCGGGACAAATTCTAAAATTGGAGGGGGTATATGTGTCCGCCCTGTAAGTGGAAGGTCCTGGGTTGAGTCCAGATAGAGCAATGATTTTTCACCACCTTTTACAATAGTACTCTTGATTTAATGTTTTTTTCCAATCAGAATGCGATTTGCAACTAATACACCTTGATTATCGTAGGCAAAAATCAGCATCTTCAAATTTCCTTGCTTTTGTCTGAACTTAATGGGTCGTGGGGATCCCGTTGTGTGCCATTCTAAAGATTGTTTTTTCAAATCTGGTTCATACATTGTAACTACGTATCCAAGTCTCGTCTATTGCCACTATTCTGTTAAGAACCATATCACCCACATTTTGGTACCTTTCAATTTTTTTGTTAACGTTTGAAAAATACCTGTACCAGAGCTACCTTCATAAACCTCAATTTTAATTTAAGAGCATTGTTCTTCAGCTGTAAAGCTGGCCATGATACGGTTGTTTGTGTCACAGGAAATGATGTCACAATTATTTGGCATTATTTTTGTGTTTCAATTATATTGTTTAACAATTGTGTTAAGTTTCATTAAATGAGACAAACAGTTTTAGAGATATTGAGGCTCTCCCACTTAATATTGGATGACCCTCGTAGTTGCAATAGAATTTAATGTAAAATTAAATGACCCCTGGGATGGTTCCATTTCTGACCCAGAGACATGATTTATAAGATACTGGTAAAAGTCCACTATATGATACTACAAACAAAATATCTAAACTCTAGGGCCTATGGTTTCGGAAGTGGGATTTTTGGGTAGGAGCCAATTCTGACCCCAGAGACATGATTTATATGATTTTAGTACAAGACCACTAAAAATGTTCTACACCTTGTGGTTTCAGACCAGAATAATTGTTTCAAAACTTTTTTCCTATAACTCCATGTAAAATCAAATGACCCCCTTGGGCGGGGCTTTGTTATGCTAGGGGCCATGATTTGTATATACTTGGTAGCGGACCACTAGACAATGTTACACACCAAACATCTTAACTCGAGGCCTTTCTGACGAGAAGATTTTTAAGTTTTTCCTATTAAGTCTATAATTTAAATCAAGCGGTCCCTGGGGCATAAGAGTCATGATTTATATGATTTTGGCAGAGATCCACATGATGATTCTACAAACAAAATACCTAAGCTCAGATAAGGTTTTCAGTTCTTAAACAAGGTACATTCTGTTATACCCCACAAACGAAGTTTAAGGGGGTATATAGCAGTTAGCTTGTTGGTCGGTCGGTCCATCATGGTTTCTGGACGATAACTCATGAAAGGCTAGACAGATTTAAACAGTTTTTGGTACACAGCTGTAACATCATAAGATACAGGTCAAGTTCGATATTGGGGCTGGTGGGGTCAAGGTCACTGTGACAAATTTAGAAAAACGGTTTCCTGAGACGATAACTAGTGAAAGGCTTGACAGATTTAAACAATTGGTACACAGCTGTAACATCATAAGATACAGGTCACGTTCGATATTGGGGCTGGTGGGGCCAAGGTCAAGGTCACTGTTAATAAAAATAGAAAAACGGTTTCCGGACAATAACTCATGAATGGCTTGACAGATTTAAACAAGTTTTGGTACACAGGTGTAACATCGATATTGGGGCTGGTGGGGTCAAGGTCAATGTTACTAAAAATAGAAAAATGTTTCCCGGACAATAACTCATGAATGGCTTGACAGATTTAAACAATTTTTGGTACACAGGTGTAACATTATAACATACACGTCAACTTAGATATTGGGGCTGGTGGGGCCAAGGTCAAGGTAACTGTTATGAAAAATAACAAAATGGTTGAAAAATTGTTTCCAGATGGTAACTCATGAAACCTTGACAGATTTAAACAATTTTTGTAACATCACAGGATACAGGTCAAGTTTGATATTTGGGCTTGTGAGACCAAGGTCAAGGTCACTATTACTAAAAATAAAAAATTAATGGTTTCTGCTCAATAACTTGAGTTAGGAATGAGATATTTTGGTGATATGTGCTGTAAAGGTAGCTTCTATGAAGTTGACGCTTGGGATTGAAAATATTGCCAGTTGGGTCAAGGTCACTGTTCACTTAAACTTAAGCTAGTTATGTCTCCCCCCAAAAATGGGGGAGACATATTGTTTTTCCCCTGGTTGTCCGTCCGTCCGTCCGTCCGTCTGTCCGTCACAAAATCGTGTCCGCTCTGTATCTTCCAAAGCCCTTGAAGGATTTCTATGAAACTTGGGTCAGATGTTCACCTCATCAAGGCGACGTGCAGAACCCACCTTGCGGGTGTGGTGTCTCAAGGTCAAGGTCACACTTGGAGGTTAAATGTCAATTGCCACAAAATCTTGTCCACTCTGTATCTTCAAAAGCCCTTGAAGGATTTTTATGAAACTTGGGTCAGATGTTCACCTCATCAAGGCGACATGCAGAAACCACTTTGCGGGTGTGGTGTCTCAAGGTCAAGGTCACACTTGGAGGTTAATTGTCAAATTTTACAATCGTCTGACTCAGTACTGCCTGCAGCAACTGGCTGGGGGGAGACATATGTTTTTGTTCAATCAAAAACCCTTTCTAGTTCTACTAGAAAATATACAGTTCAATGATCTACCGGTAATTGTTTTCTCTTAATTCTAATATTTACTTTACTTACATATTTTCAATTAAAAACATGAAATACTGCTTAACTGCAAACCTACAGCCAAAATACTCAGGTGAGCGGTCTAGGGCCATAATGGCCCTCTTGTTTTTAAACAGTCCTCTCACACTTATTTTTCGAGGACGATCTCACAGCAAAGCTTGTTTTGCCACGCAGGTCTTCAGAAAATTGTATATAGTGGCACTGAATTCAAACCACTAGTTTCAACTTATGCTCTGGACAAGGAATATGAACAAAGGGCAATAACTGTGCAAATAGTGGAGACAGAGTTAAAGCTCTTGTACACTGCACTTCCTGTCTTTGTGCTTGACCATTGTATGAAGTTGCATTGAATTCCAACCAGTATGTTTCAAGTTATGCTCAGGACAAGGAAAACCAATAAAGGGCAAAAACTCTGCAAAAAGTGAAGATGGAGTTATGATTGTTGAACACTGCACTTCCTCTCATTGTGCTTGACCACTGTATGAAGTTGCACTGAATTCCAACCATTAGTTTTCAAGTTTTGCTCCCGTCAAGGAATTGACCGACTGACTGCCCGACCGACCACCGGGTGACTACTATATATCCCCACCCCCCAAACTTCACTGTGACCTTGACCTTTGAGCTGGAAACCTGGGTCTTGCCAGGGTATTTCAAAATCCCTTCATGCACATAAAAGTTATGGCCCAGACAAGGTGTAGAATCAGCATTTTGGACCTTTGAGCTGTGACCTTGACCTTTGAGCTGGGAACCTGAGTCTTGCACGCAACACACAATCTCATCAAGGTGAACAAATGTGGCAAGGTATTTCAAAATCCCTCTATGCACAGAGAAGTTATGGCCCAGACAAGGCAATCTGGATGCAGGCACGCACGCACATACATACAGCGAACTGTTATACCAAATGTGATGACTATGTTGAGCTCCCCGAAAGCGGGCTCGAAAATAAAGCTTTATGTAGGAATAACAACAAACAAAGACATGAATTGAGAATTGTCTTATTGCATTGCATACTATTTCATCAAATAACATAAAATGTTTCAAATACATTTTGACTATTTCTATATCTAATATACAAATAACTTTTTGGCTGACTTCCATA
The DNA here is from genome assembly GCA_012932295.1 of Cyclina sinensis. Classification (NCBI taxonomy): domain Eukaryota; kingdom Metazoa; phylum Mollusca; class Bivalvia; order Venerida; family Veneridae; genus Cyclina; species Cyclina sinensis. The sequence continues at coordinate 1,882,285 of JAAONU010000010.1, read as the reverse complement.
ATAAACTTATTCCGAAAAAACTAAAACAAAACAAGAAATGTTTATAAAACATACATGCCCCCACAGCAGCACCTAATTGCTTGTGGTTGGGCCAAAGCGTTCTCAAGCTATTGATCAGAAACCGTTTTTAGGATGAAAGTCTCTAGGATTTTGACCTTTGACCTAATGACCTCAAAGATCTATTGGTGATGACCAACCAGCATACCAAGTTTAGTGAACCTAGGTCAAAGCCTTCTCTAGTTATTGATCAGAAATCGTTTTTAGGATGAAGGTCCCTGTGAGCTTGACCTTTGACCTAATAACCTCAAAATCAATATGGGTCATCTACTGGTGATGACCAACCAGCATACCAAGTTTGGTGTACCTAGGTCAAAGCGTTCTCTAGTTATTGATCAGAAACCGGTTTTAGGATGAAGGTCCCTGTGAGCTTTACCTATGACCTAATGACCTCAAAATCAATAGGGATCATCTACTGGTGAGGCAAACCAGCATACATGTACATAATTTAGTAAACCTAGGTCAAAGCGTTCTCTAGAAATTGATCAGAAACTGTTTATAGGATGAAAGTCTCTAGGATCTTGACCTTCGACCTAATGACCTCAAAGTCAATAGGGGTCATCTACTGGTGATGACCAACCAAGGTACATAGTTTGGTGAACCTAGGTCAAAGCGTTCTCTAGTTATTGATCGGAATCTGTTTTAGGATGAAGGTCCCTGTGAGCTTTACCTATGACCTAATGACCTCAAAATCAATAGGGATCATCTACTGGTGATGACCAACCAGCATACCAAGTTTGGTGAACCTAGGTGAAAGCGTTCTAAAGTTATTGATCAGAAACTGGTTTTATGATGAAGGTCCCTGTGAGCTTGACCTAAGACCTTATGACCTCAAAGTCAATAGGGGTCATCTACTGGTGATGGCAAACCAGCATACATAATTAAGTGAACCTAGGTCAAAGCATTCTCTAGTTATTGATCGAAAACCGTTTTTAAGATGAAGGTCCCTGTGAGCTTGACCATTGACCTAATCACCTCAAAATCAATAGGAGTCATCTACTGGTGATGACCAACCAGCATACCAAGCTTGGTGAACCTAGGTCAAAGAATTCTCTAGTTATTGATTGGAAACGGTATTAAGGATGAAAGTCTGTGATCTTGACCTTTGAGCTAATGACTTCAAAGTCAATAGGGGTCATCTACTGGTGATGACCAACCAGCATACCAAGTTTGGTGTACCCAGGTCAAAGCGTTCTCTAGTTATTGACCGGAAACCGTTTTTAGGATGAAAGTCTCTGTGAGCTTTACCTTTGACCTAATAACCTCAAAATAAATAGGGGTTATCAACTGGTGATGGCAAACCAGCAAACATAATTTAGTGAACCTAGGTCAAAGTGTTCTCTAGTAATTGATCGGAAACCGTTTTTAGGATGAAGGTCCCTGTGAGCTTGTCCTTTGACCTAATGACCTCAAAGTCAATAGGGGTCATCTACTGGTGATGACCAACCAGCACGCCAAGTTTGGTGAACCTAGGTCAAAGAGTTCTCTAGTTATTGATCAGAAACTGTTTTTAGGATGAAAATCTCTAGGATCTTGACCTTTGACCTAATGACCTCAAAGTCAATAGGGGTCATCTACTGGTGATGACCAACCAAGGTACATAGTTTGGTGAACCTAGGTCAAAGTGTTCTCTAATTATTGATCGGAAACCGGTTTTAGGATGAAGGTCCCTGTGAGCTTGTCCTTTGACCTAATGACCTCAAAATCGATAGGGGTCATCTACTGGTGATCACCAACCAGCATACCAAGTTTGGTGTACCTAGGTCAAAGCGTTCTCTAGTTATTGATCGGAAACCGGTTTTAAGATGAAAGTCCCTGTGAGCTTTACCTTTGACCTAATAACCTCAAAATAAATAGGGGTCATCAACTGGTGATGGCAAACCAGCATACATAATTTAGTGAACCTAGGTCAAAGCATTCTCTAGTAATTGTTCGGAAACCGTTTTTAGGATGAAGGTCCCTGTGAGCTTGTCCTTTGACCTAATGACCTCAAAGTCAATAGGGGTCATCTACTGGTGATGACCAACCAGCATACCAAGTTTGGTGAACCTAGGTCAAAGAGTTCTCTAGTTATTGATCAGAAACTGTTTTTAGGATGAAAGTCTGTAGGATCTTGACCTTTGACCTAATGACCTCAAAGTCAATAGGGGTCATCTACTGGTGATGACCAAACAAGGTACATAGTTTGGTGAACCTAGGTCAAAGCCTTCTCTAGTTATTGATCAGAATCTGTTTTAGGATGAAGGTCCCTGTGAGCTTTACCTATGACCTAATGACCTCAAAATCAATAGGGATCATCTACTGGTGATGACCAACCAGCATACCAAGTTTGGTGAACCTAGGTCAAAGTGTTCTCTAATTATTGATCGGAAACCGGTTTTAGGATGAAGGTCCCTGTGAGCTTGTCCTTTGACCTAATGACCTCAAAATCAATAGGGGTCATCTACTGGTGATGACCAACCAGCATACCAAGTTTGGTGAACCTAGGTGGAAGCGTTCTAAAGTTACTGATCAGAAACTGGTTTAGGATGAAGGTCCCTGTGAGCTTGACCTATGACCTAATGACCTTAAAGTCCACAGGGGTCATCTACTGGTGATGGCAAACCAGCATACATAATTTAGTGAACCTAGGTCAAAGCAATCTGTAGTTATTGGTCGGAAACCGTTTTTAAGATGAAGGTCCCTGTGAGCTTGACCAATGACCTCAAAGTCAATAGGAGTCATCTACTGGTGATGACCAACCAGCATACCAAGCTTGGTGAACCTAGGTCAAAGAATTCTCTAGTTATTGATTGGAAACGGTATTAAGGATGAAAGTCTCTGTGATCTTGACATTTGAACTAATAACCTCAAAGTCAATACGGATCATCTACTGGTGATGACCAACCAGCATACCATGTTTGGTGTACCTAGGTCAAAGCGTTCTCTAGTTATTGATCGGAAACCGGTTTTAGGATGAAGGTCCCTATGAGCTTTACCTATGACCTAATAACCTCAAAATAAATAGGGGTCATCTACTGGTGATGGCAAACCAGCATACATAATTTAGTGAACCTAGGTCAAAGCGTTCTCTAGTAATTGATCGGAAACCGTTTTTAGGATGAAGGTCCTTGTGAGCTTGACCGTTGACCTAATGACCTCAAAATCAATAGGAGTCGTCTACTGGTGATGACCAAACAGCATACCAAGCTTGGTTAACCTAGGTCAAAGAATTCTCTAGTTGTTGATTGGAAACGGTATTAAGGATGAAAGTCTGTGATCTTGACCTTTGAACTAATAACCTCAAAGTCAATAGGGGTCATCTACTGGTGATGACCAATCAGCATACCAAGTTTACTGAACCTAGGTCAAAGCGTTCTCTAGTTATTGACCGGAAACCGTTTTTAGGATGAAAGTCTCTGTGATCTTGACCTTTGACCTAATGACCTCAAAATCAATAGTGGTCATCTACTGGTGATGACCAACCACAATACCAAGTTTGGTGAACCTAGGTCAAAGCATTCTCTAGTTATTGATTGGAAACCGTTTTTAGGAAGAAGGTCCCTGTGAGCTTGTCCTTTGACGTAATGACCTCAAAGTCAATAGGGGTCATCTACTGGTGATGACCAACAAGCATACCAAGTTTGGTGAACCTAGGTCAAAGCCTTCTCTAGTTATTGATCGGAAACTGTTTTAAGGATGAAAGTCTCTAGGATCTTGACCTTTGACCTAATGACCTCAAAGTCAATAGGGGTCATCTACTGGTGATGACCAACCAGCATACCAAGTTTGGTGAAACTAGGTCAAAGGGTTCTCTAGTTATTGATCGGAAACCGTTTTTAGGATGAAGGTCCCTGTGAGCTTGACCTAAGACCTAATAACCTCAAAATGAATAGGGGTCATCTTCTGGTGATGACCAACCAGCATACCATGTTTGGTGAACCTAGGTCAAAGCGTTCTCTAGTTATTGATCAGAAAGAAGTGTCTACCGATGGACCGACTGACAGACCGACATTTGCAAAACTATATGCCCCCCTCATCTTTGATGGGGAACAAAATTATGACAAGAGGGCCATGATGGCCCTAGATTGCTCACCTGAATACTTTGCCTTTGGGTCTGCTATTGAGCTCACATCAAAAGCTTTTTTAAGAATCTCTCTATATAAATCTATATGTATACATTAGTGACCCCCAGAACAGGGCCAAATTTCACTCAAGGGGCATAATTTGAACAAACTAACTGATGCTCCATTACAAATATCTAAGTTTTAGTCTCTGTGGTTTCAGACAAGAGGTTTTGTAAAGAGATTTTCCCTATATAAGCCTATGTTATACTGATGACCCCGGGTTGGGGCCAAATTTGACCCCAGGGGTACAATTTGAACAAACTTTGTAGAGTTCCACTAGACAATGATACATACCAAATCTTAAGGCTCAGGCCCTTGTCGTTTCAGAGAAGAAGATTTTCAAAGTTTTCTCTATATAAGCCTTTGTAAAATAGATTGACCCTCGGGGTGGGGCCAAATTTGACCCCTGAGGTATAATTTGACCAAACTTGGTGAAGTCCCAAGAAAATGCTACACACCAAATCTTAAGGCTCAGGGCCTTGTGGTTTCAGACAAGAAGATTTTTTTAAAGTTTCACTATATAAGCCTATGTAAAATCAATTAACTTCTGGGGTGGGGCCAAATTTGTCCACAGGGGTATAATTTGAACAAACTTGGTTGCGGTCCACCAGGCAATGCTACATATAAATCTTAAGGCTCAGGGCCTTGTGGTTTCAGACAAGAAGATTTTCAAAGTTTTTCCCTATATAAACCTATGAAAAACCAATGACCCCGGAGCAGGGCAAAATTTGACCCCCGGGCATAATTTGAACAACTCTGGTAGAGGTCCACTAGACAATGCTACAAACAAAATCTTAGGGCTCAGGCCCTTGTGATATCAGACAAGAAGATTTTTTTGAAGCTTCACTATATAAGCCTATGCAAAATCAATTGACCCCTGGGGAAGGGCCAAATTTGACCCCAGGGGCATAATTTGAACAAACTTGGTAGAGATCTACTAGACAATGCTACATACCAAATCTTAAGGCTCAGGGCCTTGTGGTTTCAGACAAGAAGATTTTTTAAAGTTTCACTATATAAGCCTATGTAAAATCAATTGACCCCCGGCTGAGGCCAAATTTGACCCCAGATGAATAATTTGAACAGACTTGGTAGAGGTCCACTAGAAAATGCTACATACCAAATTTTAAGGCTCAGGGCCTTGTGGTTTCAGACAAGAAGATTTTCAAAGTTTTCCGTACATAAGCATATGTAAAATCAATTGACTGCCGGGGTTGGGCCAAATTTGACCCCAGGGGTATAATTTGAATAAACTTGGTTGAGGTCCACTAGACAATGCTACACACCAAATCTTAAGGCTCAGGGCTTTTTCGTTTCAGACGAAGATTTTCAAAGTTTTTCTTTTCTGTTGCCATAGCAACCAGAGTTCTTGATGGAATTAAATTCTTTGATATACTTCTGTTGAGCTTCATGCAAGGAATACCTCAGGCACCTTTCATCAAAGTTGGCTTTAGGGTATAGGAGGAGAGGTTGTTCAAGTCAATTTGTTGACGACAACGACGGACGCGAGACAATCAATGATCCCAATAGCTCAGTCGAGCTGTACTCAGGTGAGCTAAAAATCTATTTTTAGCCTTAATGATCTTGCATGAACCCAGTGAACAGCAACCTATATACCATATATACCAAATATCAAAGATATCTGTCAATAAAAATAAAAGCTCAATTATTGAAAGTTGAAAAGTCTATTTTAGCCTTGGTGACCCCAGGGGCAGGGCGGCCAATTCTGTCACAGGGCCAAGATTTAAACAAACTCGACAGAGGTCTACTAAGCTATGTTACACATCAAATTTCTGAACATGCTTTCCGACAAAAAGATTTTAAAAGACTTTTTTCCCATACAAGTCTTTAGAAAAATCAAGTGTCTCCAGGAGCATACTTTTAACAATCTTTGTCGAAGACCTTTAGATAAAGTTCCATGCAAAATATCTAAGTCTAAGGTCTTGTGGCTTCATAGGAAAAGATTTTCAATCTTTTCCCTATATAAGCCTATATTAAATCCAGTAATCCCAAGGGCTAAGCCATGAACAACCATAGTGGTATGGTTTGAACAATCTGTAAAGAAGCTCTAGGTGAATCTGTATGCCAAATATCAAACTCCAAGGTATAGAAGTTTCAGGAACAAGATTTTTGAAGTTTCCAATATACATGTATAAGTTTTTGTAAAACCATTTTGCAGCTGGGGCAGGGCCAATTTATTCCCTAGAGCTATGATTTGAGCAAACTTGGTAGAGGTTCACCAGACAATGCTACATATCAAATATCTGAGCCCTGGGTCTTGTAGTTTCTGAGAAGATGATTTTCAAAGTTATCGCTATATAAGCCTCAGCAAAATCATGTTGTCCTTGTGACACGGCCAATTTTGACCCTTGCGTCATGATTTGAACAAACTTGGTACAGGCCCATTAGACAATGCTGACCTTGTGGTTTCAGAGAAGATTTTCATTTTTTTCCCAATAATAAGCCTTTGAGAAGTCACATGACCAATGGGACAGAGTCAGTTTTGACCCTGGGGTCATGTTCGGAACAAACTTGCTAGAGGTCCACTAGACAATGCCGCATACCAAATATCATTCTGAGGCCTGTAGGTAAGGAGAAGATGTAATTTAAAAGGAATGTTGACACTTCACAATGCATGATGGACAGGGGACACATGGTGATCACAAAAGCTTACCCTTAGCATATAGAGCTCAGGTGTCTACTTAAAAGTGTTACAATAAAAATCGATAATAATAACTGAACAATTGTTAATAAGTTGGTTAAGAGGTTGGACTTACAAAACTTCCTCACAAAATTTTCGATTATCATTCTATCAAAAAAAGTCTCAGGTCACACATCATTATTATGAGTATTTCAAAATCTCTAAGACTCTTGATACATGATTAAGTTACTATTACTGAGCGGACACAAAATGGGGACAGCCTCCAAGTATGAGGTTGATGTTTCAGGCATGCAATGTAGTTAACATTTGTGCCAACATATTACAAAATATCTTCATGCATGACAAAATCATAGCTCGTACAAGAAGCGGACCGACATTGTAACTTGGTGATTCCTATATACACCCTGAACTTCATTTGTGGGGTGTAAAAATGCACAAACCACTAATTCAACTGGTAAAAATTGTGAAAAAAAAAATTAAACAAGAACTGTCACTGTAAGATGACAATGCCCCCGAAAGTGGTGCTTTGACCTTTGAGCTGAGAACCAGTCATTCAGGGGTCAAGGTCAAACAAATATAGGTCAGTGGGAAGGTCTTGTCCAAAGGGGTGTTGTGTTGAAGTATGAAGTATATCCACTTACTAATTTAGAAGTTATGGCCAAATATTAGTTTTTGGAAAATTGGATATTCAGGCATCAAGGCCAAATAATTAAAGGTCAGTGGGAAAGCCTTCTTCAAAGGGGTGTTGTGTCCAAGGATGAAGTTATTCCACTTACTAATTTGGAAGTTATGGCCAAATATTAGTTTTTGGAAAATTGGATATTCAGGGGTCAAGGTCAAATAATTAAAGGTCAGTGGGAAGGTCTTCTTTAAAGTGGTGTGATTATCAAGGATGAAGTTATTCCACTTATTAATAAGGAAGTTATGGGCAATGTTAAAGTTTTTGGACAATTGGATCTTCAAGGTGAAGGTCATTCAGGGGTCAAGGTCAAACAAATATAGGTCAGTGGGAAGGTCCTGTCCAAAGCGGTGTTGTGTTTAAGTATGAAGTATACAAATGTTTCCACTTACTAATTTGGAAGTTATGGCCAAATATTAGTAATTGGACAATTGGATATTCAGGGGTCAAGGTCAAATAATTAAAAGTCAGTGGGAACGTCTTTTTCAAAGGGGTGTTGTGTCCAAGTATGAAGTAATTCCATTTACAAATGAGGAAGTTATGGGCAATGTTAAAGTTTTTGGACAATTGGATCTTCAAGGTGAAGGTCATTCAGGGGTGGATGTCAAACAAATATAAGTCAGTAGGAAGGCCTTGTCCAAAGGGGTGTTGTGTCCAAGTATGAAATAAATCCACTTACTAATAAAGAAGTAATTGCAAATGTTAAATTTTTAGGACAATTGGATCTTCAAGGTAAAGGTCAATCAGGGGTCAAGGTCATAATTTATAGGTCAGTGGAAAGGTCTTGTCCAAAGGGGTGTTGTGTCCAAGTATGAAGTGAATCCACTTACTAATATGGAAGTTATTGCCAATGTTAAAGTTTTAGGACAGACTGACCGACGGACGGACAGACAGTTCAAAAACTATATACCTCCCTTCAGGAGCATAAAAAACGAGAGCATATGAGTATGTAAAACATAAAATTAGAAAAGACTTCTTATGGTATAATAAGAGGCCATCTGGCTAATTAGATAGTGTTTTGATTAAGTATGGGGAATTTGGTTTATGATTTCCAAGACAGACAGTATTAACGTATACATTTTACATTTCTCTGGTAAAAAACACTGTAGCTATAACAATTGCAGAAAAATCTATCTACAGATGATACATGCTCAAGATTAACTTGTATAAATGTGATGAGGATTTGTTTTAAGTTGTCAAAATTGTTAAAATTTCGGAATAAGCTACTCGATGAACCTTGCCAAAGATATTTCAATATCCGAGGCAATTTAGCTTATTTTTCAACAAAATAACTTATTCTTTAAACAAAATAATGGTTTTATCACTTAAAGAATAATGTGGAAATTAGTTTACATTTGAATAGCTGAACAAACATATATGGAAAGGCCTTTATTTACAATGACTTACAATAGTTTTAAAGAGGCTGTACTTCAGATTTGACATAAAAAAAAATTTTTCATAAATTATATATTTAGATGCCGTGAGATTGTAACAACATAATATTTTACTTCAAAACTGATTATAAAAGTCAAAATAGAATAAAAAAATATTTTCGCTCCAGCCTGATTTGAACTCTGGACCCTCATGTTAACAAAATATTTCCAACGCTTTTACTGTTTCCACCATCGCCGCATGTGATATTACAGATATTTACTTTAAATCTTATACGATATAGTTATACCGTCGCGTTACGGTATAGCACTTTGAAAGGGAAAAAAATCAATTTATAATGTAATTATTTGACTTATTTTTTGTCAGTAAGTTATTTTTTAAGCATTAGTCATAAATATTACAAGAAATTTATAATACAAGAAAACTTTCCTTTTTTTGTCATCCGGAGCACAGCCCCTTTAAATTAGGCCATCAATATACAAAACATTCAAAATTAATAAAACTGCCAAACATAGACAATACAGTACATTTATCAGTTTCCAAAACCTAAAATACCAAAGATTTGCTGTTTGTGCAAATCTCACAAAATCTCTCAGCCAGTAGAAAAGTCTGGCTTGCATCATATCTGAAATATCTTGAAAACTATTTACATCTGATGAAAACAAAGTGTATCATACAATCATAATAACGTATTTTTCTACCTTGGTTATCGAACTCTGATCAAAAATGAAAAACAAAGTTTATTGCAAGGATAAACCTCTGTGTTCTAAGAAATGCTTGAAATGTGTCAGTATATCTGCATACTGACTAACTTTAAATCATATTTTCTACAAAACATTCCACATTTTTATTGTAGAACTGTTTTTTTCATTTTATATTCAAACCATTCTGATAAAATATGTTAATGTTTTCCAACTAGGATCACCACTGGCTCTTTCGAATTTTGGAAAAATGTTGACTTGCTGCGTGCTTCAACATTACACTGGTCCCACCTTCACAGCGAACAACTGTTGTGTCATGGGCTGGTGGCCTGAAACATTAATGAAATATTGAATGAAATATTGATTGATACATGATATAACAAGAATATTGTATTACACTGAAACTAGTGCAGAAAAAAATATCTACATGTATGTTTTATGGAAATCACAAAACATTCTATATAAAAAGAATATTAATATATATATATATATATATATATATATATATATATATATATATATATATATATATATATATATATATATATACACAGATATTTAGACATCTATGATCTAATATGACTGAAAACCAATTATCTTTCTTTTATAACCTTACTGACTGCAAAACTAAAGCATTTAAACATGAATGGGAAAAAATGTAGTATGTTTCAGAGAAAAAACCCCACAAAATACTGAATGTACATGATTGTAACATTCCAGTAGATACATTTGCTTTTAGCAAAATACATTTCAAACATATCATCTATATAAAAGTTTTATCACAGAAAATAGTTTGCTATTTTTTTTTTCAAAACTTCATGCAAATCATACAGTTGACAATTTCATAATTATCACAGTATTACAATAGTGTTTTTTACTGTCTTATTTCAGTCTAGGGGAGGTAACCGCTGCATACAAACTAATAAGAAAATGGTAACTGTTAGATTTTATCGACTGCATAACTCCCTTTGGTGGACCCCACAGAGATGACGTAGTCAGGTCCAGCATCCAAATCAGTGTGAGGTCAATCCAGCTACTTATCAGCTCTTAGATTATTAAGCAACATTAAATTCATCTCAATCCTAATATTCAAGCTTACCTCTGTTAGTACCTCAACTGAGAAGCTATTAACAACAGGGTAGAGTACTATTGAAATTCCAAAATGTGCCAGTATGTTTTAAACATGGACAGCTACCTGAGGGTTTAACATGACTGAATAGATCTAATTAATGTTACATTTTCTATTAAATGCAATAATTTGAAAGACCTGAAGTATAGAATTTTGACCAAATTAGTTCTTCTTTTTATGTCTGATTCATATAACTAAAACTTTACCATCTACTAGATGTCACATTGTGTATACTGTACTGATCTGTTCTATTATGAACTGATATATTTTGACTGTTAATCTGCAAAAGATTTCAACAAAACATGAGGGCCATGTGGTTTCTGACAAGTAGAAATTTTAAAGTTTTACCTATTTCAGTATATATAAATCAAGTGACCCCCTGGGGTGGGGCCTTACTGATTTTTAGCCTAAGTGACCTTGACCCCATCAATCACTTAAAATCTAATCCAGGGGAACATGTCCATGATATATATACAAAATATCTGAAATATTGATCAAATGAAGACTCTATGGGGAAATTGTGAAATTTACCCTGACCACAGTGAATGACCCCAGTAAAGTGCCTGTATATACCAAATATCTAAGATATTGGTCAATTAATTAAGGCTCTATTAGGAAAAGTGGAAAAAAAAACAAGTAAGAATATTGCCAAGCAAAAAAAATCCCCTACCGGAGAGGGCATTGTCAGACAATGGTGAACATATGTAACAGAATCACTTAATTAATGATGACTAAATGGTAAGTATACACAGTTTCATATTTTTTATGTGACCTTGACCTTTGACCCCTTGACCCCAAAATCAATAGGGGTCATCTACTGGTGATGGACAATCATCCTGTAAAGTTTGAAGTTCCTAGGCCTAACAGGGCTCTCGCGAGGGGGCGATTCGGGCGAAGTCGTCGCTTCGCTGTCTCAAATTTCGCCTTACGTGAAGATCAAAGCGAAAATCAAGTCGCCTTATCAAAATTAGTTGAAAGAAGAAAAGAAGGACAGAAGAAAGAAAAAAAAGAAAGAAAGAAAGAAAAAGGGGAAGAAAGAAAATCAGGAAAGAAGGAAAGAAAGAAAAAAAGAAAGAAAAGGAACAAAGAAACAAGAGGGCCAATGGCCCTCAAGCGCTCACATGGGTTCAAAGATGAAAAAAAATTTTATGAATGTAATGATGCATATCACAGAAATGGACCAAAATCTCCAAAAACAAAAAGGAGGCCAGTAGGTCAAAATATAGGTCATGAGACATTTTTGAAATCGGAAGAAAAAGCTGTACACACAGTCCAAATTTCATTGCCATAGCTTTACAACAAAAAAGTAGGTCAGTAGGTCAAAAATATAGGTCATATGACTTTTTTGAAATCGGAACAAAAAGCTGCACACATGGTCCAAAATTTCATTGCCATAGGTCCAAAAACAAGAGGGCCATAATGGCCCTATATCGCTCACCTGAATATAACTGCTTTTAACAAAGTTGCTATGGACCTGGTTAATTGACCCAAGATGACCCATATTCGAACTTGACCTAGAAATTATTGAAACAATCTTTCTGACAAATTTCAAGGTTGTTTGAACTGAAAATGTTACCTCAAAAACAAGGTTTTTCCATATTTGGGGTCTGTGACCTAGTTTTTGACCCCAGATGACCTTTATTCGAATCTGAGCTAGAAATCACTTAAACATCCTTTCTGACAAATTTCGAGAATATTTGGACTGAAAAGTAGCTTCTAGAGTGTTCTACTTTTGGGCTCTGTGACCTAGTTTTTGATTTCAGATGACCCATATTCAAATTTAACCTAAAAATCATTGAAAGAACCTTTGTGACAGATTCCAGGTTATTTGAACTGAAAATGTTACCTCTGGAGTGTTAACAAGGTTTTTCCATATTTCGGCTCTGTGACCTAGTTTTCGACCCCAGATGACCTAATTTTGAGCTTGAGCTAAAAATCATCAAAAAAACCTTTCTGACAAATTTCTGGGATATTTTGACTGAAAATGTAACCTCTAGAGTGTTAACAAGGTTTTTCTATTTCGGGCTGTGACCTAGTTTTTGAACCCAGATGACCCATATTCGAACTTGAGCTAGAAATCATAGAAACAACCTGTCTAACAAATTTCCAGATTATTTGGACTGAAAATGTTACTTCTCCTTCTACAAGAAGATTTTCAAAGTTTTCACTATATAAGCCTATGTAAAACCAATGACCCCGGGGTGGGGCCAAATTTAACCCCAGGTGTATAATTTGAACAAACTTGGTAGAGGTCCACTAGACAATGCTACATACCAAATCTTAAGGCTCAGGGCCTTGTGGTTTCTGACAAGAAGATTTTTGAAGTTTTTCCTATATAAGTCTATGTAAAACCAATGACCCAAGGGTGGGGCCAAATTTGACCCCAGAGTTATAATTTGAACAAACTTGGTAGAGGTCCACTAGACAATGCTACATACCAAATATCTAAGCTCTATGCCTTCGGGTTTCTGACAAGAAGATTTTTAAAGTTTTTCCTATATAACTCTATGTAAAACAAGTTACCCCTGGGGCGGGGTCATTTTTGACCCAGAGGCCATGATTTGAACAAACTTGGTAGAGGGCCACTAGACAATGCTGCACACCAAATATCTAAGCTCTATGCCTTTCGGTTTCTGACAAGAAGATTTTTAAAGTTTTTCCTATATAACTCTATGTAAAACAAGTTACCCCTGGGGCGGGGCCATTTTTGACCCCAGGATAATAATTTGAACAAACTTGGTAGAGGTCCACTAGATGATGCTTTATACCAAATATCAAAGCTCCAGGCCTTGTGGTTTCTGACAAGAAGATTTTTAAAGATCCAACTTTTAAAATCTGTTTTTAGCTCCTGTGACCCAGAAATGCAATGAACCGGAACCATTTGAACAAACTTGGTAGAGCTTCATGCAAGGAACATTTTAGGCAAGTTTCATTAAATTTTGCCCAGTGGTTTCAGAGGAGATGTCGTTTGAATGAATTGTGGACGACGGACGGACGGACGGACGCCGGACAATCAAGGATCCTAAAAGCTCACATGAGCATGCTCAGGTGAGCTAACAAAAAGTAGGTCAAAAATATAGGTCATGCAATGACATTTTTGAAATCAAAACAAAAAACTATGCACATGGTCCAAGTTTCATTTCTGTAGCTAAAAAACAAAAAAGATGGTCAGTAAGTCAAAAATATAGGTCAAGGAATAATGTTTTTGAAATCATCTTGAAAAACTGTACAAATGGTCCAAATTTTATTGCCATAAAGGCTCTATGACAGAAAGTAGAAATATCTATTATAAGCTATGGTGACCTTGACCCAGTGACCTCAAACCCTACCCATTGGTAGAGGTTCATGCAAGGAACCCCTATATTGAATATCAAAAATATTGGTCTATAAATGAAGGCTCTATGAGGTACAGTATATAACTATACTTTTAGCCTCCGTGACCTTTAACCTAATCTAATAATTTGAAAAAGCTTGATAAAGCTTGCTTCGTGCCAAATTTTAAAATTCTAGGCCTTGTGGTTTCAGACACGAAGATTTTTAAAGATTTTCTTCTATATTGTTATTTAAAACTTGTGACCCCTCGGGCAGGGCCAATAGTGACCCCAGGGACATTTTTCTTATAAATGTGGTAGAGGTCCACTAGACAATGCTGCATACCAAATATCTTAACTCTAGGCCTTGTGGTATCTGAAAAGAAGATTTTTCAAGTTTTTCCTATATAATTCTATGTTAAACATGTGACCCCTAGGGTGGGGCTTATTTTGACCAAGGGGCCATGATTTGAACAAACTTGATATAAGTCCATTAGATAATGCTGCACACCAAATATCTTAACTCTAGGCCTTGTTGTTTATGACAAGAAGATTTTTAAAGTTTTTCCAATATAACTTTCTGTAGAACATGTGACCCCTGGGGCAGGGCCATTTTTGACCTAGGGTCCATGACTTGAACAATCTCGGTAGAGGTCCTCTAGACAATGCTTCATACAAAATATCTTAACTCTAAGCGTTATGGTTTCTTCTGTGAAGATTTTTAAAACCTTTTCCTATATAACTCTATGTAACCCCAAGGGCTGGGCCTATTTTGACCCAGTGGCTATGATTTGAACAAACTTAGTAGAGGTCCACTAGACAATGCTACACACCAATATCTAAGCTCTATAACTTACAGTTTCTGAAAAGAAGATTTTTTAAGATTTTCCTATATAATTCTATGTTAAACATGTGACCCCTAGGTCGGGGCCATATTTGACCCAGAGACCATGGTTTTAACAAACTTGGTAGAGGTCCACTAGACAATGCTACATACCAAATATCTTAACTCTAGGCCTTCTTGTTTCTGACAAGAAGATTTTCAAGTTTTCCCTATATAACTCTATGTAAAATCAACTGACCCCTGGGGTGGGATCAGTTTTGACCCCAGGGAAATAATTTGAAAAAACTTGGTAGAGGTCCACTAGATGATGCTTCATACCAAATATCAAAGCTCCAGGCCTTGTGGTTTCGGAGAAGAAGATTTTTAAAGATCCAACTTATAAAATCTAATTTTAGCTCCAGTGAACCAGCAATGCAATGGACCAGAACCATTTGAACAATCTTGGTAGAGCTTCATGCAAGGAACATCCCAGGCAAGTTTCATTAAATATGCCCCTTTGGTTTCAGAGGAGATGTTGTTTGAATGAAAAGTTGACGACGGATGGACGGACCACCAATGGACAATGGACAAAGACCAATCAGAAAAGCTCACCCTGATCACTTTGTGCTCAGATGAGCTAAAAATGAGAAAACATTTTTTTTTTTGTGGGGGGGAGGGGGGATGACCCCACTGTGGTCACAGTGCATACTACCAAATATCTAAGCTCCAGGCCTTGCAGTTTCTGACAAGATGATTTTTAAAGAATTTACTATATAACTCTATGTAAAACATGAGACCCGTTGGGCGGAGCAAATTTTGACCAAGGGGCCATGGTTTAAACAATCTTGGTAGAGGTCTACTAGACGATGCTCAACACCAAATATCTAAGCTCCATGCCTTGCGGTTTCTGACAAGAGGATTTTTAAAAGTTTTCACTTATATAACTCTATGTAAAATCAAGTGACCCCCGGGGTAGGGCCAGTTCTGACATCAGGGTCATAATTTGAACAATCTTGGTAGAGGTCCACCAGATGATGCCTCACACCAAAAATCTTAGTTCCAGGCCTTGCGGTTTCTGACAAGAAGATTCTTTAAGTTTTCATTATATAACTCAATGTAAAACATGTGACCCCTGGGGCGGGGCCATTTCTGACCCCAGGGTCACAATTTGAACAATCTTGGTAGAGGTCAACTAGATGATGCCTTATACCAAATATCTACAGCGATTTTTTTCCTTCTATGATCGGTACCGGTAAACGGACCCATTCCCAATTGAAAATAGCTCCCATTTTTCCCAATCGCCAACCTAAAATTCCCAAACTGCTTGATTGAAACAACTGCATACAGCACTTTCGTAACTTCTTCGTTACGTACTGGTATACAAGTCGTTTATCCTCTAGGTCTTAGTAAAGGGTTCTTACTGTCACTCGGCAAATGGAACAACAACCTATCTTTAGTTAATGTTAATGCTGACAAATCTAATTAAAAAAAATCCAAGAATTTCGTCAGAAAAAAATCAAAAAAATCCAAGAATTTCATCAGA
This sequence comes from Cyclina sinensis, assembly GCA_012932295.1. NCBI lineage: Eukaryota > Metazoa > Mollusca > Bivalvia > Venerida > Veneridae > Cyclina > Cyclina sinensis. Next base: position 1,865,882 of record JAAONU010000010.1, on the reverse strand, counting down.
AAAAAAGAAACATAAGCGGTTTGTAGTTGATGTAAGCGACCAGAAGTTTACAGATAAGGTGAAGGTTATGTGTGATTGGCTGTGGAACATTGCAGTTTGCCTGGTTAATTAATTAACATGACATTTTGAATAGGTATTGAGTTGAAAGGGGCTTGTTTGTTGATCAGTTTAGACGATTATCAGCTAATAATTTATGTATTAATTGATAAGGCCGCTGTTTTTTACACGTTAAACTTCATAAACACGATGCAATCGGAGCACCTTTATCTTATTACTTCTGAATCTCAAACATGTACATAACTGGTAATGTGTAAGTTTTTACCAACGGAGAGATAAAACAACTTCAAAATTCAGTGCTTTTTAATATACAGTTGTATGTGTTATAACCTGTGTACAGTTAGTATTTTAATTTAACTTCGAAGTGTCCATAATTTGTTTCAAACAGTTTAAACTATTCAATTGTTAAGTTTAATCAATTCTTTCCTGTAGAAATGTATATATCCTGAGTGAATCGTTCATATTTTAAGGTTTAACCACAAAAATAAGTAAATTTAAAAAATAAAGTAAATATAACGATACAAAAATCTGAAAAAATTTACTTACTGAAGTCTTTATGTAGTCTTAGTATTTCTGATGGTGATTGTGTTTAAATTTTAAAGAACCAACAGAGAATTAATACTGTTGTTGTTCTTACTGAAAATTCCCAAATTGGAGAAAAACAACGCAATTTTTCCCAATTCCACTGGTACCGGACCCTTTCCCAAACTGACAAAAAAAATCGCTGATCTAAGTTCCATGCCTTGTGGTTTCTGACAAGAAGATTCTTAAAGTTTTCTCTTTATAACTCTAGGTAAAATCAAGTGACCCCTGGGACGGGGCCAGTTCTGACCCCAGGGTCATAATTTGAACAATCTTTGTAGAGGTCCACTAGATTATGCTACATACCAAATATCTAAGCTCCAGGCTTGCAGATTTTGAGAAGAAGATTTTTAAAGTTTTTCCTTTTGTTTGCCATGGCAACCAGAGTTCTGCATGGAATAGAATTCTTTGAAAAACTTTGGTAGAGCTTCATTCATGCAAGAAACATCCCTTGCAAGTTTCATTGAAATTGGTGCAGTGGTTTCAGAGGAGATGTCGTTTGAATGGAAATGTTGATGACGCACGACGACGGAAGAGGGACGGAGGGGGATCTCAATAGCTCACCATGTCACTGCGTGACAGGTGAGCTAAAAATATGGGAATTAGCACTTGTTGGGAGAATGTTCCAAGTAATCTATGTCTTACCCTCTTAGCAACTTATACTGTGAGAATAATAATATGCAACAATTTTATTTTATTTTAGATAAAAAAAAGTAAAATTTAAGAAAAGAATAAAACTGTCACTCAGACTTTTACATTAATTAAAGGCAATTCTCAGACTGAAAATGTGCTCGGTACAAATGTAACATAAGAATCAAAGATTCAAATTTTTGTTTGTATTTTTTTTGTATCATAAACTGTCAGTTCACTGTAACTGGTGGTGAATACTTAAAATACATTTTCATTTATGATAAACAATTAATTTACCTAGCCTTTAGATGGAAAAGACAAGACAGAGTATAATATTACAGCATAATATTGCATGAATAATTGACTAAAATGTGTTCTGTAGAATCTGCTTAACAAATATACATGTCTTTGCAGACTAAATGTGTAAAGGAAAGAGACAGAGATAAAAACACCAAATGGATGAACACAGTAGACAGAACTCAATGAATATTGTTTCTTTATTTTTGGATTGAGGAACTAAACATTGGCAAAAACCATAGAACTTAGGTTTATAACATCGTTTCCAGTAACTAACATAACAGAACATGCCTGAATGGGGATCAAAGCTTTACAATGTATGTCCTAATTCATACCACAATGTTACTGAGAATCAGCTTTTTGGAACAGACAGAAAGATGGATGAATACACTTATTATTTATGTGTATGGAGCTATGGTGTTTATTTTAAAACATAAAACATACATACATACTACTTTTAAAGATGTTTCCAGACTCTAGATTTTCTTTCAGATGAATGTTCAGGCAAACAGACAGGGGAGAAAGGAAAACACATTTTTCACTTCAGTACATGCCAATTGATCCAATACTATAAATAACCAAGACAAGATATTTTCTTTGACCTATGCTTCTGTCCTTTCTGAATGATTTAAGTTATCCTATAAAATACAATGTAAAACAAGTGACCACCAAGGGCAGAGTCACTATTTACCCTTGGGATATAATTTGACCAATCTTAGAAGACAACTAGTCAATGTTTTGTGCAAAATTTTAGATATGTTGGCAATTTTGTTTCAGAGATTGTTTTTCAAAATATGTAGTTTAAACAAATGACCCTTGGGACAGTGCTAACAATGACCCCAGGGAAATAATTTGTAAAAAAATCTTTGTAGATGTCTCCTACAGAATGCTACAAACCAAAGCGCAATTAAACACCCAGTCATAATCGGAAATCGATTGATGGGTTGTACAGTAGATGTAGATGAACCAAATTTCAGAGCTCTGAGTTAGTTGTATTTGACAAGGTTTTCTGAATTTACTGAAACATATTGTGAGGGTTTGCCTCTTTCCTGTTCTTTAAAAAACTTGAAATTTTCATTCATCATAACTATTTACATGCTTACTGTTCAAGATTTCCACATTGAACTTAATTAGGTCACAAGCACATGTATATAATAAATTCGTACACGTCGGTTCGTAGTGCTTTTTTAAGATATAACAGCTAGATTATTAAATGTCACTCTCTCATACTTTAGAAATCAATCAGTAAATACCTGTATTTGGTATTAGTAGCCACTATTTCATGCTTACTCACTTCTGTTTTCAACTATTCGTGATAATTTTGTAAGGTGACTGAAGTTTGCACACATGTCCGCCATATTTGTTGTCACTTCCGGTTTGCACCGGTTAGTCTTTAAAATCGAAGTCAGATCAAATAATTCATTATTAAAACGTACTTTTAACGACTGTGATTACTCCAGTTATATCTTTTATATGATTTTGTAAATTTATGTAAGATAATTTGATGCACATGCTTATTTATTATGGGATTTATTAGTCGTTAATCTCTACTCATCTCATTTGCATACCAAAATATTTGTGTACTCTTTTGCATGTACATGTATACCAAAATAAATACCAGCGTCTGTTGGACTTTTTGTAACTTTGCCTCTGTCTCCAGACTAGTTCAAATGTGTTTTTAGTCTCTCAAAATCTTTTAATCAGATCTAATATTTTTTAAGTCAACTTTGCATTTATAAATACAAGATACTTATGATATTTAAACAAGTTCAAAATATAGAACGATTTTGTTTACGTTTAGTTTTGGGCACATTTCAAACTGTAAATTCCACGATTTTTTTTATCTGACTTCAATCAGAATTTTCATCATTATTACTTGTTGGCCTGATCCTTTCTAAGTTGTCTGTTAAGTCCCATTAACAAAATAAAACTACCTTAAGGAATGGCTTTGTCCTTATATGATATTTACTCTTTAGAATAATTAATCATTGAGTAGAACTCCGGATTTATACTATCTGGCATTGAGTTTAACTTGGTCGCTACCAGGCTCAGCTGCTACCAGGCTTGTTTGAGGCAGCCTTTAACCAGTTATCCCTATATGATATATTCAATTTATGAATTTCAAAAGCAATCTCTCGAACGTGAATGCTGATGTAACCCTTCCCTTGGTTATCTAGATTTTAGACTGACCCTACTGTACAATCAACATGGGCATGGGCGTTACAAAACAATAAGGCCAAATAAGATTGGTTCAGGGGACCCGTCCTTATTTTTTCTTACCTACCCTAACATTTTTTCATGAAATAGAAAAATGACAAGTTATTCTTCCAACTATCAATATACAGCATACATATCACCAACCAGTGAGGTTGCCTGGCAAATGGTTTAAATGATAATTTACAGTCTCTCTTACAATGCATATGTATTACCAGTAGGTGTGCACACTGCAGAGAATGATTTAAAGTTAAAGGGTACATAAGGAAAATAGCAGTCAGCCAGTCACACCATAGTGCTGGCTCTTCATTTGCTCACTTCCCCATTCACTCTCTCATTAAATGACAGACTGACTTCCATGCTTTGGTTTGTTAACATCTGTACAAAAATTCTGTTTATAAATTGACATAAATACTGTACTATATACATAAATACTGTACTGAATTAGCAAATATTAAAGACTGACCTGATGGACTATGACTAAATGACTGACTTAAGTACTGACTCTCTATCACAGTCATTCAGCAAATGACTGACTTAAGTATTGACTCTCTATCACAGTCATTCAGCAAATGACTGACTTAAGTATTGACTCTCTATCACAGTCACTCAGCAAATGACTGACTTAAGTATTGACTCTCTATCACAGTCACTCAGCAAATGACTGACTTAAGTATTGACTCTCTATCACAGTCACTCAGCAAATGACTGACTTAAGTATTGACTCTCTATCACAGTCACTCAGCAAATGACTGACTAAGTGACTCATTTCTTTACTGAAGCTTTGCCAGTTTGTGACTTACTGACAAACAAAAAACTGACTTACTGTTTTAATGACAGAATTAATGACTATCACAATTTTTTTGTTTTTCGATCAATTTAAAAATGCTCATTTCGACTTTTCAATGAATATTTTATGAATCAGAAAGTTATCAAATAAAATAAATAGATAAACAAAAAAATAAATTACAGAATGTTTAATAATTCACATACTATTTTCTTCTTTAATGAACAGAAGATTGCCTGAAGAAATGAAACATAAAATAAAATAACTATTTCTATTTAATTGTAAGACAGATCAATAAAAAAAAGCACTTGCCTGTTATAAAAGAATGAATGACTTAATAAATGAATGAATGTCTGAATAAATGAATGAATGAATGAATGACTGAATGAATTACCTTTAGTTGTTTTCACTTAAATCCAAAAATTGTTCATTACACATATTCTATGCATGTATGATTCAGAAAATCACAGAATAATTAATTAAATAAATCAATAAATCAATAAATCACAGAATTAAGAAATAAATAATTAAGTTAATAAATAAATAAGTAATTTCATTTAAAATAAAAATAAATTAACATTAATAAATTAAAGATTGGTAAACCTTACTGCAGTTTTGTTTCATTGATTTCTTCTTAAATGAACAAATGATAGAAAGAAATGAAAAAATGAGTAAAATGATAAAATGAATAAAAATATAATAAATTAACTATTTTATTAAATGTATGATAAGACAGATAAACAAAACAAAGTAGCACTTACCTGTTATAAAAATCTGACAGACTGACTTATCAAAAATTCTATGTGTTTTCAGTCAAATTAAAACTGCTTATTTCACATTTTCAGTGAATATATGATTCAGAAATAAATAAATACATAAATAATAGAATAAATAAATAAATAAATAAATAAATAAATAAATAAATAATAGAATAAATAAATAAATAATAGAATAAATAAATAAATAAATAAAGAAGAGAGTGATAAATCTAAGTAGTGATTAAATGATAAATATAGAAATAAAGGAATGAGAAATAAAATCCAAAAATATTTTTTATATTAAATTTAGGTCAAGAAAGATAAATAAAATAAAATAAAATAAAATTAATAAAATGAAATAAAATAAAGCAGCACTTACCTGTTTTTAAATACTTTAAACTTCCAAGTTAAATTTATATCCATCCTCTGTTCCAACTGTTAAATGCATTAAAAGTCACTATGTATACCGTCTATTTACAAAAGTCTCTCTATGCAGTTTTATTTACACAAAAATATGTCAAATTATTACACAAACGTGTAGACATTTCGGCATAATATGCAGGCAACAAGTTTAATGTTTTACATTCCTCCTTTGATTGTTTCAAACTTGAACCAGATCCTACCATCCGCCAGCACGTTGAACTGTTGCGATGATCTTATTTCTGTTTTCATACGTTCAAATTCTTCCCTTGGTTCTATTGTACAGAACTCCATCTCTACACAGACAGTTTGTGGAAGATTTGTTATCTCGTTAAGAAAATCACGGAATGTTCCAGCAGACATTGTCACCCACTCCAATGCAACAAATGTACGAGTTAGTTTACTGTCTGTTGGTTCATTATTTACAAACTTTAACACAAGTTCTCGCTTAGATAAATCCACTAGCTTACACACCTCTAACGACGCCATGTTTACACGAAGTTCTTTCACAGGTATCCGCCACAGTTCTAACTTTCTTAGTCCTGAATGTCCACTCAGGTCCAGTTCTATCCCAGGACAGTCATCGTGGTCAGTACAGTCTAAGTGATACAGTTCAATCTGCTTCAAACGACGTGTCTGTGATATGTAATTACATAACTCAGACAACACACTGTGACTCATTGTAAACCGCCCGATACTTATGGCTTCTAATTTTTGCAAACTTTTAACTTTCTCCATCAGTGAACGAGACCAAGATCCTCCAAACGATAAATCTAAACATTTAATTGACTCGTTCAACAGAGGTAAAATATCTCTGTCATCATCTCTGTCATTATAATCACCCACGTAGTGAACTTTCTCGACGTTTTCCAGGTCACTAAGTGAGGACAAATCAATAACATCACTGGGACTGTAACCTGCCCTATACATGTCAATATAAACTGATCTTAAATCGTGTTTATTTCTTGAGGTCAGATGTTGCAGAATTTCACGGTATTGATCTTGGTCACAACTGTCATCAATAAATACATCTTGTAGACATGAACTGACTTTATTTTTATCCGGCATTTCTTTTAAACATGAAACACACAAGTCTTGATACTGTTTCAGTGTTTCTTTACTAGTGGAATACCTGTCTATCTCGTATAATGTACTTCTATATTCGCGTGTAGTTTCATCATTATTCACGATGTTCATCAGTTCGTGTAAAATCAAAGATGACACTTCTGCATTGAATCCGCTAATAAACACAAGAATTTTTGACATTTCAAAGATATCCCTGAGACTTTTACATTTTGACAACACTGTTTTTGGTACTGAAGTTACATCAGGTGCAGAGAACATGTACAGAGCTGCAAAAAACTCTTGAACAGTTTTGTGTGCAAACGAAATTTTACATTCCTGTTTCAGTAACTTTCCACAATCTTTACTTTGCGTTAAAAGTCCAGTTTTTAGACAGAAATCTAGCCATTCTTTTTTAAGACATTGTTTAGCTACAGTTCGATCAAATACTAACATATTTTCTTCTTTTGTTTCTGTGAGTAATGTTTCATATGCTAATTTTCCTAAAGCGTTGAGAAGTGAATAATATTGTGTACACTTTTCGTTTTCTCTGAAACATGGCGGGATATCGCCCTCTGTGTACTCTGGTATATGTGGTAGACCAATGCCTGTTTTCTTGTATTTTTTCATAGTTCTTTTAAGCAACATTTCAACAATGTTACAGTATAGTCCCAGCAGAGAATTACCAAGACCTATTTTGTCACGAAACAAACACAACATGTACATAAGCAGTATTGGAATATATGCCAGATCTAAGAGTTTGTTGTCTTCCATTTCAGAATCAAACTGCCATACATTGATTGTATCATCCTCTCCACCTAAATGAGATATAACTGACTCTTTCAATATGTCTGCTGACTCCTCGCCAAGGCCGGCTATTTCTAACTTTTGATCGATTTGGCTGGCTTTTATGCCACTTGTAGCTAATTTCCATGGCCTAGTTGTAGTAAGTACTGCAGTGTTTCTTCTCGCTTTTCTGTGTGGGATAATTTCATCCTTCCGAGTGCAATCATTTGAGGGGTGGGCCCACTCGTCGAGGCCGTCCAAAATTATTAAACATCTTTCATTAGACAGGATGTTTTCAAGATCAGCCAAATCATAGTTATTCTCTAAACGCTGGTCTATGAGCTGATTGAATATGAAGTCATCGATATGACATTCGCTGGAAGCATCTCTTAACAACACAAGAAAAACGAAATCAAATTCCTTCATGGCGTTAACTTCTTCTGAAAAGAATAGTCTCTCATCATTTTGGAGTGGATCTTCATCAACATATTTTTCTTCTTCATCATCATATTCTTCTTCATCATCATCTTCTTCTTCTGGCAATAATAGTCCCTCATCATTTTGGAATGGATCTTTAGCGTGGCACCATGCTAAAACTAATCTCTTGCTAAACATAGTTTTTCCAAACCCTGCATCGGCTGTTACATATATTTCACGACAAGGCTTATCGTCTTTATAGAATATATTGCGAAATGTGTCTATCGATTTTTTCTTTTCTTCTCTTCTGCCATGAGCCCTGTTCAGTTCTACTAAGTTGATATCTGGCTTTACATAGAAATCCAGCAAACGCGCGTCTTCTTCTTCAATCAGCGGCGACAACTGAATTGTATCATGCTGTTGTCTGTAGAGAGTTATCAAATCACGTCTCAGGTCTGAAAAATATATATAGATAAAAATATTTAAGTTATGCGTTTTGGTAATTGTTAAACATGTTATGTTTTATTTGATTTCACATTGTATATCGAAACCCCCCAAAAGGTTTCTTATATACCTTCAAAATTGCAGCTTTCTAAATTTGAAGAGAAATGCACCGAGGTTCTAAGGTCATACACTACACTACACTACACTAAAGCAGACGGATTTTTTGACAGCTGTCAGTTTTGTTGATTCCATTCATAATTAGCACAGAAAATTTCCAATAACCACAGGTTCATGAATCGTAGCTTTTTAACTGAATGTTCGATAATAAGCGCATCCTTAGGTTACTCTATAATTATACAGTCATTTAGTTAAGAAAAAAAAAGATAGAATCTAATTGTATGCTTCTATTCACAATGAAACAGAAAAAAAAAAGAATTTGATTTAAACATGATTCGAACCAATGCCCTTTCGGTCAGTAAATACTCAAATTAAGAGCAATACACTTATTCACTGAGCCAGCCAACACAGGCTTGCCGGTTGGAAACTAGAGCCTCCAATTCCAAATCGTTCTTAAAGACACATCAAAATAAATAATCATTATGGTATTTCCATTTTTTTTTCTGTCTTAAAATTTTGCATTCGGTACCTGTGTTAGTCTACACTTTCTTCTAGAAGAGATGTGGTTGTCCAACCTAAATAACGGCAAGTCAAAGATTGATGATAGCTTTGTTTAAAAACATTATAATTCAAGTAATTACGTCAGAATTATAAGATGAATTACGTCAGAATATAAGATGACGTCATTACCATAACGTTGCTTGATCCCGCCTTTTTTTATTTATTCTTCTTCAAAGTTTTGATCCATATCTCGAAAAGAAGAAATGGGCGCAAACTTTCACAGATGGGAGCAAAGATAATTTCAGTTTTATTTCATAAAATAATCATAGAGTCATTTAGCTTAAGAGAAACACCGATGTAAACTTTGACATTACAACTTTTCAAAATTACTTTTTAAGCATCTATACTTTCATTCATTTAATTATTTATTGTTATTGATTATTGATTTATTTAGATAACGTATGGAAAGATGCTAAAACACATTTTCCTTAACTTCCTGTACCGAAATGTACTAAAACATTGCAGTTTTAAATTTTTAACTATGTGATGGGAGACAACTCAGTTTGCTTTATTTTTTTTTGCTTGAAGATTTGACTCCCTTTATTGTGTGGAAATATTCTACGGTTATTATTTTTTTTAAATCTGTCTCAAATTCATAGTTTGTTCCTGGGCTCTTGGTGACAACAAGTCTTGCTTCACATTTTTCGGGTCAGAACAAATACTTCATTTACTCACACCAGACATAAAACAGTAAGTGACCTTATTTGCCATTAAATACATTTATAAGCAACAGAAAGAAAAAACGAGATCCTATAAATAAACAACAGATATGAATATCAAGTTAATAGAAAAGTATTTTAACCTGCTAACTGTCACACATTAACTTGAATGGTCAGTAGGGTGGCAAGAATCCATAGCCATAAACCGTTGAGACGTTATGCGATTTTAAGATAGCGAATTTTACCACTTGACCACGGAGGCGGGTCAGTTCCACCGTTGCGTTTTAACAGTACACAACAGTAACAACGTGGAGCTTTGTCATGAATATAATCTATTAATGAACAAAGTGGATTTTTTTCACTGCAAGAACAGAAGAATAAAAATGCGTACTCAGCCATCTTTAAGCTACTTGAACCTCTCACTAAAATTAGAAGCATTTTGTATCTCATCAGAAGTGTGTCTTCTGACTTGTTATGGTACTTGTGCGTGGGCACTTTAAAAAAAATAGAAAGCAGGAAAACACTTTTAAAAAACTTAAATATTCAGTGTATTGCATTGATGTCCTTTGCATTGTTTTTAAGGGCTGAATCAGTGGTCCAGTGGTACCGCGCTGGACTGTTAATCCAGGTTCAATTCCCAGCTTCTCCAGTAACATTATTGCCTTTCGGATTAGACATTGAATCGTGGTTCCATGTATCATTGGTGTACATTGAATATGTAATAAAACCAAGGGGACTCTGGAATGAGTTACTATCTGTATCTTGCAGTATCCCCGACTACATAAAATAACTTATTTCTACATGGGGGAATCGGTGCAACTTGTACGGCGTTGATAAAAAACAGAGAGAGAGAGAGAGAGAGAGAGAGAGAGAGAGAGAGATCTAATTCATCATAATGTAGGTACTCTTATGCATTAAGGCTTTTATTACAATTGCCTTCTCCTAAATAATAACCAGTCCTAGTGAATCTCATACACACACTGTTTAGATAAAAACACAAAATTTTCTACATGTGTACATATCAATGAAACGTGAAGCTCAGTTTACATCGGATAAAAAATATCACATCATTATATAATGTCGCATTGACTGTTATTCACTAAACACTTGTGACGGTAGAAAATACCATAAGTATCGTTATTTGATGTCTTTGATACAATATATCCCATTTGTGTGTGTGTGTGTGTGTGTGTGTGTGCGTGTGTGTGTGTGTGTTTAGTGTATATGTGTGGTGGGGGTGCATCCAATCTTCTTTTTAATTCTTCCAATAACAATATGTACTAATATGTTTTTAACAATATTAGCATCCTTTCCTTGTAAAACTAACGAAGCTGTAAAGATGCAGGTTGTTCTCTCTTTTTATTTTAAATCTGATTATTGCTGCAAATTCATAGATACAGGAATTAAGCACATTCGTATTTTTTTCACAAAACCTGACACCTCAAACAATCAACTGATAGGCTCACCAACTGGCCTTGTCAGAACAAACTCCGGAGAGGATTCTAACCTCCATTCTCCCGGTCCGTAAGCGTATGCCTTAACCACTAGGTTCAGTTATCTGTGTAAAAATATCAATAACAAAGAAAACTGCACCTGTCTATGCACCTTTCATAGTTTCAGGCCACTGAGAATAGTTGAAATTTTACATTAAATCGTGTTTATTTCATTATATGACCTGTCTGTACAAGATATATTAGAATGGTATGATATGCTCGACAAATCTTGAAGTAAAGCATTTTAAAAATGATGTAGCAAAATTTTTTAATTGACATCATAAAGAGAGCAGACGATATTTTGCCGTTATATTTTATAGACTTAAAACAACAACAGTCACCGTACTTCATCCTGATCTGTTTATGAATTGAATGGCAAAAAGAAATGTATGAGAGCACCAAAATGTTTGGAATTTGCTAAACAAATGATGGAAATTGAAACAGATAAGTCTATTCTAAAACAAATTTTAATACTCATATCTGCGTTATTCACAATCTGACAATTTGGACAGTGTTTCGAATTCGGACGAAAGGTCCGCAATCGTTTTCAATTTATACATTTCTTCATATCTCTGAATTATTCAAACAATTAACGATAAATGTTTGTTACATCGAAACATGAAAATTCAATATTTTCTAGGATGTTAAATAGAAAAAAGCAAGGTAATTAATAAACGATAACGTGGCCTCCGAAAAGCATTTTTTTACATTGCGCTTCCTCTCACTAGTCTCTTTAAGTTAAGATATGAGATATATTTTGTGATTATCATTAATTGAAATTGTTCAAAACTTAAGCAAGGTAGAATTAGATTCATAAACACTGCATTTCCTCTTACATTTCTCTACCATCGTGTAAAGTTTTAATAAAATTCCTTAAATACTTTTGAAGTTATTCACCGAACAAGCAAAATTAAGTACCATAAGGGGAGATCATTTATAATCTAAATAATGTAGGATTATGGTTCTTTAACACTACACTTCCATCACACTAGTCTCTATAACTGTGTGGAGTTTCAATAAGACTTCTTAGATAGTTTAGAAGTTGTACTCCGGACATGCATTATTTAACATTTTAAGTAGCATTAAGGGAGATAATTGAAAAATTAAGCAAGCTAGACATATGGTTATTAAACAGTTTACTTTCACTCACTAGTATCTATGACTGTGTGAAGTTTTAATCATATTCCTTTAATACTTTTCAAATTAATATCCGGACGTGCATCAGTAAGTATAATAAAGGGAGATAATTAAAAAACTAAGTAAATTCGAGTTATGGATCTTTGAAAGTGCACTTCCTCTGACTAGTCTTTATAACTGTGTGAAGTTTCAATGAGATATCATTGACAGTTTAGGACTGATATTCCTTACAGGCATTATTAATAAGTTTCAATCAAGTTCCTTCAATTTTTTTCAAGTTATTCTCCGGACAAAAGTGTGACGGACGAACGGACGGACTAACGGACGGAAGGACGGACAAGGCGGCGACAATATGCTCTCCCTTCGGGGAGCATAATAAAGGCAAATAATTACAATTTACTGTAATTCTTTAATCTCTCTCTCTCTCTGTCAATAAGTTATCTTAATTAGAAAAAAAAATCGAATCAAAACCCGCCAATTTACTTATACTGAGCAAACGAACAAACGAATGACTTAGTATTAGAACTTGTTTCTCTATTAAAACTAACGTAGGAACTAAAACACATGTAAACAAATATTCCCACTCATTAGAGAGTTACTTATCATATCCGTAAGCAGCTACAGCTTTACGTAACAGCTCTAACTAAAGGTTACTGTTTGAACGAAAACACTTGTAAACAAATATTCCTACTCATTAGAGAGTTTCTTCCCCTATCATATCCGTAAGCAGCTACAGCTTTACGTAACAGCTCTAACTAAAGGTTAACCAATAAATATTAAAAATTATTCCAGAAAAACTAGTAGTTCGTCAAATTCATGGAAAATGTTTGAAAATGTAGACACTGAATTCGTAATTACACTGTTTTAAAACGGTAGATAGCAATAAACAATGGTTGTAACAAAACGAAAGATATTCAGTTTAATGCTGATAATACGTAACGCATACACGAAAATAAATTAGAAATTAAAAAGCAAAACCTAAAGAAAATCAAAGCTTTTAAAGCGCTGAAAGACTGTCGGCTGGATAGGAGACTCATGCCTAGGTACACATTTTGCTTACGTAATCATTCCCCAATTTCCAATCAAGAGTTTTCAAATCAGCAAAATGTTAATTTTTGATGCACGTTTTAGCAATATATGGTATGAAACTAATACAATCATTCATGTATTAGTCTGTATTTAATCGCTTTCTGATATATGATATGCTGATGCACTATTATTATTGTTATATTTTATTATGATAAAACATTAAAGACATTATGAGAGAATGAAGATTAACAAACAATCAAGCAATTTAATCTTTGTTCGTCGCTTTCTGTTATTTACTTCCTGCCCACAAAAGAAATATATACAGAAAGTTTAATGTTACAATGATCTTTCTTGACCGACGAATTACATTCTGGTGTTCCGGTCAATCAGCTACCTGTAGTACAGTACTGTATAATGACTAATGTCTTCCTAAGCAAATATTCGTGACATTTTTTCTAATGAATCTGCTTTGAAACAAACAAACCAACAAAATGAAAATACGTTTGAAGTTTTGCATCGTTAGAATAGTAGACAAATTTTCAATCCGCATTACTTTTAACCCTACTGCGTACAAAACATTAACTTTTCGTTGAACGGTTACAATTGTCATAGACTGGTCCATTCTGTTTACACATAGGTAAGTTGTTCTTAGCATGATGCGTGATAGCTGACGTGTTAGATTGAAAATGTGCAAAACGTTTTTTTGTTTTTGTTTTTTTTTAAAGAAAATAAAACAGCTAAATGACCATGTTTTTAATTCCACGACAAAAATACCAGCGTGTCTTTTACCGGTGTGTGTGTGTGTGTGTGTGTGTGATACCTGTTTAACCTTTCATATATTGAGCATATGTTGAGCATCTAGATTGTTCTTATGATTGCACTACTCTACACAGTTTTTTTATGACTGCACTTCTTTTTCGGCACAACATATTGCAACTTAATGTATCTTGTATATTCAGTGGCGTAGAAAAAGGAGGTGCGCATATAATATTTGTATAGCCGGACATTATGTTTGTGCCTGTCATAGAGTCTTCAAGATTGCAGAGTAATAAAGTAACAAATTCTTTTATATTTCAGAACCAGTTTGATTAACTTACATGTACTTCCCGGTACACGTAACAAGATCTTTGATCTTAAATTTAGTTATAGAGTGAATAACCACACCGCAATAATGGTTTATAAAGCTTTGAATAATATGACACCTATTTATATGAATGAAATTTTGAATTTCTCTAACAACAAATATCATAACTTACGCTCAAACACAAACAATGACCTTGTTTTGCGTACCATACCTCATTCAAATTATCTTAAGGATTCTTTCTCTTATTTTAGTATTAAAGTCTGGAATAAACTACCTGCTGGTATTAAGCAATGAACAACTTTACAATCCTTTAAACACAATTGCAAAATTCTTTTCCTCAGTGTTCCATCTGATATATGATTGAATCCACAGTTTTACTATAACAGTATTACAGATATATATTGATGTTTAATTCATAATATTGTGTGTTGTCAATTTTATTATACGTGTAATATGAAAAATGAATGTTCAATGTTGTATACATGTATAGTTTTGATATCTTTGTTATTGTTGGATCAGAAGGCCGTACTGTAAATAAGTTTGCATGTTATGTTTATGTGTACACTTTGTATGTTACCTTCTATAAATAAAGATTTTATTATTATTATTATTATTTGCATTCATGATTGTTATTTGCGTCGTTATTTATTTAGAGTAGTGTAGCTGTCGTTATTTTCCGGTAGTTGTAGTTTTTCCGACGGACTTTTCCACACGTGACAGCTATTAACTAATCAACTAACGACCCCAGCACGTCCCCGCACTTCCGCCAGTTTCAAAATCCAGAACAGTACGCCATATTTTTCGGCTATATATTTTCCATGTATTTTGTAAGAAATAATGTATGTCCTATAGGTAATATAGGTAATACATTAGTTTATTACTGCATAATTATTCTTTCGTTTGTCCTGTTATTTTTGTAATCTTATATTCTTTAACTTATTAGATCGATAATTTATAACGGTCCCAGTCGTTTACTTTAAATATTATACGATATAGTTATACTGTCGCGCTATGAAAGGACAAAAAATCAATTTACAATGTAAATATCTGACAAATTTTTTGTCAGTTAGTTAGTTTTTAAGCATTTGTAATAAATATTACAAGAAAACTTTCTTTATTTATCATCTGGAGGCCAGCCCCTTTAATTTATTATTGTCAACTTCTACCTCAATTTTGTTACAATCGGTAAATTATATCATATAAGGTGTTAACTTCTCAGATAACTTATCATATCTGAAACAGGAGATAGCTGTTTTATTATACTTATGTTTTCTTGTGCATTCAAACAATACAATAAGAATACAGAATATTTATATCACCTCATAAAGTGAAAAGATTGGTTGCAACTTGCTCCCCAAATATACAGATTTTTAAATGAAAATATAACAAACAATTATATAAAGGGTGCAATTTACAAAATAGCCTAATTCATAATAAAAATGAATGTTTGGTTCTACAAAATAAAACATGTTATTACTTCCCTTTCTGTAGAGTTTGTCGATCACAATTACAGAATGCTAAAGGTTTGACAATATAAAGTACAGACTAAAGGTTTTTTAATACTAAAATTTTCATGAAAATACAAATAGTTTTAGTATTTTAACTATACATTAAATAGTAAAATATACTTTAGTTCAAGTAAAAATGTTTTTCTATAGAAACAAGTATAACTTATTACCTCCCTTTTTTCTAGAAGAATAGAATGGTTACATCCCTTGAAATAGGACGAACTGCATTAAAATTAAGCTTCAGCATCAACCAGTAAAACAAGTAATATCTTTCAAAACTGATGGTTATTAACATAAAATTTAATCAAAATTTCAAAAACAACTACATTTGTATCAATTTATATTTCGGTCCCTGTCCTCAATATCTGCCACTTAGCTCAATAGGTGACAATTGATCTCAGACATTGCGTCTAATGTTCATTTGTCTCTCACCGCTGATTCAGAGTAGATCATGTGGGAACAGTAGTCAGGCACTTGCGGAGAAATTGGCAAATACTGGTTAGTAATCCAGGAAAACCGGTTAGGTGGACTGACTCACAGACACCTTGGGTAAAGAAATAGTACTTGTTTCACCAATGCGAAGACATGGGCACTGAAGTACCACTCTCAGTATCTTTCATATTTTTATCGGGTCAGCATTTATGGAATTTTACGCATTTTGGCGGATTAAACGATGCATATTTACATTCTTCCCATAATCTGGGTAAGTGAAATCAATCATGACGTCAGCAAAGTTCCGCCTACTAAGTGACACTGGTCAATTCTAAATTCATGTATAAAAGACAAAAGAAGAGGGGAGAATAGGAGATAAAATATTTTCCCAAATATAGAAACGTGCTTTCACTGATGGAAAAAAATATAGTTATAAATCATTTGATACAATTGCCTCCATATTTCTATATTATTTTAACGTCTTTGTACCGAATCCCGTTAGTGTCACGTAGAATAACCACTCACACGGCTTGTTTTATTTTTTACACTAGTCCATTCAATAAATAAGTCACAGCCAGATGTACATATTTAAAATTAAACACACGTATTACCGTATGTGTAGTTTAACCATAACAATAACGCCCCCGCACAAACTACTCGTAATTAGTTTCAATTACATCCGCAATAATGTAGGTTAACTGGTTATGATTGGGAATATACCCCCGACGATCTTTTATTATCGTAATTTGATTTATCTTAATATCTACGGGTTGATGTATGTCATTACATGTGTTGTTATTATTTCATCTGTATATTGTTTTGCACGCTCTTGCGTTTAATGCAGTAACTTAAGTTTATGGATTAATGTTCTCTTCTGTTCTGTTTTGTTAGTGTCGCAATTGAACAAAAGTGTCATAGGGTATAAACTGGGTAATTCCTGTATAATCAATACACAAGATTTAAAGACATTACTGCAACAGATTTATTTAACTTACTTTTCTCAACATTAAATTCTGTGTTGCTCTCTTAGGTCAGTGACCTAACAAATGGTATAGTGCACAACATTTTTTGTAATATATACAAACTCAGAATTTATCAAATCTACAGCTATTTGACTGATTGTGGTACAATAAACAAAAGCGAAAACTTAACACATTTCAAAATTTATAAATGATACAGGAATATTTGAAGAACAAATATGGAAACGACTTTAAGAAGACTGGTAGTATTATTATAGTGTTATTTCCCTTTGACCATTCATGAAGTATTTGAAAACAAAATCAAGAAAGTACGATGACGAAAAAGCTAAAGTACGATGACGACAACTTGAAAATACGGCAATGGACACATGAAATTATTTCGAGACTTGTGCTCTTTTAAGTAATAGTTAGACCTATAGTGAGTCAATACACTTTTAGAGTAGACTCATTATGTTGTTTTTTCCCCAAATGCATGCAATCCTACAATATCCTCAGTCGTGACAAACTTAACTATTTTATCATGGTGGAAACTCACAGGACACGCATTTTGTAAATAGTCGTAGAGTTAACTTCAGCACATTAAAGTCTCTGTATCAATAATCCATGGTTTTGTGCTTTGTGAACTAAAGATGTATATAGAAATTATAAATTATTCATTAAGCGAGTCTGTCTGTAAAGACAGCATTGATAGACATTTTGAACATGTTTTACAGGATGAATTCTATCCTTTTTTTCTATGGAGAAACCATAAGATATTCATGGTTGAGTAACAATACTTCTTAAGAAACAGAAATAGATACATTGCGATTATCTAGAATAGATGTTGACACTTCTGATACTAGTCTAGTTTATGACTGGTTAAATAGAAACGTAGACATTGTTCTCTCTGGAGCGAAAATTCTTATTTCTACATAAATGTTGAAGTAACTTCCATTTTTATCTGTCTTAGATGGGTTGTTTAAATATTATTTATATGTAAAATAAGTCCGGGACTGCAATCTGCATGACCGATTGTCATTGCAAAGGATTTCTTTTATAATACAAATGCATTGTCCATGTTTTTTCGATATTATTTGCAAATTTTTTACTTATAAAGTTAGGTTTGGGATATTCACTAGGAAGGATTTTCTGACGTCAGAACATGTAATGAAACATGATATTGAGGCCAGTTGATTAGACATGCATTTAAGCCACCAGATTAAAGGGACATTCCCATAGATTTCGAGTTTTCCATTTTCTTCAATTATTTAAAAAGTACATTTTTGTTGGCGTAGTAATAATCTAGATATGTTGTCATAAAGACAGCAGACGATATTTTGACTTTATATCTTATAGACTAAAAATAACAACAATCACCTGCATCTCAGTCTGAACTGTTCATGTTTAATATAGCAAAAAGAAATGTATCAAATCACAAAAACTGTTGGTATTTTCTAATCAAATGATAGAACGTCCAACTTAATATCGCACTGAATACAAGTAGAGCGTGGAAATAGAAAATAATAGGTAAGTGTCTTAATATGAAAAAGTTTATCTGGCAAGGCGTAGGAATTTATCGGGTGAGCCGATATATTCCGCAGCCGAGCCGGATAAACTTTCTCATTTAAGACACTAACCTATTATTCTATTTATCCTGTCACATCTGGCATTTGTCAATAAATTACTAGGATATTGAAAGTCTATCTTTAAAGTGTTTCAAATGTCAAGGCTATCCGCCAGGTGAACATATACACAAAAAATAGTTCCAAAATTTCGATATTTTTTTTTCCTTAAATGATCATGCCATATTATAAGATCTAGATACTGAAATATTTAATTCTAATTCAAGTAGTCTCTGTTTGTAATAACAACCATTTAATCACTTCCTTCTGATTATAAGCACAAAAGTAGTCCATGACGTAGCATGTGCCGTTAATGTTATACAAGCACCTCGATCTGTTATCTGTAATTGACAATGTATATACATGTGTATATATGTTTCCGTATTCAACTAAATGATTCATAGATGCTCAGGTTCTCAGACATGATATTACCAGGTCTTTAAAGCATATTGTATGCAAGATAAATACCAGTACCGAAAGATAAGTTTAAATACGCATATCTATGTTATACATATTTGCACAATTCGGGTAGTAATTTGAAACAGTTTTGAATCAGGGCTTTAATGTAAATTAAAGCCCTGTTTGAATTCATACATTTCTACATGCCTGCTTATAATGCTAAATTATTGTTGTATCGAATGATGAACATTCAATATATTTTAGAATGTCTAGAATAAACACATGATAAAGACAGAGAAACTGAAACGTAATTAATAAACGATAATGTGACCTTCAAAACATCCCTGTACTCTTTGATGTCGGTGAATCTTTAAACTTTCACTGCGGAGATTAATTTAATCCATTAATGCCTAGCGTCTAGGCAAACAGTGCAGACCCAGATCAGACGCTGCAATTACTTCTCTATATGGATTGAAATTGAAAGTTTATACCAGAAACCCTTTTAATTAAACATGGACTTGTCCAACTAAGCAGGTTGGTATAATCCATTAGGCATAAATGAGTTAACTAGGATTATAACTAACGTATTTTGCTGTCAAAATTTCTATTCGTACATTTGATGAGCGTACAGAAATCACACTTAAAATTAGTGCATAAAAATCACAATATAAAATCTTTCTTTCTTTCTTTCTTTCTTTCTTTCTTTTCTTTCTTTCCTTCTTTCTTTCTTTCTTTTTAATTTTGTCAATATATTATCCAAATGACATAAAATAGAATAAATCAACTCCACCAAACTATTTATACCAAGCAAACGAACAAATGAACGACTTAGTGTAAGAACTTGTTTCTCTATTGAAGATTACGCACGAATGAAAACACTTGAAAACAAATATACCCACTAATCACAGTTAGTTCCCCTATCATATCTGCAAGTATTTACGTATAACAACGCTAACTAAAGGTAAACCTGGAAATATCAAAAAGCATTCCAGAAATACTAGTACATGTAGTAGTTCGTCAAACAAATGAAGAATGTTTGAAAATGTTACCCAGGGAAATCGTAATTTCACTGTTTATCATTATTTTTAAAACTATCAAAAATAAGTAATCAGGCATTGGTACGTGATAGCCTTAGAAGCAGTCTGATGTTAAACCTTTTCATGAAACAATAACTGGAGGAAGAGTGGTGTAGGTGCTCCTAATTAAGTTTGAATCCCACCTGCTGTGACTTCCCCAATCCACACTGGTGATTACTGCTTAAGACACACAGGAAGCTTGAAGCGCTGTTATGTCCCTTAATTTTTTTAACCATACGTTAATAGCATATCTCAAAACTAGATTTTCAGTTGGAGTTTTGGCTTCAAAACTGGACAATTTTTATCAAGCTGTCAAAAGACGTTTTTCTGACGAAAGACAGAACATATATCAATGAATGTACAGGAGGATTATGACAAAATTTATTTTACAAATTAAATCATTGCCATAGTTGAAAAGCAGATATGTAAAGCTATAAAAAAAATATAAGAGTCAAAATATCCTGACCATTTATCAGAAAATCTGAGCTTAATTTTAATAGTTCCATTAAAAAATAAGGTACATTTGTATTATCTATTCCTTTTTCAGTTGCCTTTTTATGCAGTTTTAGTAATCTCTGCGTGTTTATACATTTTCTATTCAAAAACCAGTTTATTGAAAATATGTGACAATAAAAAAAATGGCCAGTGTTTGTTGCAGATTAGGGAAGTTCGATAAATATATGCTTCAGTAATAAAAATCTAAAGGTGAAATCAATAAGATAAGTGCTTTCAGAAGAGTATCAGTGGTCCAGTGGTAACGCTGGACTGGTAATCCAGGGGTTCCGATATCGATTCCCCGCTCCTCCACTAACAATACTTATTGTCCTTCGGGCAAATGTGTCAGTGTTTTACACTGAGTAGCCAAGAGAACCAGTGGTGTCTCTGGAATCGGATGCTTTCTGTATCTTACTCTATCCCCCACAACATAAAATTAATCTTTGCAGGGGGCGTCGGTCTTATGGGCAACCGGTACCGACGATAAATAAACCCAAATAGGTAAATGTTTTTATACTAGTTTTAAGCAACTGAGGGTAAAAAATTATCACTTCATTCATCAACGATTTTTAGGGAATTAGGGATAAAATCAAAATATATAAGGTGCTGAATTACCGAACAGAATAAGTATCAAGTGAATCTTTAACCTGTATTTCATATGCCTGTTAAATGGGGTGCTGATTTTTGTTAAATTACAAGTTTGGTAAATTACAAGTTCGGGAAATTGATCTTATATAGCAAATGGCTTGGAGGTTTCGGTTAAAAAGGTTTTTAATAGATACTAGTGATAATCGGATCGTTGTGTTATCTAAGACGATTATTGCCTTATAAACGTATTCAAATGTTTAAAATATTGTTGACGAAAATCCAGAACTTATTCTTGAAAGAGAAAGATAGAGACAAACTGGAACAAGTTTACTCTGCTGATTAATGTTTTGATTTGAATTCTATTACTTTTTTGTTGAAGTTTTAAAATCGTTAGAAGGTATAAGTTATGTAATGTAGTTGCATGTATTTACAAAAGAAATTACAGTTTTGAATGGAATTCAGAGTACTGCTGGTCATTATAGCCATAGCAAAAAGAATCAGCGGCACTGACTGTTCTAAACAGATCAGACGAATGTAACAATGACTGCTATAAATAAAATTGCACATTTTTAACTGACAGAATGAAAACGTTTATACCTCACATAAATATGATTGCATAATTTTTACTTGCACACTGCTTTATTTCGATATATTGTCTACAGAAAAATACTCCAATCAGTCGTGTTAAATAGACGGTGCACTTTTGTTCAACAGCAGTTTCAGACTTTATTGTAAATTTTCTCACAATGGCAAAATATCCTTTGAAAATCAAATTTGAATGCTGCTTTTTATTAAAACAAAAAACAGAAATCATTAAAGTTTTATATTCATCGCTTTTCGAAAACCTAAATTTCAATCAAAATAATTCCCCGTGACTAGCTTTAAGGTTTTGAGGACATATTCATCCCTGAAGCCCGGCTCCATTCTGTCTAAATAAAGAAATTTCAGGATGAGCCAGAACAATATGTTTTTACTGGATTATAACTTTAAAGCTTATCGCTGAACCGGTTGAAAAACACATTTATTTTGTTGCTATATGCCTTAAGAAACTATTTTAGAAAACATGTTCTTCTTTAGATTATCAATTATTTTTCATTTTAAAGACAACGAGCTATTAAAATACATTATCATCGACTTACTTAAGGGCACGTCCCTTTAAATTTCAGAATCTCATATCTTCTATGTCGTCCTATCTAGCAGACCTTTATATGAATTGTTCAAAATAATGCTGTGGTAGGTTTCACGATATAATGTTGCCTCATTTTCTTCAGGAAGAAAAAAACAAAATAACACAACGGACACAACTTCTTGAACTTGATGATTATATATTTGTTAGTTTGCGGCAGTTCTTTATTACAGAAAAGTAATGCATGCTAGAGGTACCCTTGAATGTGATTAATACACCGATAATACCTTGTCAGAGGGAAGAAAGGAAAATATCAAGTAAGAACTAAATTATGGATAAAAATGTCAATCAAATAGACTAAATTACTCTGAAGATATTCACCCCAGTAAAAAAAATCCTCCTTTATACTGATATTGAACAATATTAAAGTAGTTGTTATTGTAAATCCGCAATTTATTGTTTGTTAGGTATTGAAAGACTGACCCTAAAAACTGATTTGACATCAACTGTCTTATTGGCTGTGTTGAGGTTAACATTTCTGCAAATTTCTCTTAAAAACAGTGTAAAGTCGACCTTTGAGACAAGTGCCTGGTAGCTGTACGTCACACTTTGTCTCTATCTGGTTGACATTTTGTGCTAAGTTATTGAAGTATCCTGCAATCCATAGTCAAGTTTGAGCCCGCATAAACAAAGCAGCTCACAATTTCTACCTTTGACACATGACCTGTCAGCTATCTGGTTCTTGCATGATTCCCACCGTCTGATCAAGACAAAAAATTTGTGCATGGTTATTTGAGTATCTATCGATCCAAGGATTTAAAACTCGGAAAAACAATGCATGACTTAATTTAGACATTTGACCTCTAAGTATTACCTATAACACACTAACACACACACGCACACACACACACACACACACATATAAATATATATTACTGAAACTTTAAAGTTATGCCCGAAAGAAAACAAATTTGAGAAAGGGAATTAATCCAAAAGAAAGCAAGGGCCAGTTATGGGACTTTTACAATGTACTTTCTCTTATAGTTTCCTATTTTGTGTGAAGTTTCAAGTAAACCCTCTTAAAGTTATTGTTATGCTTGTTGTTATGCTCCGATCAAGGAAATAATTTAATAAGGAGATGCTGTTTTATAATAAGCAAGAACTGAGGTATAGTTTTATATTTTCACCTTCAACGTACTGATGGATTTATGAAAGAAGACGACATATTAAACGGACAACTGTCTCGCGCAAATGACAGTAGAGTTGATAAAAGGGCTTGAACCTATGACCAAACCTGAGAGATTAAAAAAACGGGAAAGAGCAAAGACAATTACTAAACGCTGCAACTCAGTTAAGACAGACAATTTGTGTACCTGTT
Organism: Cyclina sinensis; assembly: GCA_012932295.1. Taxonomy (NCBI): domain Eukaryota; kingdom Metazoa; phylum Mollusca; class Bivalvia; order Venerida; family Veneridae; genus Cyclina; species Cyclina sinensis. The sequence goes on along the minus strand of JAAONU010000010.1, from coordinate 1,841,765 downwards.
GTCTTGTTCAATAAATTATATTTGTCTGTTTATTTAATATCAGATTTTAGAGTAGGTCCTGAGGTGATGAGTCTTTTCTTTAAAGCATTGATTAAATATGCATTTTTCTGAGCATGAAAAATGATATTTATTTAACAGAAAAGAATACGACATTATTAAATAAATATAGTGTTTTAGATTAGTACGGGCGAATAGTTTTGTTTTGCTTGCAACCTTGGCGATGATTCTCTACTGTAGTGGTTGCTCCATTTGAGTGCCTTAAAACTGCGTTATTTTTTATACATGTATTTAAAATAATCAATTGTTTTCCTCGCCAGGGTTCAGTGATTTCAAAATTGTATCATTTCTGCACCTCAGGTATATGAGAAACAAGCCTAAAGGTCATAGCTCATGGTTATTGATAACATGCCTTAACAAACGAAACAAGTTAAAAGGTTTCCTGCGGGGAGAAATCTTAAGATAACACATTTGAATGCTTGCATTTAAGTAATAAATTACAAGGGGTTATTAAAATTACTGTAATTCGATTAACAAAAACGTCTGGTACATGGTAACGTTTATGTAGGCATGCCGTTGAGGCTGGTGGCATGGCGGGTTACTGACCTTTCTGTACAGGTTCGAACGGTAATTTTAATTTCAAAAATGCAAAATATGTTGTTAAATATATTACAGAAATTGTGATAACCCCTTTTAATTTATTACTCAAATGTGTTAGAATACATATAACGTCAGTCATACGGTTAAACGGTACTGACGATAAATAAACTCAAATAGATAGATAACACCCTGCTTTATTTCACAATATCGGGTGGGTTAATTTGTCTTCAAAAATTAATGTTATTTAACTTTGTAACTAGCATTTTTCTGGATCTTTTATTTGTGTCTCTAACACATTACTAACGCGTTAATTTAGTTTCCTGCACCTGGTAGTCATACGCAAAATCAAAAGCATGGGACTCTGAGAGTAAAATACTTGAAAAAGTTTGAAAATAACACCCTTCACTTTGCCGTAAATTGTTTAATAAGTGTTTATTCTTTTAGCAGTTTGCTATCCCTGCCATATTTTGAAATGATTCATTTTTAACACACACAAGCCGCTGACAAAAAGAACACATTCGGAAATACAGACGTACAAGGCGACAAACAGAAACAAATAAAACCAATGACGACATAATACGTACAGAACACAATATTTACAGAATAGTGCTTCATGACATAACAATTCACTAATATATTACTTTATAACTTATTAGGGAAAAGTGGTTGTAGTTTTTGATAAATACATATTCAAGAGATTTCATATAGTGAAAAAACGTTTGACAGTTGAAAAGGTGGTATACAATGATGCAATTGTACTAAGCTATTTCTTCGATAATACAAAGTATCTGAACGCAGTCGTGACAGTGCAGCATGCATAATTAATAAATCAACGCGGCATCTCGTCGACATTTTAAATAAAATTCCACAAAGAAAAATGTCAAATAATATATTGGGAATATATAAGAAACCTTTATACAGCAAGGTACCATTTCTTACAGTACTTCTAGAGTGAACGTTTCTTTTTTTTCGATTTTGATTTTATTTTAAACCTAGCCAATAAAACAAGACTGTACTTTTTCCTCTGGACATACACTGTATGACTGGCCTCAATATCTATTTTTCTTAGAATATGATAGCTCATTCTTTACAGACTTCCGAAAGGCATGGAAATATTCATTTGTTTATTATTATTTATGTTATTATATGAAATTTGTTAATGCACAAGTGATAGACATTCATATGCATACGGATAGTGGAAGTCCAACATCTAGCGTACAGTGCCAAATGGTTTAACTATATAATAAATATAACTTAACATTGAATTAATTTTACTAGAAATGATACTGACACATATAGAATTAAACGCTATCTCTTAAGGATAGGTGCTTTTATTGGGAGGCAGGTAACTATTTGATTTAGTGGTCTGTAATCATAAAATTTTAGTCATGTTTTGCCTTTTTCAGTTTAAATAACAATTTTGGGTTTGTATTGTGCATCAGTTTTCTTTTTGTTTTAGTATGCATACAAGGAGGAGTAATAAGCGGAAGCATCCGAGGGATGTGGTGAAGGGTAACGCACAGCGTGGAGTAGCAAGAGCCCCCACTGCAACTGCAACCAATGCAACGACACCTGGGGTGGATGCAGTGCCAGTAGATGTTGTTGTACATGATGTTGACCAACCCGAAGTGCCCATTGTAGGAAAAGTACCACATTTTGTTAGTCTGTCATTGGCTGAGCAAGGTAACCTTGATTCCTTTGTAGATAGATAATTCAGTACCGCCTCCACTAATTAGTGCATTCTCTGATCTGGGAGTCACTGTGCCAGCATCCATAAAGTCAAAAATAGTTGCTGGTCAATATGTTCACCTGGCTAGCCTGTTGCAAGGTGACTCCTCGGTCACAGATGTTCCTGGGAATGTGGTTGTAGCTGGTCCCTCAGGTGGTCTTATAGTTAAACCTCAAAGTATGACAAAAAATGAGCCAGTATTAAAGCTTTGACAGATGCCATTTTGGTTTTTGGGGCAATATACTTGGCTGCACACCCAGTGCGGACCCAAGAAACATTAAAATATATAAATACAGTCAGGCTGGGTCAGACGCGACATGGTGGTTTGGGTTGGAGGGGCTATGACGAGCAGTTCAGGCTTCGGATGGCCATAAACCCTGCTGGTAAATGGTCAGATGTTGATTCGGAGCTTTGGCTTCTGTATATGGCTTCGCCAACTAGCCTTCTGTCTAATCAGGACCCTAGGTCACTTCGCAAATGTTTCGACTTTAATTTAAAAGGGGTTTGTACTAAGTATGGTTGCATGTATATGCATGCATGTTTAAATTGTGGCGGTCCTCATCAGCAGTTACAGTGTTTCAAGCCCCGCCAGCAGCAGAATTTTCGTGCACAGCTTCCACAGTTTTCTCCAACCCAGGTTCTGCAAAGACCGGGTCTCAGACCGCGCAATCTAAATGGAATCGCCTGCCCCCAAAGGCTTAGGGACCTAGGCCATACACCTATTAACTGACTGCTCTGTTCTCAAAGAGTATCTTTTCAAATACCCTGACAAAAAGGTTGCCACCGAACTTGGAGATGATTTTTCTCATGGTTTTAAGTTAAAATATGCTGGATCTAGACAGGCTTTTACGTCAAAAAATTTAAAATCGGCTTTTGAGCATCAAGAGATCATTCAAGTAAAAGTTCAAAAAGAAATTTCGTTGGGTCGGATACTTGGTCCTCTTAAAATTTCTCCCTTATCCAATTTAAAAATATCTCCCATTGGTGTAGTCCCCAAAGCAGATGGAGGTTGGCGTTTAATTACACATTTATCACACCCTGCTGGTTTAAGTGTTAATGATGGTATCACTCAACATTATACATCTGTATCATACATATCTTTTGATAAAGTGGCAGATATGGCATTCTCTTTGGGCACATCTGCATTAATGGCCAGAAGGGACATTAAGTCAATTTTCGTTTGTTACCAATACATCCTAGTGATTTTCATTTGCTAGGTTTTCAGTTAAATGATCAAATTTACATTGACAATTGTGCCTATGGGATGTAGCATATCATGCAAATTATTTGAGCAGTTTTAGACTTTACTTCAGTGGTTAGCTATGGACAAAACACATTTTTAGATGATTTTATTTTTGTTGGGAAAAAGGCCACAAAGCAGTGCACGCAATTGGTTGATTGTTTTGAAAGCATTTGTACAAATCTCAATCTTCCTCTTGCGGAGGACAAGTCAGTGCCCCACAACAGTTTGGATATTTTTAGGCTTAGAACTTGATTCCGATAACATGGTTATTTGCATTATTTGCATTCCGCAACATAAAGTACATGAGCTTAAGGAAATCCTTGTTCAGTTTCTTCAAAGGAAAAATATATCTTTGAAAGAGTTAGAGTCTCTGGTTGGTAAACTGTGTTTTTTTTTTTGCTAAAGCTATCAGATCCAGCCGTGCATTTTAACGCCGCTTTTATGAAAGTCTTGCAAAGGTCTGTAAACCTCACTTTAAATTAAGGGTTTCAGTTTCATTGAGAGAAGATATGGTTCTGTGGCTTCAGTTTTTGAATGGTTTTAATGGCAGTATATATATATTCCAGAGTAAACATGGATTGATGCAAAAACATTGCAGCTTTTTACTGATAGTGCAGGCTCCGCGCATTTGGGTTATGGTTGTTATTTATTCAGGGAAACGGACTTATTTTGGTTGACCAGAGGATTGGGTAGCCAGTCCATTATTGAAAGATATGTCATTTTAGAAATGGTGCCTGTCCTGTTGGCAATCATGTTTTGGTGCAACAGTTTTGAAAACAAGAAAATAGTTTTGTATATTGACAATGAGGCTCTTGTTACTATACCGAATAAGCAAACTACAAAATAAAAACGGCTTATGGTGTTAGTGCGTCAGTTTGTATGGTTGTCAATGAGACATAATATATTATTTAGAGCTGTACATATCTCCTCTTCTATGAATGCCATAGCTGATTCGTTATCTCGTAAAAATTGGCAGAGGTTCAGGTCCTAGGCTCAAGGGGCAGAACAGTTACCAGAGATGGTTCCCAAAGAGTTTCGATCCATTCTTTGCAAGGCGAAGTTAGCAGACTGATTGGAATGTCTCAATCAATTAACACTTCCACATCATACAATACTGCATTTGAGCGTTTCCGAGTTGACCTGTATTCTATGGATCAAATGTGGCCACCGCGTGTTGATTACATTGTTCAGTTTATTGCCTTTTTGTCCTTAGAGGGATTAGCTTAGGGAACTAGATGAGGAGGCACCGTGGTCCAGGGGTAGAGCTCAGGGCTCCGGATCCGGAGGTCGAGGGTTCGAATCCCGTCAGAGGCGAGATTCTCTCACGATCTTCACATTCCTCCCAGAAAGATGCGCGAATACTGGTATGGAACCCAGGAAGCAGTCATCGAGGGTGATAAATCTAAGTTGTAAGAACTTGTATCGCAATCGATGTAAAATAAATGAGTCTAAACTAAACTTAGGGAATTGCCCGCTCCTACATTAATTCGCTTAGTTTTCAGTGTAAGACAAATGCTGTCCCTGACACGACTAAACAAATTTTGATAAAAACGCTTTTGGAAGGGTATAAACGGTCGCTAAGAGGCAGCTCTGACACCCGGTTGCCAATAACTCCTTCATTATTATTTAAAATTTTGAATACTCTGCCAGCTGTTTGCTCAAATCTATTTGAAACCAAACTTTTCTCAGCAGCATATACATAAGCCTTTTTTGGCTTCTTTCGAATAGGTGAATTGGTCGTCACCAAACCAAGGGTGACTTTGATCAAGTTCTGTGTTTAACGGATGTGGTCTTTGATGAAGCTGGTGAAAAAATGTCAGTAAAAATTCCTTATTTCCAAAACAGACCAGTCAGAAAATGGCTTTATGATGCAAATTGCAAAAGTTGGTTGTTGCATCTGTCCACTGTATCACTTACAACAATACTTAAAGGACCGACCTTACCTTACTAGAGCATTGTTTTGTCACTTTAATGGTAGTCCGCTTACTAGGTACCAGTTTTCTGCAGTTTTGAAAAAGACATTAAAAGTGTTAGGCGTTGATTATAGTCGTTACAAGTCTCACTCTTTTAGAATAGGTGCAGCGTCTACGGCTGCAGATATTGGTTGGTCAGCCGACAATATAAAAAATGGCAGGCCGATGGAGTTCTGATGCGTACAAATCATATGTTAGACCTGTTTCTTTTTCCATGCCAACTCTTTTTAAGCCTGCATGCTAATTTGTACTACTTCTTGCTCCAATATTTTGACTAGAAACAAGTTTTGTAGATATACGCCCTGTCCATGTGTGGTGTCTTGGCTCCTCTATCATACAGAGGGCATTTTGTGCAGCACGAAGAGGTACAAGTGGAGTGCATTTAGAGCTTGAGAGATTGGGAACATCCATATGGTGGCAAGGGTATATTGGACTTACGTTGATGAAGCTAAAATGGAAGCTTAAAACATTATTACAAGTAGGGAATTCCCCAGACTTTATTCTGTTACATTGTGGTGGCAATGATCTTGGTCTTGCTTCTCTATATGTCCTAAGATACTGTATTAATGACATCATTCAAATAATCACTGAAGCTTTCAGCAATGTCAAAATTATTTGGTCTGAAATTCTGCCACGTGGTCAATGGCGTTACTCTTTAAACAGCAAGGCTATAAATAAGGCTAGGAATCGTCTGAATAATTATGGCGCCACCAGAGTATGTGCTGTTGGTGGGTATTATATTAGCACCATGATTTGCGTATTGTTGATCATGCTTTGTATTTACCTGATGGTGTGCATTTGACACCTCTTGGAAATGATGGCTTTTGAATAATTTGTCTGCACAGTTGAAAACTATTATCCAAAAGTATCAGGCGAACCAGCTTCTAAACACATAAAACATTGTTGCAAACTGTTTGTTGTAATGTGTATGACAATAACTTAATGGTGTTTTTATTATTTGTTTGAATTTCCTTTGTGTTATAGTGTTTGACTTGTCCCTGGCATATTTCGCTGAGGGCCAATTGATTGGCGGTGGTTCCGCATTGTTGCCCTCTTTAACTTATGTTGAAGTTTGTTGCAGGCGGTACCATTTGCAATTGGCAGTCAGCAAAATACTAGTAGTTTAGCAGTTCTGCAAATGACATTCAGAGCCCGATTTCTGTTACCCAGGATCGGGCTCAAACTTTTTCACATGTAAAACTACGTTTGTTGCTGTATTTATTGTGTTTGAATGATTTTGTATTTGTGTTAAGGGCTAACCCATTTGTATTTTGCAGCAGCCCAATCAACATGAGCCGTGGACAAGTTTTTGCCAAACACTCAATAATAAATTTTATCTAAAAATTTAACAAGCATTCGTATTATTTGGAGTTGGTCAATGTCATGGAATTTGATTAATACCAGACCTTATCCTTATAGAACTCAAATGGATAATTTGTGATCTGTCTGTGTCTGTTTTTGTACTTCATACAGCCTTCCCCAATAAATGGAAACAGAACATTTGTTTACTACGCGCTTTCAATATTTGCCTTTATCCGAAATCTATGCACTTCAGGGACATTGTGTACTACACCTACGCAAATCACCTTTTTAAAGATATTTTTTGTTGTTAACTTTTTCTTTGATTTAGTATGATTCATTTTCAAGCATCAGGCTTGGAACAAACACGGAAATAAGTAAAGGAAACAAGCAATTGCACATAAGTTAATAAAAGTATATACTATAGACTAGAAAGGAGTTTTCTTAAGGAACTTACTTGATTTCATTTTGAAGTAAGCGTTTTCTTTTTCTTCTGTTTTACTTGTAGGTTCTGAAAAAAATCATAAATGATAAACATATTTCTTGTTTTAGTATTTTCATGTCTAGAAAAACTATAATCTTTATCAAGTAAGAAATTGCATAACTTGTCAATGTCAAATATTTCTAATCAATGTCATAACCCTTTGATCAGTATACCTCGGAAATAATGTAAGAACTAAATTGTTCAATCTGCTACTCATCTGAATAAATCTTGAGGAATATACTTATCTGCAGGTACTTTAATCATGACAAACATTTATGATGTCGGATTCTATAGATGTGTCATCAATAAGCCTCTCTGAACTTTATACAGGTGAAATGATGTCAGATTAGAAAAGGAACGTTTAAACCGAATTACTTCATTTTCAGTGAAATAAAGGTCGCATCAATACATTTGAAATACTGTATTATAATGTTGTATCTTTAAGTGGAAAGTCAGGATCGCTTTCTCTAGCGAGGACCGCCTTAAAAGCTGTGTAGCAGAGGACGGTTGCTAGGTGTCTGTATGGCCAGCGTCTGAAATCTATTTTCGGGCAGATTATAGATATTTGGTCAGGTGCTTCCTTAAAGTATTTATGTGTCCCATTAAATAACAATAATTTGCTGACTTTTCTAAAATGATTGATCCTGAAGTTGTGCAGTCAGATATTAATCAATCTGGATCGTGTATGCTTTCACCCACAAATTTCCACGAAGGCGATTGAGTAGAATACCGTCAAATATGATTGGGTACGACGCTTAGATATTCGGTTGTTAGAGTTATCTAAAGCTTCCATACGGGTTAACATTGCCATTTATAGATCAAATTCGGTACAAGAGACTTCAATTTATTTTATGTTCAGTTTATTTTTTTCTGTGTGGGTTCAAACACAACGATTAATTGATTTGCGTGATTTCAAGAAAGCCGCTGTCCCTGCCACTACCCTACGCCTCTCCGAGCTAAATGGTTGAAGATTACGCTGATAAATTCGCATATGTACGTGGCTGAACACATAACTTTAAAATCAGCTAAAATTCAATTCAAATTGTAAATGTTCCTTTCAACATGTAAAGTGCTTTTGAAGGATTTGTATTAGAAATGAATTCATTATTAATATTGAATAGAGCAAACAATTAACGGTACAGACAGTCTTTGAATTGTTTATATCCCGCAATGTGTTTACCCCTGATCCTATCAATGATGCTTCTGGTCTTTTCAGATGTATAACCAGCCATTGAAACTGAGGCACAGAATAAATGACAGAGGTCAGCTAGCGACAGAATTGTGAACTGGAGAATAGGAAAAGAGTGTGTTGGAAAAAGGCCGTGGTATAACAAGTAGTACTATTGCCGCAGAAGATAAGGTTACTTTGAGCTTGACCTTTGACCAGCTGACCCCAAAAACAATAGACGTTTTCTACTCAACAAGGACAATCTTCCTATGAAAATGAAAGGCTTTGGGTCAAATAGAACTTCTTCTATTCTTTTACTCATAAGGCACACTCATCCGATGAAGTTTGAAGACTCAAGTTATTAAGCGGAAACCATTGTCAAGTTAAAGATCACTGTGATCTTGACTTTTCACCGGCAGACCCCAAAATCACTAGGTTTTTCCTACTCAATTAAGACAATCATTATATGAAGTTTAGAGACTCTGGTTTTAATAGAACTCCACTTATTGAGCGGAAACCAATTTTAACCTATACGTCACTGTGACCTTGACCCCAGAATCAACAGACTTCTGTTACTTAAGAAGGAAAGTCATCTTATGAAATTTTGCAGACACCAGGTCAAAAAGAAAGAAAGAAATTGAACGGAAACCATTTTCACATTTAACGTCATTTTGACTTTGACCTTTCACCTACATATCCTAAAATAATAGGCTTCTGTAACTCAATAAGGGTAATCACGCTATGAAGTTTGCAGACTCTAGTTGATAATTTACTCAAGTTATCGAAAAGAAACGAAGTGTGACAGACGGACAGATGGACTGACAGACAGATCAAAAATAATATGTCTCCCACAGACATAATAAACATTTATATTTTTTGAAATCCGACCATGCATGAAGAAGTTATGAGCCGGACACGAACAATTTTTTCACTATATCCATAGAAGGAATTAACGAAAACTTCAAGTGTCCACTGTGACCTTGACCTTTGAGCGAGTGACATGTTTCTTGCACGCGACACGTCGACTTTATATGATGATCACTTATGCCAAATTATTTCGAAATCCAAATCTGCACAACGAAGTTATGAACCGGACACGAACATCTATTCTATGTGCCCCGCCCCCCCACACACACACGGACACGGACAGGGTAAACACTATATGCCCGCTCGCCATTATCATGGCTAGGTCATAAAATGACTTCACCCCTTAACAGTATTGGATATAAGTTATTTTCAGCATTTTTGTTTTCTTGATATGACGTCATCAAACATTGAAAACTATGTTTCTTTGTAGCATGTTGTGTAATATTTCAAGTAAATTGTATAATGTAATTTTTATGCAGAAAAAGAAACAAACAAAAACAACCATACAAATCACATTTGCTAAACATTTTTAATGCATTAGACGCTTTAATAGTCTGTGTTATAGTACTAAACCAGTGTTAAGCTAGTTTTATCAACGTTCACAAGGAGGGCGAAGTTTAGGTGAGACGTTTAATATCACAAAAACTTCTAAGGGAAAAACTATATATATATTACATAATGCTTTACCTGTAGATGTTTCTAACTTGCTCGTTGGCTTCTGCAAGAAAAAATCAAAGAAAAATTCAAATATATTGCTATGATAACAAGTAACGCTTATATATGATTGAATCATGCATATTCAAACGTTAAATTCTTCTAATAAATCGAATTCTGACTGAAAAGAAAAGTTGTAAAGCATGGCGCCGAAACAGCACAATTCCATGCACAACATTTTAACGAAATGTGTCAATCGATCATACACATCAACAGTGTATAACAGTTGAAAAGATCATACAATGGTGGTTCAAAAAGCAAACTGTGTTTTTGTTGTTGCTATTTTCAGCATCGTCGGTGACCCCCGGTACATATTCCGCACAACTACATTATGTACCGTGGCATAATTGACTGCAGATTATTCGTTTTCATTAATATTTATTAGCAAAGGGAAGTAACTCCTCGTCGAATGAGATTCCGCAATACAAATAGATACTCTTCAGTGTGAAGAGTATGAATAATGACAAGTTACTTAAAATAGACGTATTTCCCAAGATTTAAACATGGGCGCGAAAGGCAAATTGTAACGAGTACTTTCATTGGCTGAGATTGCGCAAGGGAATTTTTTCGGAAACCAATGAAAGTAGGTAATGAATTATTCATGAGTACGAAATTGTATCAACCAATTGTCCTACGGTAGATAAATAGAGTGAAAAGGAATGGATCGAACGTGGGTTTCCGACGAAGTTTTTCTGGTGCAAGAGGCTAACTAATGCTCTCCCTTAACCATTTTCGCATTGTTCTATATAAATGCATTCATTAAGTACTACAAATAAATTAATGATGATAAAATTAACTGGATTATGTATTAAAGAGTGTATGGATATGATTCAATGTCCCTTTAAATGGTCGTTTAAGGAAAACTTCAACCTTTGAGGCTCATGCAATCATTAACTGCTACTGACTAATAGAAATAATTCAGTACTACGACGAATTAATCAGGATTCATCCTTGAACATGTGCTTTAAATTTTGATAAGGTAAGTGATAGGTCTTACTCAAAATTGTTGAAAAATAGTTAAAGTCAAACAAACGGGTAAAATAAAAGACTAAGTATAATTTGTTTTTAACAGCTTTCAATGTTAATTTGCCTGCTTCAATCACCACATCCAATGAACAGTCCATGATCTTTAATTAAAAAAAAAACAAATGTGTTTTTCTCTTTCTTTCCGAGACAATACTTCCGTAAGCGGCCTGACTGATAGGGCTGTTTTAACAACCTGTGTGTGATTTCAAGTGGCTTGATGAAACATATCAAAAAAAGCAATCGTTCAAAACTTCAAAGAAATATGCAAACATTAGTTGCATCTCTGTTTCAATCCATAAATCCATGGTCAACATGACTAAAGTAAAAAGATAAATTTAAAACTTGCCTTTTTCATTTGTTGCTGTTTTGCAGTAAGTTGTGTTATTGCTTCTTCTGCCTTGCGTACAGCTTCGTGCAAAGCAGCAATACGTTCTGAAGCCTCTGTCTCTGCCTTTTGAAATTCATTAAGGGTGACCTCCTTTTTGACTTGCATATCTGACATTGCACTGGCTATTTCTCCAAGAGCCTCCTGTTTTTTGTCCTTCATTTCCGACTTTGCTTCCTCTAAATCCTCAAGAGCCTCCCGCTTTTTAATTTGCATTCCTGACTCTATTTCAGCAAGGGAAGCCTTTTTCTTAATTTCAAGATTTTCAAGAATGTCCTTTTCCTTTTTTTCTAGTTTCTCTGAAGTCAGAAGGGCTTCTTTTCTGACTTGTATCAAGTTGATTTCTTCACTTAGGCTGATTGTTATCTGATTATTCTTTAACTGAAAAAGTAAAAAAACCTCTCTAGTAAATAATATCGGAGTAAGAAACACTGAAAGGCTTTTCGTTATTTCTTTTTCCTTATTTTCAGGTCCAGTTATATAATGTGTGCCAAACTGACTGCAATTCGAGCAACAATATTTTGTCCTGTTCATTTTTTAGCAAAATAATGGTACTCTTTCGGCAATCAAAATCTGGTATACCAGATTTATGTAACTAGAGGTGTAGTACAAAACCTCTAAAAAACTCAAGACATGTAAATAGTTCTACTTAAAAAAACATTTTGATGTCATAACGAAGAAAAGTGAACACTCACGCACGCCACTCATGTTATTCTTAAAGTACAAAATAAATCTTTAGACATTAGAGTTATCTTTTTCGCCAAGAAAAGGTCGTCGTGATATTAGTGCATTTGCCCTATTCTTATAAATAGGTTTATTTTTTTAGTAAATCACGTTTCAAATGTTTAAAAAATGAAAACGTATTATAAATAAGAAGCACTTTCCTAGCTTATCTAGCTGGACGATAAGTACTTGTCAAGGAAAAAAACAAACGATTTGTTTATTTTTTCTTTCTATTCAAACTAAATGTTTATATTACATACCTTCTCTAATTTTTCGACAGACTGAATGGCTACAGGATCATTAAGCAGCCTTTTCTGATCTGTTAAAACGGCAATAAAGATGACGATGTAGCTTTGCAACTCATTCTCTTCTAGTTCCATTTTTGCACGATGCATGATTTCATTTCTTATGCGTCTTGCCTAAATAGATTAATATCGCTCATGAGCACATCTTCCACAGGGAAGCAACAAATTATATTTTTACATAACATTTATTTCACATCACTATATCACGAGAACGTTGTTTGATATCAGTTCAATTATTTATTACTTCAATGCATTCTTTAAAACAATAAGTATTTTGTTGACGAGGCAAAATAATGTAAGGCAGAATTAATAACCTTGCGTCATATTTCAGATTGAATATGCGATTCCATCTGCGATGTTTAACAGAAAAAAAACTACTTACGGAGTCAAACACGTTCGGATATGTATCCAAACGATCACTGACTTCATTCTGGAAAAACTTGCCGTTGATAATAATGCTAAGAAGTCCAGATGCATCGGTCTCAAATGAACAGGTCCCTTGACTTGGTGTCGTTTGAAAACACTTGGCATAACTCCAACCAACGGGATCAGAACACCATGTACTTGGATCTGTATTTTGCCACATGGGGTTTCTATGTTGGTGAGTTTCCACAATCTCATCATAAAGCTTACTGCATATTCCATTTGGGCAGATCCTCCGGCCTCTTTGTTTGCTTCCAAAGCAGCTACTATAATGATTCTGTTTACATGTATTCTTAGAACATTGTCCAGATAATGCATGGTCTGGCAGCAAGTTTTCTCGTGTACATAAATTACACTGAGTCAATGATCCATGTGGCAAGGCACTTGTTATTTTTTGTACAGTTAGATCACGATTGTTAGTGACATGCTGACCAACAAAATTCTTTAAACCTTCTTGCAAATACACCAGACCCTTAGCTCCTCGCACCCAGTTCTTATATTTGGGTTTTTCCAAATCTTTGTCGATGTCCATATTTTAAACTGAACCTGAAATAAACTCACATGTTATGCTTTAATGTCCAAAATAAAGTGCACATATACCTATTCTTACACCATGAAAACAAAATGCTTCTAACATTTTTGTAGCTATGTTTAAATACCAAAACAAGAGGGCAATGATGGCTCTTAATCGCTCAACTGCGCCCCATTGCTAAGGAAATTGCTCAACTGTGCCCCATTGCTAAGGAGCCACAACTCTGGAACCCATAAAGTGATTAGGTTGGTTCAGAAAACGAGACAACCAATATTCAGACTTGACCTAGAGATCACCAAGACATACATTCTGACAATATTTCATGCCATTTCGTTTCATGCCGTTCTCTTGTTAACAATCTGAATCCACAGACACTTGGGGTAAAGGAATCGTACTTGTGTTACACATGCGAAGCAATGAGGCACTCATATACCAAGTTTGGTGCCTGTGCCAACAAAATTCTCAACGAAACTCCAATATTTCACAAATTTCCTTTTTTACACAATCTTTCGACAGGTGGCCTTTTTGAGAAGAATTATAAGGAAATTTTGTGAAATATTGAAGTTTCGTTACGAACTTTGTTGGAAAATAAAGACAACAGGTATTTTGAGTTACATGAACTTGAAGATAAATCATTTCTGCGTTGCAAGACATCAGTATAGGAACGTTGAATGTTATTGTTTTGAAATCTATTAATAGTAACAAGTAACTGATAAGAGATACAGGTAACTTTTTGATGGTTGGCAAAAACATGGCGGTTGATAAAAAATGCAAAACATAGTAATTTTGTAATTACAGTTACAAAGTCATTTTACACCAAATAATTCAATATTTTATATCATTTAAAAGGTCTGTAAACTCATATTTTAAATATTAAAAAAATAATTGTCAAAACTGTTTACTTTTTTGTTTGTAAATGGTTAAACATAGTGAATCTGAGCTGCTAGAAAAATGCTGAAATGACAGGTAAAAATTACTTCAGTTTTTTTCTTTAAAAGCAAAAATTCAAAATCTGCTTATATTTTCAAAATATGAATTTAAAGAGCTTTCAAATGATATAAGAATTTAAAATTCGGCCTACAAAGAAAAAAGTTATCTAAAATTAAAACTTCTGCTGCTATCAAATGTATATAAATATTGGTTCCTTTTGCCAACCAGTAGTTCAGCTATATTTTGGTAACAGGTGCTTTTGATGTCATCAGTCAATGTGCCTATTGTATGTGATATACATTGAACGAGAATAATACGCGATGTAAATCAACGCCTGTTGAATGTTAACATTTGACAAAAATTTATATCTTTATAATTATATGGCTTATCAGTGAATTTTATCAATTATTGAAACGTTCTCAGACAGGCACCAGTCTTAGTATTTGAGTGCCTTATGGTTTCGTATGTGTGAAATAAGTACAAATTCTTTACCCCAAGTGTCTGTGTCAGAATCTGTTTTCCTCTTTTTGGTTGATGGCAACCGTGATCTTGACCTTTAACCTTGTGATCTCAAAGGCAAGAGAGGTCATCTTTTGAACAGACCAAACTGAAGAGCCAGTGCCCAAGGGTCCTCTAGTTATTGATTAGAAACCATTTTTCTGTAACTCTGACCTTGAACTTTGAACAAGTGACCCCAAAAGCAATATGGATCATTACATACTGGTCATGCAAACCTACCTACGAAGTTTAAGAAAGCCTAGGTCCTAATATTCTGTAGTTATTGGTTTGAAACAGTTTTGCTATTTAAAGTCACTGTGACCTTGGCCTTAGACCTTATGTTTGGAAAATATGTAGCAGTCATCTACTGGCCATGAACAACCTGTTTATAAAGGTTGTGGGCCTGGGCAACAGCATTCTATATTTATTGATTGGAAACCTTCTTTCCTATTCAAGATCACTGTGTACAAAACTGCGGGAATTAAAAGAACTAACTAAAGACCAATCTGCTGAAGTCTTTTTTACATTATTTGGTTAAGACAGGCATGCTATTATATAAACATTTATTTTGAAGCACCTTAAAAAGTGATATTGCTGAGTAATAAGGATAAAAAGTAAAGGGTAATGACTTTTTTTAACTGTAACGTTATAAAATGATTGTATTATTACTATTTAATACAACTACCGTGTAAATGAAAAAAACAATCGTGTTAGTATATGGATGTTTAAACAATGTTAATGAATCCCAAATTCAATGCTTTAACTCTTTAAAGGAATTTTGACATTATGTTCTTGTTCTGTTTTTTGTCGATAAAACTGGTTTGAATTTCTCTAATAAAAATTCGAAATATTTGTCTACAACATATCATAGTATGTACACAATAATTCCATCATTGATGAATATTAATATTCTTTCAATGTGTGTGCTTTCATCTATTTGGAAAGTTGAACAACTTCTAGCAATTGTGGGTTCAAGAACGGGATCCTGGTTTATAACCTAAGGCAAACTTATATGCACACGTTTATTTGATAGATTTTACTTTTTTGCTCCATGAAGCAAATGACCCGTGTAAAAGGTAAAGAATGAAAGGTGAGAGGATAAAATTAAGGTTTTAGACTACAGTTTAAGGTATAAGAATATTAATATACATAGTCAACCCTCATTGAATGGGGCTTTTTAAAGAAATATACTATCCTAGGACAAACTATAGACCATTTAAGACACTTTTACCTGGCAGTTTCAAGAAATGAGTAATATTCACTTTAAACCTCACCCGACTTTTTGTTCTATGTCTGACGATTATGAAGACCTACTGACTGCTGACAAAGTGCAAACAAAAAGAAAAACTGAAAGTGAGAAGAAAGGAAAAATGATTATAAACAGAGTACGAATTTACCCCTCCCACTTCATTATGAGAGGATGTTATCATCGTAAACTTCAACATAAATCTTCGGGACCTCAAATAAGCTACAATTATAAAAGTTATTGTTGTGAAACCAAAACAATGTAAAACTGCCAAAAATATATAGAAAAATATGGCTTGAGTGGGGTTTGAACCCATGTCCTCCAGTAAAAATGTCTCAATACTACACATATTATTAATGAAATTGAATACTCTTCAGAGCAGAGGTAGGGAATAGACCGTTCGTAGATTGAGATGTCAGCAAAAATGTCGTTGACAAATATACGTTTTTCAGGTAGAAGACAATGGGATAGATATTTTCTGATAATGAATGCTTCATGTGGTTTATACGAATCTGCTTCTCTAAGGTACAACGTCACAATCACATTTCAGCTATAAAAATGGGAATTTTTCTAGGCTCTGCATTATAAAATTGCTTCAATCTGCGCTGTCCCCTAATGCGGACGCAATGGAGGTAATAAGGGAAGTACTAATTTCTGGAACGATCTAGACACACAATTTCATTACACTAAAACTCCCAATGTGATCTTGAAATTGTCTGAGGGGTAGTAGATGTAGCCTTGATGTGCTGAACACCTGGTAATCCGTCCATGCTTGAAAAGTTACAGCTATTACATGAATGATTATAGGACGCACACTCGAACGGACAGTCGGACGAAATGTTTTTTAATATGCCCACCTTCGGAAGCATAGATAAGCTTAAATAATTAAAGCTTGTCAGCAAATTCAATGTACACTTGACCTACAATTTCAAGATACTAAATATGATATATCTAACAAGACACAGAAATGAACGTAATGATAATAGAGTCAGCCTGTACATAATCATAAGGTGTAATTGCACTAAATTATTGAAATAATACATTGAATGACTTAGCACGCACTTTCGAACGTGTAGCCAATGAAATGTTCTTAAAACAATATAGACATTATTAGCCTATTCTCACTGCAGTTTGATTATAATTTATGATTGTTAAATAAGGACAAATTTGGAGTTTGAAAATATTCTCGTAAGTTAAAGGGGCTGTGCTCCAGATGACAAAAAAAGAAAGTTTTCTTGTATTATAAATTTCTTGTAATATTTAAGACTAATGCCTAAAAAATAACTTACTGACAAAAAATAAGTCAAATAATTACATTATGAATTGATTTTTTTCCCTTTCAAAGTGCTAAACCGTAACCCGACGGTATAACTATATTGTATAAGATTTAAAGTAAATATCTGTAATATCACATGGGGCGATAGTGGTGACAGTAAAAGCGTTGGAATTATTTTGTTAACATGAGGGTCCAGAGTTAGAATCAGGCTGGAGCGAAAACATTTTTTTTGTTCTATTTTGACTTTTGAAGTAAAATATTATGTTGTTATAATCTCACGGCATCTAAATATATAATTTATGAAAAAAAATATATCAAATCTGGAGTACAGCCTCTTTAAAAATGTCGAATTGAATGAATAACAACATTATAACAAAAAGAAACCATCCTAAATTTATATGAATACAACGAGTCAAAATACGAGAAAAACACATTCATTCTATAAACAATCTCAATTTCCTGTTTGCAAAGTTGAAATGCCGTTTTCATCACTCCTTGACATAACAAGTTGGCTGCTAAAAAAAACATTCATTTGGTTATGCTTAATAACTGATTGTACATGTGAGCACATCTTGATACAATATTTCTTGTGATATTGATAGTTATGCTCTTGCTTTAATGTTTCTGTCCTTACAAGTAAATATCAGAGGATAAACAAAGTTAGCAATTTCATTACAATATATAATATTATAAGTGTTTACAAGCACAGGATATAATAAATACACTATAAAATCTAATCTTTGAGAACCAAACTATTATCATGTAATTTTAGAAAAGAATGAAAGTTTTGTAAATAGAGCTTAAATGATAACAACATAACAATTCTAAATGTTACAAAACTTAAATTTCCAGTGTACATTATATTCGCTTGTCAGTGCTATACACTGACCATGGAAAAGAACCTGAGGTGTATTTGAATAGGTGCACTATCCCCCAACAACCTCTTCAGAGAGCGTTGGTCATATGAGCAATTAGTACCGACAATAAATAACCTCAAATAAATAGAGCAATACACAGGTATGTGTGCAACGCTTGCATCGCCTGCTGGCATTATAGGCATTTTCAGAATTCTAAGAGATAGTAAGCCTTGCGATGCCCTAAGTTGCATAACTGAAAAATACCAGGTACAAAAATGACCTTTTTCACAGGATAGTTAATTTAGACCATCACACTGTCCTATTCACACAAATCATAACTACTGTCAAGCTATGACTGTATTTAAATTGGTAATGTTTTTGTAGAACTGCTTTTGTTACTTATTCCATTAAATTAAGTGAATTTAACTAGCTTCTATCTTGGATCTTGGTTTCGATCTGACGGCCGCGCATATTTTTTAGGTTTGAGCGAAGTTTTTATAAAAATACATGCAGAAGGGCCTACTCTGTCAATGTCTTGGTTTGTCTTGCAATCCTGTCAATATTATCCCCCGCCGAGAAGGTGGGCGGGGATATGGTAATAGTCTCCATCTGCACACTGGTGTCTTTTGTTCTCAACGTGACAACGGGTCAAACATTCAGGGAGCAGTAAATAAGAGAGATCGATAGAAACTGAATAGAACAGAACAAAACAAATTAGTTTGCACTTGTAATGCAGAAAGAAAATCACTATCTAATCGAATCGCCATTTATTCTGTTAAAATTGTGAGAAGAATATACATATTATAACGGACAGTGTTAATTATGGTGTGAAATTTAACTATGACATATTTTATAAACGAAGGACGCACAGGTCAATTTCAAATGCTTTAGGAAATAAGTTGAACTTTTTTAGTGTATCTCGACACGCGATTGCATAAAAATAAATGAACAGATTCTGACGGCGCATATTATTTTTACTTGATTTTCCATATATTAAATTCTGTCCTCGTCTGATACAATTAGTTCGAAGATCTCAAAGCACGAACTATCCTTTTCACTCATTTTGGGAGTGTATATTAAAATCATTTGACCAGTGCTATAACAATACTTCAAAAAGAATAGATAATTTCAGTCGAAACAAATATCATGTTACTTTAAAATGAATGATTAGTTTATTTCATGACGACGACACGTCAATTTGATATTTTGAAACAAAAGAAAAATGATATTATCTATATTACTGTCTGTAAAACGATTCATGTGTAAGCGCTAAATGTGAAGCAAATTGTTTCACGGACATATCTTCTGAACATCGTAACTGTTGAAACAAAGACATTTTGGCATAATGACCTCTAAGACTGTTTTAAATCTATCAAAAATATTATCTTTACCAAAGCATAGAGTAAGTATTCATTCTACGAACAAAGCGGATAATTTCCTTAGATATTTCTTATTATTAAGATTTATGTAAACATGCTATCCATTGTATGGTTTTGTGAGCAAGTACTGTGTATTCAATATTTATTTTTACAGCCTTACATTCTGATCATTTTATAACTTGAAGATAAGTATTTTAAAGTTTAGTTGTTTCTATATTGTTTGTTGTTTCTTGTTTTAATAAAATTATTGAACAAAAGCAAACATTCTGCAACATAAAATTTTAGATATTTTGCTAGGAATTTTCCTACCCCCTTTCAATAAACTATCATGATTTTGATACAGAGCTACATCTTTTACATCTTTCATGCGTATATTTAAAAGCTATCAAATGTGGATATAAAATTATTTGAACACATAAATATAAATAAAAACAGCTTCTTTAATTAATAACTAAAATTCTTTTAATCAAGTTTTACCTTAAAGCAGCTCGTTCACAGATAGAAAGCAAATCTGTATTTAGAATTTCTATTTCCGTGTGCTGTCACATGACTGACCACACACTCACGCTTCTCCTCTCCACGCATGCGCTAACATCATATAGGACAACAACAACAACAACAAAACGGGTATTTGTTTCTAGGATAAATGCCCCGAATTACTTTATGACTAAGTGTTATTGATTGCTATTCTTAGTCTTACGGTCTAGTGCAACCTCTGATAACTGCGTCAGGGAATCGATTCTTTAGCTCAGTGGTTAAAGTGTTGGCGTGTCACGCTGGAGATTGGGTTTAAATCCCGCTCTAGGTTGTACAATTTAAGATGCATTGCATCTTTCTGGTACAGACTCTCGTGTTTGTAAGATGGGGGCTCGTCCGGGATAAACCGCACGTGGATTTAGATACAAAAATCAAAATAAAACAGAATCTTACAAGATTTATGTTTGATCCACTGATCTAAAATATACACAACACCATTCGTCAGCATAAATGATGACTTTTTCAAGAGGAGATTTGTAACGATCTAGTGCACACCTTCCGATAATTGTATAAATACAAACTCTGACACCTGCTTCAGGAAATCGATTCTTTGGCTCAGCTGTTAGTGTGATCGCGTGTCACACAGGAGATCGAAGTTCGAATCCCGCTCTAGGTTGTGTATTCTAAGATGTACTGCGTCTTTCTGTTACGGAATCTCGTGTCCGTAAAGCTAGAATGTCTGCAGAATCATAAATCCATAATAATTCACATTTTGTATACGTATATTACAGATGTTTGCCTTTCATTTAATACATTTAATAACCAAACTTTGAAACTCAACATAAGTGCTTATTCCGCTCTTTGTTTACGCGAAACTTGTCAATTACTTTCTCTATACGACTATACCCCCAACAGAGCATTTGTAATAAAGCACTTGTCAAAAACTGTTAACTTCCACGTGGACATGAACTTATTTATTCATTCTTTACGCTTAATCGTCGTATAATTCAGATACATTTACTTGTATTTTCTTCGAACGTGTTTCTTTAAGACGTTGAGAAATGGTTTGCTAGGACAAACAACAATATAGCCTCAGCTTCGTCTCGGACAAAAGATGTTGTTTGTCTTATCGAACCGCCTTTTTAACGTCTGTAAGAAGACATTTTTGAAGAAAAACTCGATTTATATCTGTTACATAGGAAACTCCATTACATTTGTAGTATAATTGTTCAAGTCAATGGAATCTTTTTAACAAATTTATAATCGTGGCAGCTCTCATCATTTATAAAATTATGAAGTAAGCAAGGACAATACACATATTATAAAGGTCTTTGTCCAAAATATGTAATAATAATTCGTTACATTGCATTTCCACCCCTTAAGTTTTCAATGAACTGAGCGAGATTTTACTTCAAACTCTGGCTAAAGTCTTTTTTATGACTCTGCCATAATGTGTTTAGTGACTGTGTCAACATCCCCGCAACTTGCTACCTTGTATCTCGATTTTTCTGTTCCTTGTATATTATCTTACCAATAAGGTCACGTATTGTTTATGTTTGTTATGATTTATATATACTAATTTTCCTATGGTTGGTGTGAGTTATTAAAATATATGTTCTATTTTGTTCTATTCAGACATTGGGACTGAATTCTAAGTTCGGCACAACCCCGCTCTCAGCAACGTCGTAAGCCTCAATCCAATTGCTTGGACTTATATAAGAAAATATCTTTCGAAAAAATAGTATTAACGCACGAGAAGTTGGATCAACTGACATATTAAGTCCATATTGAATCTTTTTTTTTCAATTAGTTTGTTTATGAATGTTTATTGCTATTGGTCGTTATATTGATAAATAATCTCATTGACTGAGCCTCAATAACAGCTTTTCTCAGAATCAAATAAACATGTAAAGTGTGCATGAAACCAAGGACTGTATATTAACGTATCTCCCAGATAAAACCACTTATGTTTTTGTTAACTATATGTATGAATTGTTTGTTAGGTTGTATACATATATGCTGACAATGTTGATAAACAGGGGACTTTTAAGACTGTTCTAAAAATACTAATTACATTAAATTTGTGTGTTTTTGTCGTTGTCGTTGTTGTTTTTCTTGTTTAAGGAATAATCTGGAAAATTCATTGTTGTAAAAATATCAGTTCGTTGTAGAAGTTTCAGTTGGATTATATATTTAAGCCACTTTTATCATCGGAGGAGCATAGATTTAAAGAAAGTTTATGTTAAAGGGAGTTAATTCAATTTCGTGTCAAATATCAGTTGTGACTGACTGTTGGAACTTAATTAAACGTGTGGATTATCATTCTTAAGTTATACATACTGTGTTAAATATCAATAATACCTAGTTTTAAACTGAATAAAAGAAAGTGAGGACCTTAATTCAAATTATTGATAAAAAAGATCTCACCATTTGTTGTTTTAGCAAGACTAGATATTTGAGTTTGGCATTTCTTTTAGTACACGGATATTTTAATCTTAAAGTAAATCAAACCATCTCTTCGTTGCTTTAACATATTCCAAAACAATTGCTTTTTCATCAATAATGTCGCTTTCAAATGTGCACTGTTTGACGTCGAAAATGTTAGTTGTAAACAGTAAAATCCCCAGTTCTTGTATAGACCGTTACGATATCTTAATCATGAATATTTAACTTGTGGAACCTTGTTTACATGTAAATTTAAATATCATGACTGAAGTCCAATGGTATATAAACATTGCATTGATAAATTGTCAATGTAAATATAACATTTAAATGTAATTGCAATTCAGCATTTGTGCATCTCCTTTTTTGTATGTGCCTTTGAAAATAAACAAAACGCCAAAGTGTTACTCGTGAAATCAGGACTCGTTTCTAAGCCTATGCATGTCTTTAAAACATACTGCTAAATAAAAGGCACGCACATTTTCTGAACTTATCCGGTTAAATGCCCTGTTGAATATTTGATATAGAAGTCGGATGCACTGGAAAAGTAAGTCATGCAAGACACAAATTATCATTCGGTGAGTCCCACTTAAATATTTCGCGATTCCTGTTGGACATGAACATATTTCGCAAATTTCAACAAATAGATATCTAATTTACCTGTGGTCCATTTATCATGTGTTTTCTCTTTACGAGCGTATCCAATCAATCGAGAAATTTGATATGTTTTTGTTTTGAAGCGGGTATTTACAATTATTCACTTGACAAAATGTGCTGTAAGTCATCATTTATTGTTTCTTAGAACGCTCTGAGGAAGTTTGAAAATGTGAAATAAAATGTTTTCCTCACGGTAATTAAATAAAAACATTAATAATTCAAATAAGAATATATTCAAGCAATAAAAGTCCTCTACCGGAAAGGACATTGTCACTTAATAAAACCAAAATTCAAATATTGACAATACTTTAGCTGAATCAGTATCTTGTTGTTAATAATAATCAAGGTATGTTTTATACAGATAATCAAAAGATCACATGCCTATTAAGTAAGTGTAATGTTATAAAAAAATATTCACAATCAATACAAACACACCTTGCTGTGTGATCTGTTAGACTTGACTAAAGTTGTATAGGTTCTGTATAAGTACAGAAGAAATGGGACGAACGAACAAAAATTTAAAAAGAAAATTACAATTTGTAACATTTTCTAAGTAAAAAAAGCACACAATTTTGTCAATATAAAGGAATGAGTTATGGAACGTATTGCGTAAACTAATAATAACACAAATGAATTTTTAATTTTTGAAATATTTCAAGTCTATTTGTTGCCATAGCTAGGACATTTCATATCTTATTTAAGGCACACACGACTATGACATAATTTCTGTTTTTCGTTTGTACTAGAAAAAGTTATCGCATTTCAACATGTGAATTTTATTTCAGTAACCTATTTTTGATATGTATTGTCACTTAGCATTTTCGTCTGACTTTAAATTGAAACAAATGTATTAACTTTCAGATCATCGATATTGCCAAAAAAAAACCCCCCAACAAAAAACAAAAAAACAAAAACAAACGAAAAAACAACAACAAAAAAAAAACACAGAAGCAGATCAGATTGGATTTAATGTGTGGAAACATATATGCATGTGTAAAATACAAAATTACTAAAAGTGTGTATTTAAAAGTCATTACGTGGGTACAATGATACCAAGTACGGTGCACTGTCTGTATTTGTTGTTCATTATGCTATAGGATTCTATTGAGTACGACGCGCTGTACGTGTTTATTTGTACAATGATACTGAGAACGGTGCACTATACCTGCTTTTTTGCTAATCCATTATGAACTACACATGTGTATTTGAAGTTCATCATGCGAGTAACATTATATTGAGTATGATATATTATACATGTTAATTTGAACTTTATTATGCGAGTACAATTATAACTGAATACGTTGCTTATTACGTGTTTTTTAGGTTTATTATGCCTTTACACTGATAGTGAGTACTGTGCACTGTAGATGACTATTTGAAGTTTATCATGCCCGTACAATGAAAGTGAGTACTGTGCACTGAAAGTGATTATTTGAAGTTTATTATGCCCGTACAATGATAGTGAGTACTGTGCACTGTCGGTGATTATTTGAAGTTTATTATGCCCGTACAATGATAGTGGGTACTGTGCACTGTCGGTGATTATTTGAAGTTTATTATGCCCGTACAATGATAGTGAGTACTGTGCACTGTCGGTGATTATTTGAAGTTTATTATGCCCGTACAATGAAAGTGAGTACTGTGCACTGTCGGTGATTATTTGAAGTTTATTATGGCCGTACAATGATAGTGAGTACTGTGCACTGTCGGTGATTATTTGAAGTTTATTATGCCCGTACAATGATAGTGAGTACTGTGCATTGTCGGTGATTATTTGAAGTTTATTATGCCCGTACAATGATAGTGAGTACTGTGCACTGTCGGTGATTATTTGAAGTTTATTATGCCCGTACAATGATAGTGAGTACTGTGCACTGTCGGTGATTATTTGAAGTTTATTATGCGCGTACAATGATAGTGAGTACTGTGCACTGAAAGTGATTACTTGAAGTTTATTATGCCCGTACAACGATAGTGAGTACTGTGCACTGTCGGTGATCATTTGAAGTTTATTATGCGCGTACAATGATAGTGAGTACTGTGCACTGTCGGTGATTATTTGAAGTTTATTATGCGCGTACAATGATAGTGAGTACTGTGCACTGTCGGCGATTATTTGAAGTTTATTATGCCCGTACAATGAAAGTGAGTACTGTGCATTGTCTGTGATTATTTGAAGTTTATTATGCGCGTACAATGATAGTGAGTACTGTGCACTGTCGGTGATTATTTGAAGTTTATTATGCCCGTACAATGATAGTGAGTACTGTGCACTGAAAGTGATTACTTGAAGTTTATTATGCGCGTACAATGATAGTGAGTACTGTGCACTGAAAGTGATTACTTGAAGTTTATTATGCGCGTACAATGATAGTGAGTACTGTGCACTGAAAGTGATTACTTGAAGTTTATTATGCGCGTACAATGATAGTGAGTACTGTGCACTGTCGGTGATTATTTGAAGTTTATTATGCCCGTACAATGATAGTGAGTACTGTGCACTGAAAGTGATTACTTGAAGTTTATTATGCGCGTACAATGATAGTGAGTACTGTGCACTAAAAAGTGATTACTTGAAGTTTATTATGCGCGTACAATAATAGTGAGTACTGTGCGCTGTCGGTGATTATTTGAAGTTTATTATGCGCGTACAATGATAGTGAGTACTGTGCACTGTCGGTGATTATTTGAAGTTTATTATGCGCGTACAATGATAGTGAGTACTGTGCATTGTCGGTGATTATTTGAAGTTTATTATGCCCGTACAATGATAGTGAGTACTGTGCACTGAAAGTGATTACTTGAAGTTTATTATGCGCGTACAATGATAGTGAGTACTGTGCATTGTCGGTGATTATTTGAAGTTTATTATGCGCGTACAATGATAGTGAGTACTGTGCACTGTCGTTGATTACTTGAAGTTTATTATGCCCATACAATGATGGTGAGTACTGTGCACTGTCGGTGATTATTTGAAGTTTATTATGCGCGTACAATGATAGTGAGTACTGTGCACTGAAAGTGATTACTTGAAGTTTATTATACCCGTACAATGATAGTGAGTACTTTACACTGTAGGTGGTTATTTGAAGCTTATAATGCACGTACAATTGTACTCATTACGATGTACAAGGTAGAACAATTGCAATTTTTCTATATGAACAATGACTACTGACGCACTGCAACAGTTTGCAGTTTCATTGATATTGAGTCTGTTATTTCTGTACATTGATAAATTGATATTTTGAAACATGCTGTATGTTAATGTATTATGGGTACGTTGTACTTTACTTTCAAATGCATCTCTAGTGATACTGAGTACATTATGCATGTTCCTTAATGCTACGTACAGTATGCATACGCCATGTATTTTGTTTCATTTTGATGATGTCTTCCATTGTTATATTAAAGGTATCATCAATTACGACCAATAAATTTCTTTTAAAATAATTTATGTCAAACGTTTACATTGTTATTCATGTGTTTAATTATGAATTGAATGTTATGTGAAGTATGGCTGATACACAATAACATCAATAAAGGTCATCTTTAAAATCTTCGCTATCATGCTAAGTTATGATATATTGCCTATGAATTTGAAAGAACAGTGTAAAAAACATGGGTAGAGTTTCAGATAAACAAAGGACTTTATTACACTTCATTGTTAATCAAAACAATATACTATTGCTCTTCTTTCAGGTGGAAATTCTTTTCGCTAACATAATACCCTATTTATACAATAGTTTCTGATTATAACTAGCAATAACGTATCTGGATTGTTTTTGTATTTATTTAGTATATGTCCTATATTTTCATTCAGTCGAAAATCTTTATCTGATAACTTCTAATCAAAAATGAAGATACCGTGCACCAATCAGTCATATATTACATGTTCTTGAGGCATATTGGCATATTACCATCAACAAATTAATTGTGTGTTATTGCCAGTAATATCTTTCAGCCCAGTCCTGTAAAGACGTGGCTATGTAACCACTACTTCAATATTACAGGACTTTTAAAAAACTAAGATCAATCAATCGAAGTCTTTTTTTCCATTATATGATTAAAGATGCATATGTTCTATCAATGGAAAATGTGGTTGAATCGGGTCTTATGTGTAGTTTACGAAAAAAAACCCTGTTCAATATACACTTATCAGATGACCCCTCAATGATAGTCAAGAAAAGCTTTGCAAAGACACTTTACGAGCCCAAAATAGAAAAGCATATTTTACTTTCTTTTTAACGGCGTTTCTTTTTGGTAGGTTCCTTATAAATTAATCAGAAACGGCCGGGCGACTCTGAATATTGATTTGCCTCGTTTTCACAAACGGAAGTCGACACAAAAAGGAAAACAACTACCTGAAAAGAAGCCAGAACTGCCAAAAATGTCTACGGTATGATTGATTTTTATTGTTGATACTCGAGAGATAATACCATGTGAGTGACGGAATTCTCCGTCGGTTTACTTCGCATCTTCGTTAAAACTTCGTTGATCTAGTTTCAGTAGCCTACTTAAACTAGAAATAAGATATATTTTGTTATTAATGATAAAACATAGGCTTTGAAAGAAAATAACTACATGCAACCCATTTTTATGATAAAATTAAATATATTTTATGAAAAAACAACAACCCAGTCCATACGCATCTTTAAGACATAAAATATGATAGAACAATTGTTTTTTGAAGCTCTAAAAAGTGAATATGGATCATTGATGAAAATGTAGGACACACAGTAAAAGATGTTTATTATATCTTTACCTGAGACATAATAGAATGAACTTATTTTCATTCATTTATAAATGCAACTGCCGTTTAAATGAAAACAAAAGCGTCTTTCTTGTAAGTCTGTTGATAATGTTAAAACCTTCAATAAACTAGATGAGACACTTTTAATTAAACGGAAAAGATATTACCCCTTTCGATTGGCACGGATGTGCGTCCGGAATAAGTCCAATAGAGTGTCTTTTCCGCGCTGCTAAATAATTTTCTTAGATGTGTTGACTAAAATATACGAATGTGGTGTATGTGTTTTTCTGGAAAGTACATCATGAGTGTTTCTTTTCTTTTCTTTTTTTTAAATAAGACAACTGCATGAATGAGTTTTGGTGAATTTAGTTTGGCAAATATATATAGCTTGCAATTCTTTTGAAGTATTTTAGACAAGATTGAATTTTTCTAGGTAACACTATCTGCTGTATTCCATAAAAATGTAAGAATAATTTACGTTGAGAAAGTTTTCTGATTCTATTTCTATTTTAGATGAAAGCCATCTGATTTTTTTGCCCACTTTAACAAATATCAAGAGGCTTTATCCTTAACATATATATTATATATATGTGTTTCGGCGACAAACAACAAAATTGTTAAAAAAAAACTTTGAAGTTTAACATTGATTAAACTTATATTTAAACACTTTTCTGTTTAAAAGACGATTGAATTATTTATTAAAAAGTGCAGCAGTAAAGGCGTTTTTTGTTGTTTTTTGTCTAGATTAAAGCTATGATAAAAAAGACTGCGGAAAAAAATGACAACAAGCAATGGCAACAACTTGCAAAAATAATTCACTTTTGAAATGTAAAAATTTATATCAAAACACTGCAGTACTACAATATTTGTGTTGTACAGGTCTATTTATTTGGTTCCTTGAGTCTGCCTTCAAATTAAATTTTTCTACTTTTTTCTGCGCGATATATTATGGTATACTCCTAAATAGGAAGAAGATGACAGTATAATGTTACTGCACCCCTTATTTGAAGGGAAAAGATATACCCTAGGACAAGCAGATATTTCTGTGTTTTGTCTTTCACGAAACAGCTTTCTAAATAGGATCTTTTACTAGTATTGCATAGAAATATTACTGTAGAGATGGATTTTGCTTAGAGTGGAGTCAGTGTTGAGCTTAGTGTGAGAGAACTACATCTGTGGATAAATAATTATAAATGATACACATAAATTACCATAACATTTAATTACTAAAATGGACATATTACTTTGTGGTTCATTTTGGCTAGTTGGACTTTCCATATTTAAATAGTGATAAAATGACACTAAACATTTGTGAAACAACATCACTGATGGCAATGCTATTACAACTACTACAACCAACTTCCTCTCCCCAGAATTGATTGTAACAATATTACATATACTAAAGATGTTTGCAGTATAGCTTGTCTTAAACCTATGGTGTTTCTTTCGGTCTGTGATTTTCCTCAAATCTTTCTGTATTTTTGGGTTTTTAGCTAAGTAAATGATTACATTCATCAAAAGTAACGGGTGTTTTTCTTTTTATACATACTACCGGGTTATACTCTCTGGTAACTAAGAGAAGCAAGCCTGGTCAGGACCAAGAAAGAAAGAAAATAAAAGAAACCGAATCTGGTGAAGTTAACGCATTAGATCATTTTTGTACAATGTGCATGTTTCTTTGAAGATCGATTAAAACAAAAACATGCCAAATTAATGTCATGGCATTAAGTTTATCTTTGTTTTTTTTAAAGATATTAAATTGAATTTAGTTTTAAAACATAGTTTTGTCATATGAAATATATTTTCTTAATGAATTTTTTTGTATCAATTGTATTCAGTTCATGTTGTACGATTTTGTTTTAGAAGCCTGGTTTCCTATTAAAAGAAGTACAATATATTTTCAAATTTAGCTCACATTATCATTAATATGATTCACCATTATGGCTGAAAAATTATTTGCAGTGATCACGCTCAAATTAAACGCGACCTCATCCTACGAAATGTTGAAACATTATATTCAGGAAAGACAATAAATAGCGGAACCTATCTTAAAACATTTAAATCCAAATACTTCATTCAATAAACCATTTCAACGTTCATAAATCAATTTAGCATAAAAAATTATTGAATGGCATTCTTTTAAATGTTTAAAGGCAGACTGGAAACAAAGCACCCGCATGTACTTTATTCTTTCTTGTATCGAGATTGAATTGAATTATTGCAGATAGAACAGTAAATTTGACATTATCTCTCCTATAACAAAATTGCCAGGCCAATACAAAAAAGGAAGAAAAAAAAAGATTTTGTCCCATCAACAGAGATAAAATTGCTAAATTGTCATTGACTGTATTGCTACTAGTTCAAAAAGACTATAAATGCTAAAACAAGATTTTAGAATAAGTATTGAGTATATCTAATTTTGACGCACTGTTTAAAGGCTGAATAGAACGAAGAAATAAAGGACCACTTCAATTATTTTTGATCGTCATTTTAGATAATTATGATAAGAAATAGGCCTAACTATGATAAAGGAATATAAGAAATGTTATTTCTGTTTTACAATTTTATTATTAACTTGGACGCGGTATATAAAACGGGAGGGAACACGTACTGTCAGCGAAGTGAAGATATACCTTCGTAAAAGTATAAAGCACAAGCCAATGAAAAAATATGTCTTTCTCTCCTGTGCTGACAACGAAACGTTTATATATACCCATTATATCTAAATCTTAAGGTCAGGTCGCGAATACGAACCGTAAAAAGAAAACATTGACATTTTTATCAATGTGTTAAAGTTAAAAATATTGTTAAAGAACACCAGCTATAATTGTAATCATAATTGTAATTGTAATCAATTGCACAATATAGTGTTTTATTATTCTATGGTGTAGTTTGTACACTTATAATGTTGTTGCTTTCTTTTGTCAAATTTCGGTTCTTTTCAAATCAACCCTAAAGCTGGACATCAATTTGCCTCAGATATGAAGTTTGCATGAAAGGGAATCTGGTGATTCGGGCTTCTGAATAGTCCTTACCCATTTGTATTGCTATGTTTTAAATCAACTAACATTATTTTTATAAGAAGCATCGTATTACAGTTCCTTGCTGTAGTATTCATGTACGTACAATTGTGTTACTAAGTGTCAGCACAAACCTGGCTACCTGTTATCCTGGCAGACAACTTATAGCTACAATAATGATATGACGGGGCATGTTTTTCAAACTAGTGCAGAGCGGCGCCAAACTTTGGTATGAACGTAACGCATTGAACTGTCCTTGATGATTATTTGTTAGATCACACGATCAAATTAGTTAAGTTTCGTATTTATTTTAAACCCAGAAGTTATGGGAAAGATAGTTTGTTTGTTATACGTGTACGTTTTGAATGCATTTCAAGGATCATTAATGCCACACATCAAAATCACGGGAGGTATTTGAAGACACATAATTGTCATATTCTTTGAAGCAGTTAAGGAGGTTATCGCGTAACCATGGAATGTGAAAAATAACTATGCCAAGCATATGATACAATGAACAATAAGCTGTTGTAAAACATTTGTATTTCTCATTTGGAAACTTCCAACGTGCTTATGTAACCATTGACAAATAGTTTAGCTGTCTAAGAGATTTTTTTTGCTCAAGAGGAATAGCGAAACGTAATGAAAACACTTCCTTAAACTTGAAAGTCAATGCTATACCATGATAGAAACAGGTATAGAACAGGTTCAGGGTTGAAATAATTGCCAATCTAACTTTTCTCCTTTATTTCTGTACTGGCACGTAAACAAATCAATGCAATATGCTCAGATGAGCAAATAAAATACATGAAAAAAACTATATAACTGTTTTATGTATGAATTGCACCATATAAGAAATCATATTATTTTTAGAAACGCAAAATGAATACACAACATAGGAAAACATATTGGACTTAAAAAAGGAAGAATAAAAAGTACAAACTACGAAAAAAATGTGTGTTTGTAATTTCTTCGACATGAGTATCAAAATTGTAATTTGGTGCTCGTTTGTTAATATTTTCTTTAATTAGAAAATAAATATAGGAAACAAAAATAAATGAAACAAATTGGACAAAACCACAAAATTTTCTTCATTGAGAAAATTGTTTTTTCTATGTCAATCTTAAAAGTCTACTGAAAAATACTTAAAAATCAAGCAGCACTAAACGTCATTATTTTTAACCAGCAGCTTGGATGGACACTCTTATTTAGGAATGTTTAAGTGAAAGCTGTTTTTAAATTTATAATCTTTGAAATTTAACGTTGCAGACTTATGACACAAAAATCTTTGTACCAAATAATAATCAAGGTCGCGACTGATGGGAGAGTATGGATATAATATAAGCGAAGTTCAAACTTTGCTTCCAAAAAGAGGCTGAAAGAAATGAAATAAAAACATGTTTGTGTCTTGTCCAATTTTAAGCTATACGATAAGCTTTTGTGTACAATAAGAAATTATTTGTCCGCATATTTGACGTGATAATTACTTTGTAACTGGATGATAGGCATTTATGTTTTTTTTAAAACCCATTGTTTGTATCTTATCTGTATGAACTGCGATTTGAAAAGCCTGTAATTTGAACAAGCGTATCATATCTGTTAAATAAATTCTTTCCTAAGTGTTTTGTAATGACTGAAAAAGATATTCATCAACAAGACAAAACATGGGGTTTCAAAAGTTAAAATCAAGACATACCATTCATGCTGTATACAGAAAGACTAATAAGCTCATGGTAGTTTTAGGGATTGATTGCTGTTCCCAATGGCTAAGTTTGGCTCTGTTCCAAAAAAATACTGAACATGTCATTTTGAACTTTAGAGCAATTAGAATTTTAACATCATAAATATGAGCAGAATAAGGAGATATAAACATATCTGTCATAAGGATTTTATTTCTTTTTCTTAATTTTTGTACGTTTTTCCCCAATATTTATCAATTTGTGTAACTTAACTAATCTCCAAGTTTTAACCTTTAAAACGTTATGATTAAGTTTACTATCGTCTGACGTTATTACTCTTAAGCATATTATATTGCGGAATATGTTCTTTGTTTCATACAATACTTAGTCAATGAGATTTTATCGACAAATCCATTTTGTTCTGTAAAGCTGCAGATCAGGTCAATCTTGTGTTGACGGGAGCATGGGGTGAATTGAGATGATCGGGTCAAGTGTTCACCTTACAATAAGCCGATAACTTAAACAATACCTATATTAAGTAAGATATTCTTTAAGAAATTCGGCCTATTTGTATACATACTTTTTGCTGTTCATTAGATGTCAAAATTGCAAATTAACTATAGTTTCTGTTGTAGTTAAATCTCATAATGAGAAATTGTTTTGAATGGTTTAAAACTAGATTAGGAAGTAAAGAAAAAAAGTAGGTTATTTCTACACTTATGACAAATAAAAATCGGCTTGTCTTATGTACATTGTGTTTCGAAACGTTATTAATTATCTTGTAGCAAATTAAAAGAAAATAAAAGAAACTTAGATCACTAAGGTATAAGTTATCAACTTTTGCCAGATAAAGATTGCAGAAGTTATACACAAAATACGTGTATATTTGATATCTCAGTTATGGTTGTTACAATGAACAAAATGAAACTGGCCCTTGAAGCCTACGGTAGGCAATCAGCATACTGGTGAAGGAAGGAATGCAAGGAAGATAAAGACCAGCTTCCAGCTCATATTTGATTTTCCAAGGTTATTGATATAATGTTTCTTTTTTTTCACCACAAAACATCTGCTTGAAATATCACATTACCACAGCGTATTATTTGTTAATACTTTACTTGAATTTCTCAACGACATTATGCTCAGTAAACCTTTTATGAGTATAACAGTTAAAGTGAGAGAATAAATTTATAAAACACGTAGTATTACGCAATAAGCTGTCTCAAGTTATATGCATTTAAAGAAATATATTAATAAATTCCTTGCATTTAAGCAAACCCTCAAAGGGAGAATTCATGCTTGAAATAAATTAGAGCATTCTTCAGTCACACCTATTCTATTGTGTGTTGATAGTCTGTCTCCATTTCTATAAAGGAATATTTTATCTAGAATAGGAATATAAACTAATATTTGTCAAATAAGCTTAAACTTGTATCACTTTGCGTTTCCTAAGCAGCATTTATTTTACTCTGACTGAGAATATAGTACGATATTTACCAGCATTTTCAGTTCATAATAATAGAGCACACTAGGTCTGCGAGAGAAAAAAGGTTGTTGCCTTCAGAGGTACAACTAATGAAAATGGGGCAAGTATTGATTAAATGATGCACCGTTTGTGTTGAAATGTTTGAAAAGTAAAATGTTAATCGATGTATGTTGTTTTCATTTTTTTGTTTTGAAGAAGCCAGATCTGTGGTTGAAAACTGTTTGTCAGAAATCAGTTCAAAATGCAAAAATATATACTATGAATGGAAAATCTAGAAAACATCAAACATATAACATATATGCCGATGTGTAAAATATAATATCTCTCGATCAGTTATTTATTATATAGGATAATTGTATATATATGTATGAAAGAAATGCAAATAAATATTTTTAAAGGTTCAACAAAACTGTTATACCGACAATTCGCTGAAGACTAAACAGCACCCTTGTACTGATAACAAGCTCAATTATTAACAGTTCCCTAAAACTTTCGAGACGCTCAAGGTTTAACAGTACACTCATACTGACAACACGCTTATGTCTTAACACAACCCTTACACTGACAACTAGCTCAAGGTTTAACAGTACACTCATACTGATAACACGCTCAAGTATTAACAGAACCCTTACACTGACAACTAGCTCAAGGTTTAACAGTACACTTATACTGACAACACGCTCAAGGATTAACAAAACCCTTACACTGACAACTAGCTCAAGGTTTAACAGTGCACTTATACTGACAACACGCTCAAGGATTAACAAAACCCTTACACTGACAACTAGCTCAAGGTTTAACAGTACACTTATACTGACAACATGCTCAAGGTTTAATATTACCCCTATACTGACAACAGGCTCAAGTATTAACAGAACCTTTACACTGACAACTAGATCAAGGTTTAACAGTACTATAATACTGATAACACGCTCAAGCATTAACAGAACACTTACACTGACAACTAGCTCAAGGTTTAACAGAACCCTTATACTGACAACACGCTTATGTCTTAACAGAACCCTTATACTGACAACACGCTCAAGGTTTAACAGTTCACTTATAAAGACAACACGCACAAGTATTAACAGAACCCCTAAACTTTCAACACGCTCAAGGTTTAACAGTTCACTCAAACTGACAACACGCCCAAGTATTAACAGACCCTTTACACTGACAACTAGCTCAATGTTTAACAGTATCCTTATACTGACAACACGCTCATGTCTAAACAGAACCCCTACACTGACAACTAGCTCAAGGTTTTACAGTTCACTTATACTGACAACACGCCCAAGTATAAACAAAACACTTAGACTGACAACTAGCTCAAGGTTTAACCGTACACACATACTGACAACACGCTTATGTCTTAACAGAACCCTTATACTGACAACACGCTTATGTCTAAACAGAACCCTTACACTGACAACTAGCTAAAGGTTTGACAGTTCACTTATACTGACAACACGACAAAGTACTAACAGAACCCCTACACTGAAAACTAGCTCATGGTTTAACAGTATCCTTATACTGACAACACGCTTATGTCTTAACAGAACCCTAACACAGACAACTAGCTCAAGGTTTTACAGTACACGTTTACTGACAACACGCTCAAGTATTAACAGAACCCTTACACTGACAACTAGCTCAAGGTTTAACAGTATCCTTATAATACTGACAACACGCTCTTGTCTTAACAGAACCACTACACTGACAACTAGCTCAAGGTTTAACAGTTCACGTATACTGACAACACGCCCAAGTATTAACAGAACTCCTACACTGACAACTAGCTCAAGGTTGAACAGTACCCTTATACTGACAACACGCCTAAGTATTAACAGAACCCCTACACTGACAAATAGCTCAAGGTTTAACAAATCACTTATACTGACAACACGACCAAGTATTAACAGAGCCCCTACACTGACGGCACGCCCAAGGTTTAACAGTTCACCTATACTGACAAAACGCTCAAGTATTAGCAGAACCCTTACACTGACAACTATCTCAAGGTTTAACAGTACACTCATACTGACAACACGCTTATGCCTAAACAGAATCCTTATACTGACAACACGCTCAAGGTTTAAAAAACCTTTACACTGATAACACGTTCAAAGTTTAACAGAACCCTTATGCTGACAACATGCTCAAGGTTTAACATTATCCTTAAATTGACAACACGCTCATCTTTTTACAGAACCCTTATACTGACAAAACGCTCACTGTTAACTGAACTCCTTATACTGACAACACTTTGAGACTGAACATTACCCGTATACTGATATCACGATCAAGGATTAACATAACCCTTATACTGACAACACGCTAAAGTTTTTACAGTACCCTTATACTCCAACAGCAAACAAAATTTTTAACGGAACCCTTCTACTGACAACAAGCTGAAGGTTTAACAGAACCCCTTATACTGACAACACGCTAAAGTTGTAACAGAACCCCTTTACTGACAACAACACGCTCCAGGTTTAACATTATCCTTATACTGACAACACACTCAAGTTTTAAGAGAACCCCCATACAGACAACAGCACGCTCACAGTCCCCGTAAACTTACATGACTTTCAAGGTTTAACAGTATCATAATACTGACAGAACGCTCAAATATTAACAGAACAGCTACACAGACAACTAGTTCAAGGTTTAATTGTACCTTTATACTGACAACACGCTCCTGGTTTTACAGAACCCTTATAATGACAACACGCTCAATGTTTAACAGAACCCCTTATACTGACAACACGTTCATGGTTTAACATTACCCCTATACTGACAACACGCTCAATGTTTAACAGAACCCTTATACTGACAACACGCTTAAGGTTTAACAGTTTACTTATACTGACAACTAGCTCAAGTATTAACAGAACCCCTAAACTTTCAAAACGCTCAAGGTTTAACAGTTCACTCATACTGACAACACGCCCAAGTATTAACAGAACCTTTACACTGACAACTAGCTCAAGGTTTAACAGTATCCTTATACTGACAACACGCTCATGTCTAAACAGAACCCTTATACTGACAACACGCTTATGTCTTAACAGAACCCTAACACAGACAACTAGCTCAAGGTTTTACAGTACACGTATACTGACAACACGCTCTAACAGAACCACTACACTGACAACTAGCTCAAGGTTTAACAGTTCACTTATACTGACAACACGCCCAAGTATTAACAGAACCCCTATACTGACAACATAACATGCTCAAGCTTTAACAGTACCCTTATACTCCAATAACAAACTTAAAGTTGAACAGAACCTTATACTCCAACAACAAGCTAAATTCTTAACAGAACCTTAATACTGAGAACATGTTTAAGGTTTAACAGTACCCTATACTCCAACAACAAGCTAAATGTTTAACAGAACTTTTATACTGACAACATGCTCAAGGTTTAACAGTACCCTTATACTCCAACATCAATCTTGAAGTTAAACAAAATCCTTTTACTGACAAGATGCTCAAGGTTTTACAGTACCCTTATACTCCAACAACAAGCTAAAAGTTTAGCAGAACCTTTATACTGACAACATGCTCAAGGGTTAACAGTACCCTTATACTCCAACAACAAGCAACATGTTTAACAGAACCCTTATACTGACAACAAGCTCAAAGTTTAACAGTACCCTTATACTCCAACAACAAGCAAAATGTTTAACAGAACCCTTATACTGACAACATGCTCAAGGTTTAACAGTACCCATATACTCCGACAACAAGATAAATGTTGAACAGAATCCTTATACTAACAACATGCTCAAGGTTTAACAGTACCCGTATACTCCAATAACAAACTTAAAGTTGAACAGAATCTTATATTACTACAACACGCTCAATGTTTAACAGAACCCCTTATACTGACAACACGTTCATGGTTTAACATTACCCCTTTACTGACAACACGCTCAATGTTTAACAGAACCCTTATACTGACGACACGCTCAAGTTTTAACAGTACCCTTATACTGAAAACAAGCTCAAGGTTTAACATAACCCCTTTACTGACAACACGCTCAAGGTTTAACAGTACCCTTATACTCCAAAAACAAGCTTAATGTTGAACAGAACCCTTACACTGACAACATGCTCAAGGTTTAACAGTACTCTTATACTCCGACAACAGGCTAAATGTTGAACAGAACCCTTATACTGACAACACGCTCAAGGTTTAACAGTACCCTTATACTCCGACAACAAGTTAATGTTTAACAGAACCCTTATATTGACAAAATGCTCAAGGTTTAACAGTACCCTTATACTCCGACAACAAGCTAAATGTTGAACTGAACCCTTATACTGACAACATGCGCAAGGTTTAACAGTACCCTTATACTCCGACAACAAGCTAAATGTTGAACAGAATCCTTATACTGACAACATAACATGCTCAAGGTTTAACAGTACCCGAATACTCCAATAACAAACTTAAAGTTGAACAGAACCTTATACTCCAACAACAAGCAAAATTTTTAACAGAACCTTTATACTGAGAACATGTTTAAGGTTTAACAGTACCCTTATACTCCAACAACAAGCTAAATGTTTAACAGAACCTTTAAACTGACAACATGCTCAAGGTTTTACAGTACCCTTACACTCCAACAACAAGCTAAATGTTTAACAGAACCTTTAAACTGACAACATGCTCAAGGGTTAACAGTACCCTTATACTCCAACAACAAACTTAAAGTTTAGCAGAACCTTTATACTGAGAACATGCTCAAAGTTTAACAGTACCCTTATACTCCAACAACAAGCTTAAAGTTTAGCAGAACCTTTATACTGAGAACATGCTCAAAGTTTAACAGTACCCTTATACTCCAACAACAAGCTTAAAGTTTAGCAGAACCTTTATACTGAGAACATGCTCAAAGTTTAACAGTACCCTTATACTCCAACAACAAGCTAAAAGTTTAGCAGGACCTTTATACTGAAAACATGCTCAAGGGTTAACAGTACCCTTATACTCCAACATCAAGTAAAATGTTTAACAGAACCCTTATACTGACAATAAGGTCAAGGTTTAACAGTACCCTTATATTCCAACAACAAGATAAATGTTGAACAGAACCCTTATACTGACAACATGCTCAAGGTTTAACAGTACCCATATACTCCGACAACAAGATAAATGTTGAACAGAATCCTTATACTGACAACATGCTCAAGGTTTAACAGTACCCTTATACTCCAAAAACAATCTTGAAGTTTAACAGAATCCTTATACTGACAACATGCTCAAGGTTTAATAGTACCCTTATACTCCAACAAGAAGCTAAATGTTTAACAGAACCTTTATACTGACAACATGCTCAAGGTTTAACAGTACCCCTATACTCCAATAACAAACTTAAAGTTGAACAGAATCTTATATTCCTACAACACGCTCAATGTTTAACAGAACCCCTTTTACTGACAACACGTTCATGGTTTAACATTACCCCTATACTGACAACACGCTCGATGTTTAACATAACCCTTATACTGACAACACGCTCAAGTTTTAACAGTACCCTTATACTGAAAACAAGCTCAAGGTTTAACATAATCCCTTTACTGACAACACGCTCAAGGTTTAACAGAACCCTTACCAATAACAAACTTAAAGTTGAACAGAATCTTATTTTCTTACAACAAGCTAAATGTTTAACAAAACCTTTTTACTGACAACATGCTCAAGGTTTAACAGTACACTTATACTCCAACAACAAGCTAAATGTTTAACAGAACCTTTTTACTGACAACATGCTCAAGGTTTAACAGTACCCTTATACTCCAACAACAAACTTAAAGTTTAACAGAATCCTTATACTGACAACATGCTCAATGTTTAACAGTACCCTTATACTCCAACAACAAACTTAAAATTTAACAGAACCTTTATACTGACAACATGCTCAAGGTTTAACAATACCCTTATACTCCAACAACAAGCTAAATGTTTAACAGAACCCTTATACTGACAACATGCTCAAGGTTTAACAGTACCCCTATACTCCAATAACAAACTTAAAGTTGAACAGAACCTTATATTCCTACAACACGCTCAATGTTTAACAGAACCCCTTTTACTGACAACACGTTCATGGTTTAACATTACCCCTATACTGACAACACGCTCGATGTTTAACAGAACCCTTATACTGACAACACGCTCAAGTTTTAACAGTACCCTTATACTGAAAACAAGCTCAAGGTTTAACATAACCCCTTTACTGACAACACGCTCAATGTTTAACAGAACCCTTACCAATAACAAACTTAAAGTTGAACAGAATCTTATATTCTTACAGCAAGCTAAATGTTTAACAAAACCTTTTTACTGACAACATGCTCAAGGTTTAACAGTACCCTTATACTCCAACAACAAGCTAAATGTTTAACAGAACCTTTTTACTGACAACATGCTCAAGGTTTAACAGTACCCTTATACTCCAACAACAAACTTAAAGTTTAACAGAATTCTTATACTGACAACATGCTCAATGTTTAACAGTACCCTTATACTCCAACAACAAACTTAAAATTTAACAGAACCTTTATACTGACAACATGCTCAAGGTTTAACAATACCCTTATACTCCAACAACAAGCTAAATGTTTAACAGAAGCCTTATACTGACAACATGCTCAAGGTTTAACAGTACCCTTATACTCCAACAACAAGCTAAATGTTTAACAGAACCCTTATACTGACAATATGCTCAAGGTTTAACGGTACCCTTATACTCCAACAACAAGCTAAATGTTTAACAGGACCTTTATACTTACAACATGCTCAAGGTTTAACAGTAACCTTATACTCCAACGACAAGCTAAATGTTTTACAGAACCCTTATACTGACAACATGCTCAAGGTTTAACAGAACCCTTATACTCCAACAAAATGCTAAATGTTTAACAGAACCCTTATACTGACAACACGCTCAAGGTTTAACAGTACCTTTTAACTCCAACAACAAGCTAGATGTTTAACAGAACCCTTATACTAACAACATGCTCAAGGTTTAACAGTACCCGTATACTCCAATAACAAACTTAAAGTTGAACAGAATCATATATTACTACAACACGCTCAATGTTTAACAGAACCCCTTATACTGACAACACGTTCATGGTTTAACATTACCCCTTTACTGACAACACGCTCAATGTTTAACAGAACCCTTATACTGACGACACGCTCAAGTTTTAACAGTACCCTTATATTGAAAACAAGCTCAAGGTTTAACATAACCCCTTTACTGACAACACGCTCAAGGTTTAACAGTACCCTTATACTCCAACAACAAGCTAAATGTTGAACAGAACCCTTACACTGACAACATGCTCAAGGTTTAACAGTACCCTTATACTCCGACAACAGGCTAAATGTTGAACAGAACCCTTACACTGACAACACGCTCAAGGTTTAACAGTACCCTTATACTCCGACAACAAGTTAATGTTTAACAGAACCCTTATTTTGACAAAATGCTCAAGGTTTAACAGTACCCTTATACTCCGGCAACAAGCTAAATGTTGAACTGAACCCTTATACTGACAACATGCGCAAGGTTTAACAGTACCCTTATACTCCGACAACAAGCTAAATGTTGAACAGAATCCTTATACTGACAACATAACATGCTCAAGGTTTAACAGTACCCTTATACTCCAAAAACAAACTTAAAGTTGAACAGAACCTTATACTCCAACAACAAGCAAAATTTTTAACAGAACCTTTATACTGAGAACATGTTTAAGGTTTAACAGAACCCTTATACTCCAACAACAAGCTAAATGTTTAACAGAACCTTTATACTGACAACATGCTCAAGGTTTAACAGTACCCTTATACTCCAAAAACAATCTTGAAGTTTAACAGAATCCTTATACTGACAACATGCTCAAGGTTTTACAGTACCCTTATACTCCAACAACAAGCTAAATGTTTAACAGAAGCTTTATACTGAGAACATGCTCAAGGTTTACAGTACCCTTATACTCCAACAACAAGCCAAATGTTTAACAGAACCTTTATACTGACAACATGCTCAAGGTTTAACAGTACCCCTATACTCCAATAACAAACTTAAAGTTGAACAGAATCTTATATTCCTACAACACGCTCAATGTTTAACAGAACCCCTTTTACTGACAACACGTTCATGGTTTAACATTACCCCTATACTGACAACACGCTCGATGTTTAACAGAACCCTTATACTGACAACACGCTCAAGTTTTAACAGTACCCTTATACTGAAAACAAGCTCAAGGTTTAACATAACCCCTTTACTGACAACACGCTCGAGGTTTAACAGAATCCTTACCAATAACAAACTTAAAGTTGAACAGAATCTTATTTTCTTACAACAAGCTAAATGTTTAACAAAACCTTTTTACTGACAACATGCTCAAGGTTTAACAGTACCCTTATACTCCAACAACAAGCTAAATGTTTAACAGAACCTTTTTACTGACAACATGCTCAAGGTTTAACAGTACCCTTATACTCCATCAACAAACTTAAAGTTTAACAGAATCCTTATACTGAGAACATGCTCAATGTTTAACAGTACCCTTATACTCCAACAACAAACTTAAAATTTAACAGAACCTTTATACTGACAACATGCTCAAGGTTTAACAATACCCTTATACTCCAACAACAAGCTAAATGTTTAACAGAACCCTTATACTGACAACATGCTCAAGTTGTAACAGTACCCTTATACTCCAACAACAAGCTTAATGTTTAACAGAACTCTTATACTGACAACATGCTCAATGTTTAACAGTACCCTTATACTCCAACAACAAGCTAAATGTTTAACAGAACCCTTATACTGACAATATGCTGAAGGTTTAACAGTACCCTTATACTTCAACAACAAGCTAAATGTTTAACAGGACCTTTATACTTACAACATGCTCAAGGTTTAACAGTAACCTTATACTCCAACGACAAGCTAAATGTTTTACAGAACCCTTATACTGACAACATGCTCAAGGTTTAACAGTACCCTTATACTCCAACAAAATGCTAAATGTTTAACAGAACCCTTATACTGACAACACGCTCAAGGTTTAACAGTACCTCTTAACTCCAACAACAAGCTAGATGTTTAACAGAACCTTTTTACTGACAACATGCTCAAGATTTAACAGTACCCTTATACTCCAACAACAAACTTAAAGTTTAACAGAATCCTTATACTGACAACATGCTCAATGTTTAACAGTACCCTTATACTCCAACAACAAACTTAAAATTTAACAGAACCTTTATACTGACAACATGCTCAAGGTTTAACAGTACCCTTATACTCCAACGACAAGCTTAATGTTTAACAGAACCCTTATACTGACAACATGCTCAAGGTTTAACAGAACCCTTATACTCCAACAAAATGCTAAATGTTTAACAGAACCCTTATACTGACAACACGCTCAAGGTTTAACAGTACCTTTAAACTCCAACAACAAGCTAGATTTTTAACAGAACCCTTATACTGACAACATGCTCAAGGTTTAACAGTAACCTTATACTCCAAAAACAAGCTAAATGTTTAACAGAACCCTTATACTGACAACATGCTCAAGGTTTAACAGTACCCTTATACTCCAACAACAAGCTAAATGTTTAACAGAACCTTTATACTGACAACACGTTAAAATGTGTCCGTTCGTATTTCTTTCTTTACGGTTCTT
Source organism: Cyclina sinensis (assembly GCA_012932295.1). Classification (NCBI taxonomy): domain Eukaryota; kingdom Metazoa; phylum Mollusca; class Bivalvia; order Venerida; family Veneridae; genus Cyclina; species Cyclina sinensis. Next base: position 1,797,874 of record JAAONU010000010.1, on the reverse strand, counting down.
TCATCTGAACCAGGTTTTCATGTTTTAATCGAGTTTTCACAATTTTGCTAGCTTAAGAACTTTTCAAGAAAAAGAAAATGTAAGGGGGGAAATCTAAATATTTTTTTGTAATCTTTTAAACATGCCGTGTATGTTGGCGTGGGTGATGCTTTTCTTGAATAAGATATTAAATATTGATAGAGATATTACTTAGTCAACCGGAAAGAAATGAGCTTGTTAAGATGTCCATCAAGGGAGAAACTAATCCATATAATTTGAGAATTATTTCTACTTGTACTCTATTCATAGAAGTTGTTGCATGTATTTTAACAACAATTATTTAACAAAAGATTTCCAAAAGGATTTTGTTTGTGAAAGACTGATATGTTTGTCAAGTTGATAGATATATATTTTACTTTGTAAAGTGAACCGCTTACATTTGGTCATGACTGCATTTGTGATAATCACTGTTTTAAACGACGTCTAGATAATGGGTGAGACGAGTGACTAGTTCAAACTATTTCGACTCTATCTGAAAATTATTTTTGCTAATGTTATTGATCTACAGTAATGGCTTTGCTTCGTTTAAGTCATACTTCAAAAACGGCATCTTTGGTGTAAGTCTTGTTTCGAATGATGACACACATGTCATGCTTCCAAAGCAAACTGTATCGAGGGAAACAGACCATATTTTACCATGTGAAACTGCTATAGCACAAGAAAATCATAGAGTAAACAATCTACATGCTTCAGTGGCTAGCGCTTTCTCGCACTTATTTCGTTTAAAATTCTTATATATATGAACTTTTACATACTCTTGTAAATATAAAGGTTGGTACAAAATAAAATAAAGCTTATAAAAGATTTCAATAAAGTATGGTATTTTATACGATTTTAGATTGTTAACCACCCTTAATTTTCATTTTTTTCTTTTTAAACGATGCATGCAGATCAACTTCAGTTGTTCTCGAAAAGGAAAAATAAATGAAGCCTGTGTTTCTCTCAAATTAGCAAGTTAGGCTTGATTGGCTATGAACCTTTACAAACTATGCAAAGGTATATATAAAAGTACTTAAAACACTTTTTGATTCATTGAAAAAATGTTTTACATAATCGTAATAAATATTTTCCCACGGTTAACTGTGTGACCAGGAAGTTTAATTGAGCCCATTCATTCCTTAAGAAAAAAATATGTTACCGCCTTTGTTATATGAACAGGTCATGCTCCCGGAGAGCTGTAGTTGTTGTTTGTCAACGAATAAAGCTCCCGGAAGGATTATACGTCAATGACATACACCAGTTTCAAAAGTGATTATTGCTTTGACGAAAAGATTTTCCAAACAAGAAGTGACCGACTAAACTGATTTAAAACAATGTCGGCTGTCAACCTAAAAACTCTTATCATCATAAACGTCATCATCATCATTACCATCATCATCATCATCATCATCGTCATGCTGTTACATGTATTCAACATCATCATCATTGAAAAAGTAACCATTATATACATTGTTCTCGTCATCATTACTATCACAAAAAATAACATCAACGCAATTATCGTCTTCATGATTATCATCATTTTCATCATCAATATTATCAGGTGTTAAAGATCATACACGTCATAGTCATTATCATCGTCATCATCGTCATCATAATAATCATCTTCATTTAAGCTGTTTTCATTATCAACATCATCATTATTAATTCCTCATCCAAAATTGAGGAAACAAACTTGATGTTGTGCTCTTCAGACACAGTAAGCCACAGTAAGCCAGGTCAAATACGGCCATTTACATTCTTATTTAGATTTCTAACGGGAGTCCGATACATTAAAAACATTTTACTGTTTAATAAATAAATGTTGAAAAGTAATGATGCACAATAAGCCGGTAAAACTGTTATTAAATGGTCGCTAGAATAACGACATAAAGTCATAAAATCTCGTTAACAATAACGCCCAGATCCAAGACGAATCCGACACATGGCAGTGAACTTATTTTCAACATGACTGACCCAAAATACGAGCCACTTGACATTTTGAACAACCCTTATAAAAGAAATGGAAGGTAAATCAAATTGATTGATGAGGAGGAGAAGGATTTTATTGCTAAAACAGAATAAACATACGTCATACTTAACTGAATACTACATAGTTAATATTAACTATTGGGTGTGATATACATGAAAATACATATATATGTAAATATTTATCTTACGCCACTAGTTTCTTGATCGGCCATTGGGAGCTGTATCCGTCAAAATGGAGTATCTTGACGTATACACCTCCATTTTGCTGAGAGCTATATCCACAGCGGAAGCTGTATACAGCGTTACAAATGAAGATTAACTCGTATTAAGGTATTAGAATACCAATTAAAATTTTTGCAGCCGTCATTGAATTGAGCTTTTTCTAAGAAATATACTATCCTAGGACAAGACATAGAACATATAAAACAGTTTTACCGTTCGGGTTGCAAGAAATGACTAATATTCACTTCAAACCTCACCGACTTAGTGGGATTACAAGGAACAGAGAAACACAAAGTTTTTTCTAAGACTGACCATAAAATCAACTGTTACTTGGTATGTTATCACTTTATGAAGACCAACTGGCTGCTGACGAAATAACGAAAAGCCAAAAGTGAAAAGAAACGAAAGATGATTATAAACATGGCACGAATTTACCCAATCCAGTTCATTATGAGTGAATGTTATCAACGTAAACGAGATTATCAACAAAGTGGACAAATGTAACATTTTTGAAGTTTTTTTTCACTTTCAGATAGTAGACTGTTTTGAAATGACTTTCGTATACCTTTTGTCTCACTTTTCCTACTAGAAGGTACACTTATAGTGGAATAAACAATATATATTTTAATATTTCATTAATCATTTTCACATCATGGTCATACCACGTAACATGCAACATGCGATATAGTTGCCAAGTTGTTTTGTTACCCTTATCCATGTTTTAGAAACCTTTGTATATTTAACATGCACTTTTCAAAGACAGCATTTAATGGTGACTCAGAGACAACAGATAAACATCATGTGTTTATCGTTAAAATCGTTAATTTGTTTATAACGTCAAACTTTGACGTCGATGTCATCATATTGTTTAGATTTTCGATTTTGTCACGTCAAGTCACATATATTGTTTTTAATATTGAAACTGTTCCGTCTATAAGTCTGTGTATTTCGAATATAGAGGTGCCATAAGAATAACAGTCGGATAAAGATTGCATTTAAATGGGTGCTATTTGTTCATAAAATAAAAAAAAATCATTTTTACAAATAAAATCCAAAACTGACGAACTGACACAGAAATCCATCAACCTTAATCACAACTCTTTAGAATTGACCATGGCCTTTTTATCAAATTAAACAAATAAATCATGTTAATTAATTTAGGTGAAGCTACAAAATTTTAAGTAAATTGTTACTTCAACGGACAGAGGTGATTATTGAATCTCTTAGGGGTATATTGTGCAAATTTGAGTAAAAAAGGCTTTCTTAAGAGTTTTCATTTTTTCAGATGCGTTTAAAGTTAGTCTTTTTTCTTTCATAAGACGGACCATATTTACCAGGCTAAACAACTCTCATCGATTCATATTGGCCGCTTTGTACAATTTTATTTACACTCATCATGCGCTGAGACAGTTAACAATTTATACCGGTAAAATACTGCTCAGACAAGTTAAACCATTTCTTTTACAAAATAAATACAAATTACTTCACTTACCGTTAGGGGTTGTATCAAGTTTTCAAATCGTTGCAAGTATCCTTAGGCCAACCATGATGAGTCGAAGCACATGTGAAGTAATTTTAGAGTAAGAAAGTATGTGTTATGAAGTAAAATGTTAACACACATTTACAATTTGTCCATATTTTTTATTATGTTTTGCATTTCATTAATGGTCCTTCATCAAAAATATGAAATGCGTTAGTCTTAAATATTCAAAATATATTGTTACATTATTTTTGTTTAAATAATATTTCTAACTGCCACATTGAAGATTTATCACGAACAATAACAGGACGTGCGCATGTGCTTATATATACGTGAAATTTGATCTGATAGTGTCTTGACTGCCGCCCGAATACCATTTGCATAAATAACTTACCTTTAAAATGTAGAATTTATATCAAAACAGTGCAATACTGCAATATGTCTGTTGTACAGGTCTATTTATTTGTTACTATGATTCTACCTTCCCCAACTTATTAATCTTAGTACGTCTTTTGTGCGATATATTATGCTGCACTCCTTGTGAGGAAGGAAATGACAGACTAATGATACTACACCCCTTTTTGGAGGGAATGGTATATACACTGTAGCAAACAGACAGTTCTGGGTTCTAGCTTTCTACTTTACTAGTAGTTCATAGTAATATTATCATAGAGATGGCTGTTACTTAGATTGGAGTCAGCGTTGAGCTGAGTATGAGAGAACCATATCTGTAAATAAATAATTATAAATGATACATATAAATTAGCATAACATTTAATAAGTAAATTGACATACCGCTTTGTGGCTCATGTTGGGAGGTTGGACTTCCCATATGTAAATAGTAATAAACTGACACTAAACATTGATGAAACAGCATCACTGATGGCCTTGCTATCGCAACTACCACAACCCACCTCCTTTCCCAGGAATTGTTAGAACTTTGGTGGCAGCAACATAGACACATATGCAAATTTTTACAACAGCGCAAAAGAATCTTAGACATAATCTGAATTTTACTGATATATAATGGTTTAACATGTTATGTGTTAACAAATACTAAAGGTGTTTGCAGTATAGCCTGTCTTAAACTTATGGTGTATTTTCGGTCTGCAATACCTATCTTAAAAATCTTCTGTGGTTGTTGCTTTTTACCTTTAGGTAAATTTCTGGTAACTCAGGGAAGCAAGTCTTGTCAGGTCTGTAAATATAATTTAAATTATATATCACAGAGGTAACGAAAACTAGATAAATGAAGTCATAAATACCCACCTTGTTCATGAACAAACCATGTTAAACGAATTCATAATATCTAGTCAAATTCGAATAAATTAAATAAGAAAAAAGAAAGAGAGAGAAAGAAAAAAAGATCAAAAACTAAAACCTAATAGGGTGAAGGTAATTTAATAGGTCATTACTGTACATTGGTATTTGCTTTGAATATATATTCAAGCAAAACAAGTGTCAAATTAATGTAATGGCATAAAGTGTATATTTGTAAAAAAATTTTAAAAGTATGAAGATGAAGTTAGTATTAAAGCATAGTTTTGTTATGTCAAATACATTTTCTTGTTTAATTTGTTTGTATCATCTCTTCTCAGTTCATGTCGTACTACATTTAGGAGCCTGATTACCTATTAAAATAAGTGTTTTCACATTTAGCTCACAAGATCATTCTCGAATAATATTTAATATGATTCACCATTTTAGCTGAAAACTTGCATTGATCACGCTCAAATTATACACGACCTCATCTTACAAAATATTGAAACATTATATCCAGGAATTATAATATAAACCGCTACCTAACTTTAAACATTTAAATTCAAAAAATTAGTTCAATATACCCATTTAAACATCCAGGATTTAATAAATGATCAAAACAACAGTGTTTAATGATATTATTTTAAATGTTTTCAGCAGACTTGAAACAAAACACCCGCATTACTTTATTCTTTCGTGTATCGGGGTAAAATGAATTCATGCAGATAGAACAGTTAATTTGACATTTTCTCGCCTACAATCAATTTGTCAGACCATTACAAAAAAGAAGAAATAAATTTTGTCACAACAACGGAGATAAAATTGCTAAATTGTCCTTGACTGTATTGCTACACTTTCAGAAAGGCTATAAATACTTAAACAAGAGTTTAGAATAAGTACTGAGTAGGTCGAATTATTAATTATGAACCACTTGATGGATTTGAGGATACTGGGTCATGGTTTAAATCACAGGGGTTAACATTGATTTTTCTTAATTACCTTATATTTTTATTCTTGCATTTAATTTAAATTAAACAATGGCAACCACACTTTTACAAAAAACATAGAACTCCTCTTTTTCCTGTACCAACCAGATTCTGTCATTGGTTCCAGAGTTATATCCCCTTAACACTTGGGCCCCGATGAGCAATTTAGGAACATCATGGACCTCTTGTTTAATATTTGGGCTGATTATGTTGACACAATAAGTTACAGCCTGTAAAGAAATAGAGAATGAAACATGTTATCATTTTTCCCCTTTTTTCGCAGTTAGCACCTAATATTGTAGAATATACGCGGACATCAGCGTTGGAGTGAAATTTCATTAGCTAAGTCTAAACAACCTCTACGATAACTGAACTAAAATGACCATGTTTAAAAAGAAACCAAAAAAAAAAAAAAACTTACATCACTGAAACTTTGAAAGGAACTACATACTACAATTGTAATATTTGTTTGCCCCGTTATAGTTTTCAATTTCCGACTTTTTTGATATTATAACTGGCATTCGATTCACTTAAAATTTTTATCTGACGTTGTGTCTTACCCTCTAGACACGCTACATTTATCAACTATACTCAAGTGATAAGGAAACGCAGGGTGACATTGTTTGCAATATCTTGCGAATGCGTTGTTCAAAAACTATGAAAATTGGTGAAGCAACTCTCCATGTTACAGTGCACGTAGTCCTGTATAGAATGTTGCATAACTGGATTGTGTCACGATGTCACCCGGAGAAAGCATGAAACGGGAAAAAACTCGTGCACAGCAGTGTTCTGACATTGAGTTACACAGCTCGTCATACCACTATGTTGTCTTCATAGAGTCACACCATTTCCCAATATTTTGATAATTTTTGATAGCATTAAACAGTGGCACGTTTGACGGAAGTTCAGAGGGATCAGGCCGTTTCGATGATTATCCAAGATCAAAGGCAAATACAGGTTGCCAGACATTTCGGTGTCCATCTTTGCACTATAGAACGTCTTTTAAGACGTCTAAGGGATGAGTACCGTTTCACCCTGTTTCGAGCAGACGGTCGACGTCGTGTAGTGGGTAATATAACTGCTCCTTCGACTCCGTGTTGTCATATTATTGCAGCAAGACAACCTCACATTCCTGTAGGATAATGCTCGGCCCCATGTATCGAGGATATGTCGCGACTTTCTCACTAACAACAATATCTACCCACTGACTTGGCCGCCATACAACCCCAACCTTTCCCCCATTTGTGGGACCAACTGGATAGACAGGTTCGACGACGCCAGTCTCCCCTGTAACTCTTGCGCAACTGAGAGCAGCCCTCTTGGAAAAGTGGGCCAACATCCATAAAAGACAAATGACCAAAATGCTAGCCGGATTATTCTATTTACTTCTATTGTCATTAATGCAAAATATGCTTAATTATTTTTAATCTAAAACCGAAAACATTAGGCATTTCAGAAACAAGGTTTAATTACTCGATAAATTGCTATAAAGTTATATTTCAAACAGTGTATATTGGAATGACTATTATTTAATGATATATTTTCAATAGGTTTAAAACGATAATACTTTGCGAATAGTCTGCTATTCATTGTTAAATACCACTGTTTGTCATACCTACTCTTTTGTTATTTCAGAGATACTGGGAATAGATATGTCTTAAGTATACTGATGTATATCTTTCTTCGAAACATTTATTACGAAACTAGTTGTTGACAATTTCGAAACAATATGAAGACATGTTATGATGTGATGGTAGGGATTAACGCAACAGTTTGTATTCAACTCTGAAATGCACCGATCTTAGATAAGACAAAGCTCTTATAACATTGTATAGGTTGGCCATGAATAGAGTCACGAAACAGAAATACTTTAGAACAAGTTGTATATGAATATAATCTACAATGAAATCAAACCGAAACAAAAAATGTGTTCATATATCGGTAAATGGAAATGTATATTTTTTGTCAACAACTAAATCAATCAGCAACCTCTCAAATACGACTTCGCTTTATTGTTAAACAGCTTAATAACACTTCCTATTTTTTAATTTAGAATTGCTAAAAATTTTAATCTGTCTGATACATCAAATATTATTTAAATAGTGTATAAAAAGGTACATTTTTACGAAAACATTGTCTTATAATAACGAATACAGTTCATGTGTAAATTGGATTCACCAGCAGCTGATGTCGACCCAAACGATCACCGAGCTCCCGCCGTATTTTCATGATAAGCTGAATGAATCATCTTTTTTGGTGTTTTGCCATAACCTAGTATGCCTAGTCATAAGCAATGTCGAGACTTCTGTGAAGAAGAGGATTGGTCTCTATTGTTGTCTGGTCCGGTCAAAATGTTCAAGTTTCAACTACCGTTCTTAACAATAAATCCAGGACAGTGGGAAGCGTATATATGGTATTCTAGACCTAGGACCACTTTATTGTAACCTCCATCGTGTAGTATGAATTGAGACAGTCACCAAAATGCATTATAAGGTATCCGCGAAGCTGGCTTGCACTTTGAAAACGGTTCCTTTGTGCCAGAATAAGCAGAAACCTAGTAGCTACCTTGACAAAGTCCTTCCTCTGACAAGTGTGCCATATTGTCGACACCTAGGCCTGGCTATAGTACGCATTTACCTAAAATCAGAGGGAACTGATCGCTGGATAATGTGAATCTTCCACAAAAAGTGCGTGATAGTTCGTGAAAAGTAAGTACGTGTTAACATAGAAAACATTCTCAATCAATGTTTTCAGGAGCTTAAGGTTTTTAATGAGTAGCTTGTCAATATGTTAATGAATCTAAGTAGAAAAGAAATGCATCAAAAAGGATTCAACCACCCATAACATTATGCACCAGCTATCCGGTTTTAAAGCGACTGACTCACAACAAAATTTAGCTATTTTTATATTTACAATTTAAGAGAAATTAATGTTCTATAAAAAAATATATAATGCTTCTATACACCATGAAAACTGGAAAAAAATATATTTCATCAGTATTCGAACCCTTGCCCTTTTGTTCAGTAAAATGATGGGCGGCGATCTACACCACTGAACCACACAGTCTAGTTATTCAGTGTTGTCAAAATTAATAATATAAATAAAATATTTACCCTGTGACTGAAGGGTTAAAATTTTTACCTACAAAAGTGTGTAAAAAATTGACAAAAATAGTCCGTTTTTCACAATAACAGCTAGAATTTCCAGATGTATATACATTTTCTTTTTTCTTTAATTTTCCCTTTTTTTGGCATAGTCGACCCATCTGTGAGTCAGTCTCTTTAAGAAAACTGAGCAATATATCTTACTATCATTCAATTAATAGTTTTTTAGAATTATAAGTGAAAGAGGAATGATACCAAAACAATAAATTGCTACACATACTCTTTTTATGCACTTAGTATCGTATCGTTTTTCTAAACATAAATTTACACCAGCCCAAACACTTGCCAACACTTCACAAAGGGAATACATTTGATGTATTGCGCTGACCTTTGCCACCATTCACATGAATTGCGATACTTAAAATACTCTATAAGATTATTGAACTGTTAGTGGCTTCAAAAATTCTGACCCTGTTTAAATGGTTTATTGTTAGCAAGGTACATTTATCTTAGCTAGAAATCCAAAAGTCTGGCATTGCAATTAAATGAATTACCTAGCATCTCCAAAACGAAAGTAGACGTTAGTAGAGACGAGATTGGATTAAAAGTAGCAGAACAAAAATAGACTTTGGTTACAGGTAATGGAGATCTACTGGCATGTTATAATTTGTTCATATCTAAGTATAATTTATTGAATTATATTCATATTTAAGATTTTACACATAGAATAAATGGTAAGATTTAACAAAACTTTATCCAATTTGGGGCCGTTAAGTTTTAGATATTTTCAAAGTTAAAGAAGTTAATGTGAGTCAAAAAACATTACTGCGTCTTTAAAGAGGCATTCCCTTAAAAAGAGAATTCATATGAATTACGAATAAATTACCCGGTATCAGGATGTCAGTCAAAACTTCTACGGACAGCAGACAAACTAAAAACATCAGTAGAAGTCCCTGTATAGAGTCGTTGTTCTCATTTTGAAATAAAGGAGCTAATAAAATATGCATGCTGTACATTTTCATTCATTTTGGGGTATAGCCTTTTAATATTTTGCATTACCATATAATTGTTTTGATTTTCATATAATTCTGTTACAATGAAAGATCGGAGTTTTACAGACTAAATGAACTTTAGTTGTATTTTGTTCTAAACATATTTTTAAGTAAGCAATGTATTTAGGATATCACCTTGTTACTGATATTTTATTGAATATTGGCAAAGATTTTAGTGCATATAAATACTATTTCCCTCTTTTTTACATGCCCAACATTAGTATATGATGTTCCGTCGTTCAGCAAGTTAATATCTGCTCATATTCTCTTAAACCTCTTGTAGGATGTTCAAGAATCATTGGTTAAATGAAGGAGATTGACAATGGTGATTCTTCCATGAAAACTTATCAAAATTATTCAAAGTTTATCACCTGTTTTAGAACAACTCTGGTTGATATGTAAACAAGAATGAAAACCTCTTTTTGTCTAAACCTACAAGACCTCGAACTCTGAAAGTTGAAACATAGGTTTGTCTGATGGGCCTCTGACAAGATGATTCAAGTATCCTCATTTCATACTATTTAGCACGCGTAATTGTATATTCCTTCTTTCACTTTGATTATAAATCCATTACATTGCACTTGTTTTTAAACTTTTGCAAAAAGATGAGCAATCAATAGCATTGTTTGAGAAAGTATTAGGTTATCTCAAGAAAAATGTTTGTATGCATTTACATTTTTTTTAAAACTCTTCGTACTTCCAACGGTCCTTGGTATCTTATTGTCTTGAACATGTTAGATATTGCATGTTTATAACTGGAGTGAGGTCTACTTTAACTTAGTTGTTAGTGTTTTTTTTTTAAGTATAGTTTGTATTCTTTTCTTTAAGCTAATGAATGGCTTCACTGATCATCGTGGTGGTATATAAAACATTAATTAAATTTAGCTACATCTTTTTAGGAAACATATTTTTTTATATATAATTCAAATCTGTTTTAATGTATTAAGAGAAATTGTATAGACCATAACTGTTTGTGTTATAAAATTTATGAAATAAATCAGGTGTGGTTTGTTTCTTCCTGCTTCTGTATCAAATCTGTTGTAGAACAGAACACTTATGAAATAAATCAGGTGTGGTTTGTTTCTTCCTGCTTCTGTATCAAATCTGTTGTAGAACAGAACACTTATGAAATAAATCAGGTGTGGTTTGTTTCTTCCTGCTTCTGTATCAAATCTGTTGTAGAACAGAACGCTTATGAAAAAAACAACTTTAAAATACTGTTCTGTGCCTTGGCCACTTAATAGGAGTTTAATATAGTTTGTTACAAGTTTCCTTCATAGTGAGATGACTTAATAGGAGTTTAATATAGTTTGTTATAAGTTTCCTTCATAGTGAGATCATTTAATAGGAGTTTAATATAGTTTGTTACAAGTTTCCTTCTAAGTGAGATGACTTAATAGGAGTTTAATATAGTTTGTTACAAGTTTCCTTCATAGTGAGATCACTTAATAGGAGTTTAATATAGTTTGTTACAAGTTTCCTTCATAGTGAGATCATTTAATAGGAGTTTAATATAGTTTGTTACAAGTTTCCTTCATAGTGAGATGACTTAATAGGAGTTTAATATAGTTTGTTACAAGTTTCCTTCATAGTGAGATGACTTAAAGCAAATAAGCATTTTCACAGCATTTATTGCACATTTCACTTAAATGGCACTTCTTTTAGACCACATCTTGTACCCTTACAATCTATATGTCTTATACAGTGATGGCACTTGTTTCAGTTAACCTTGTAAAGTAATATAACAGATTCGATGGCTTCTGTCTTTATGAAGCAATATCTTGTTTCAAGATTTGAGCTGACTTTTAAACACGTTCAAGATAACAGATCACGAATAACTACAGTGCTTTTAGCGCTTTGATTTTATCTCTATTTCTTGCAATGTTATAATTATTTGGTTTTCTTTCTGTAAATAATATTTGACACTATTAAGTGATAAAAAATATGTTCAAGAGTACGAAACGGCTTTAACGTCTGCATAAAGACAAACAGAATATAATATTTTTTATCTCAATTAATAAAGATATAATAGAATAAATATCAAGGGGATACATGCATGTTGCTAAATAATTTATGCTTTCGGCCAAACAACACTTTTTTGTAAGACCTTTAGTACACTACTCAGTTCACAAACATTCTGGTGGTAAAAACTCAACATATATATTTTCCTTTTGTCTATCTGTGTGATTTTAGTATTCAGTCTCTTTTTTGTTCAATTTGAATAAGCATTTTGTCAGGGTTTTGAAACAGCTTACGTCACGCGATATATTACCTTGATCTACATTAAAGTTGAAACACGTGGCTTCCTAGAAGCGGTTATTTTCTTTTTCGGGTTTTTTGAAATGAGGAAGTTTATCATATCACGCTATTGCATTTCTTTTGTTGAACTTATCATAAAGCAACATTTAAAATACTCTGAGTGGATAAATTGATATTACTTATCATAAAGCTTACACGTTATTTCATATTTTCTCACATGCTGTGAAATTTTCGTAGATATTTTTTTAAACAAATATTTTACCGTTATTTTAATACACAATATATGAAATCCTGAGGCAGGTCTATTAGTCTACATAACGAGCTTTTAGTCATGACATTTTCCGCTTCAACGTACCTGATCTGTTTCTCTTCAAAGCAATCACCTTTTTATTGAACTATTCTATGACGGATCAGTCACTGCTAAGATACACCCCTGTAACATTCTTGATCATACTGTGCGACGGTGTACTGAATTGCGTGTTTTAATTCTTCGACTGAACAGGATTGCTGCCCATTTAAGTGCAACTTTTTTCGGTGAAATATGTCAAATTCAATAGGCGTCAAGTGAGAATAATATTGCGAATACCTCAGACTTGAATGCCAGTGGTACCAGGTTCTGTCGGTGGGGATTCTGATAAAGAATACAGTAAAGCTTATCTACAAAATGAATGTTTTCTGCTTTTTTGTGTATAAATAAATGATGATGATGATTATTATTATTATTATTACTATTTTATTAATTTATCATTTTATAAACTTTTTTAAGAAAATAAGAGGAAAAGGTTAATATCTTATATCCTAAATTCACATGACGAAAGCGTTACCAACAGTTTTCTGCCACAGCCTTTATCCTCTGCGATGGTATTGCTTTCTTCAGCAAATCGTTTGTGACATTTACAAACGAATTGTCCGGAAACATTTGCCGTGCATTCACTCTTTTTCATCATTTTAAATTTTAGCTCACCTGAGCTTTTCTGATCAGTCTTTGTCCGTCGTCCGTCCGTCAGTCCGTCCGTCAACTTTTCATTCAAATGACATCTCCTCTGAAACCAGAGGGCCAATATAAATGAAACTTGCCAGGGATGTTCCTTGCATGAAGCTCTACCAAGATTGTTCAAATGGTTCAGGTCCATTGCATTTCTGGCTCACTGGAGCTAAAATTAGATTTTAAAAGTTGTATCTGGGCCTGGAGCTTAGGTATTTGGTATGAAGCATCATCTAGTGAACCTCTACCAAGTTTGTTCAAAGTATGACCGTAGGGTCAAAACTGACCCCACCCCAGGGGTCAGTTGATTTTACATAGATTTATATAGGGAAAACTTAAAAAACTTCTCGTCAGAAACCACATGCCCTAGAGTTTAGATATTTGGTGTACAGGATTGTCCAGTAGATCTTTACCAAGTTTGTTCAAATCATAGCTCCTGGATCAAAAATAGCCCCGCCCCAGGGGTCACATGTTTTACATAGAGTTATATAGGAAAAACTTTTAAAAATCTTCTTGTCAGAAACTGCAAGGCCTACAGTTTAGATATTTGGTGTGCAGCATTGTCCAGTGGATCTTTACCAAGTTTGTTCAAATCATGGCTCCTGGGTCAAAAATGGCCCAGCCCATGGGTCACATCTTTTACATAGAATTATATAGGAAAAGCTTTAAAACATCTTCTTGTCAGCAACCACAAGGCCTAAGGTTTAGATATTTGGTGTGTAGCATTGTCCAGTGGACCTCTACTATGTTTGTTCAAATCATAGCCACTGGGTCACTTGTTTACATAGAGATATATAGGAAAAGTTTAAAAAGTCTTCACATCAGAAACCAAAGGCAAAGAGATTAGATATTTTGTATGTAGCATTTTTTACGATACCTCTACCAAGTTTATTCAAATCATGGTCCCTGGGTCAAAAATGGCCCCGCCCCAGGGGTCACATGTTTTACATAAAGTTATATAGGAAAAACTTTAAAAATCTTCTTTTCAGATACCACAAGGCCTAGAGTTAAGATATTTGGTGTACAGCATTGTCAAGTGAACATTTACCAAGTTTGTTCAAACCATGGCTCCTGGGTCAAAAATTGCCCCGCCCCAGGGGTCACATGTTTTACATAGAGTTATATAGGAAAAGCTTTAAAAAATCTTCTTGTCAGAAACCGCAAGGCCTAAGATTTAGATATTTGGTGTGTAGCATTGCCAAGTGGACCTCTACTAAGTTTGTTCAAATCATGGTCCCTTGGTCAAAAATGGCCCTGCCACAGTGGTCACATGTTTTACATAGAGTTATATAGGAAAAGCTTTAAAAATCTTCTTTTCAGATACCACAAGGCCTAGAGTTAAGATATTTGATGTACAGCATTCTCTACGATACCTCTACCAAGTTTGTTCAAATTATAGCCCCTGGGTCAAAAAGCCCTGCCCCAGGGGTCACATGTTTTACATAAAGTTATATAGAAAAATTTTAAAAATCTGCATGTCAGAAACCACAAGGCCTAGAGTTTAGATATTTGGTTTGAAGCATTGCCTAGTGGACGTCTACCAAGTTTGTTCAAATCATGACCCTGGGTTCAAAACTGGCCCCACCCGGGAGGTCATTTGATTTTACGCAAGGATTTATTTATGGAAAACTTTGAAAATCTGCTGCTCTGAAACACCAAGGGCTAGACTTTTCAATTGTTCGTTGTTATGTCTCCCCCAAAACCCCGGCCTTCTGTTGGAGACATATTGTTTTTGCCTTGTCCATGGGTGTCTGTCTGTCTGTCGTTCACACTTTGTTTCCTTTCAATAACTTGAGTACCAGTTGACCCAAAGCTTTCAAACTTCACAGGGTTATTGCTCTTATTGAGTACAAAAAATTCCTTTTGTGTTTTTGGTCAGTAGGTCAAAGGTCAAGGTCAGAGGGACCTCTAGAATGAAAACTGTTTCCACTCAATAACAGGATTACCATTTAACCCAGAGCCTCAAAACTTCATAGGATGATTGCTTTTACTAAATAGAAGAATCATATTGTTTTTGGTGCTAGTATGTCAAATGTCAGTGTCACAAGGACCTGTAGAGTGAAATCTATTTCTGCAGAGTAACTGTAGTACCATTACACCCAGAGCCTTCAAACTTTATAGGATAATTGTATTAGGAGAATCCTTTTGTTTTTAGGGTCCATAGGTCAAAGGTTAAGTTAAGAGACCTGTAGAATGAAAACTGTTTCAGCTTAGTAACTAGAGTACCATTTTACTCAGAGCCTTCAAACTTCATAGGATGATTTTCTTTACTCAATAAAAGAACCCAATCATTTTTGGGGTCATTAGGTCAAAAGTCAAGGTCACAGGGATCTGTAGAGTGAACACTTTTTCTTCTCAGTAACTGGAGTATCATTACACCCAGAACCTTCAAACTTTATAGGGTAATTATATTAGAAGAACCCTATTGTTTTTGGTGTCTGTAGTTCAAACGTAAAAGTCACTGGGACATGTAGAGTAAAACTATTTCTGCTAAAAAAATGAGTACCATTACACTCAGAGTCCTCAAACTTATTGCAAACTTAATCAAACTTGCACCCATAAAACCCAATAATGATATTTGTAACATGAGCAATGAGAATCAGGTGAGCGATTTAGGGCCATCATGGCCCTTTTGTTTTTTAAGGTGACGAATTTCAGCATAGAATTTGAAAACTGTGTGTATCTGTTGTCTGTAGTGACGCCATAAAGTAACGTTCACATAATCATGCAACTTGGCGTCTAATGTTGTTTACTGGTATTCAATATAGTCGAAGGAATTCATTTTATGAGCCTTTAATCACATTGTATAATATGTTCCTAATTCATTATGGTTGCACATGTAAAATGTTTACAAATGCTCAAGATATTGCAGTATAACATCTATCTAATGTATTTGTGGTCTCTATCTTACTAGTACCTCGGATCCATCAGTTAGTTTATTTCTTTCCTTTGAGTATGCAGTTTAGAATAACAAAAATAGTTTCTGTTGTAGTTTGTTTTTTATGCGAGCTACTGGATTTCAAATGGTTTCACATTAGCTATCTTTGCTTTATTTTTGAAGATTTAAGTAAGATATCAAAGAGTTCTACCATTATGTTTTTGAAAACTAGATAGTTGAATTTTTTTAAACTAGATATCTGGGAAGTTATATCAAGTACATTTTCTTATACACGTTGGTTTGTTTTCTTCTTTTTCTTTTTAAGACGTTATTTTTAATAACCTTTAGTTATGTTCACATTAAGCTAATATGAGCGTCCTTGAGTAATATTTAATATAAACCACAAGTTGGGCTGAATATTTGCAGTGACCTGGCTAAAATTCTACACATTTCTTCTTAAATAGCGTTGAAATATTATATCTGGGAAGTACAATATATACCTAACTATCCCAATAATTCATTCAGGGAGCCATCCAAACGCACAGGTATTTTGAAATTTAGAAAATATAGCCATAGAATGAGAAATAAATAGCGTATGTTAAAGAAATATCAGACTTTATAGTCCTGATTAACTACTTAGCCTTCAGTCTGCTTCTTTGAATAATAATGAAAAGATCACTAACTTGTAGGAACAGATTACGAATATTATTCTTTTGTCTGTTGTTACTACAGTTATAACTATATCGTGTTAGAATTTGTTCGTAATTCACCAACCTACTGCAAATATTTTACCTGTTTTTTTAAATAACAATGTCCGATATTTTGGTAACATATCTTCTTTCTGGATCATATTGTTATAACTGATAAAAAGACAGGCATTGTTCAAGGTAAATAACCAGGAAGTAACTAGTAAAAGAAAAAGGTGATTGCTACATTACTGAAATACCGACATCAATTGTTTGGATGATATTTTTATCTATGTTAGAAATCTGTATTTAGAAACTTTGTCTAGTTAAGAGCGAGGTTTTTGTTTTTACCTGTTCTGATAAGCATGTCAGAGCTTATAAAAGATAATGTTAGGAGTAAAAACAACAGTAAACAATGATATCATTTTTCACATTGTATACAAAGGAATACTGAAATAATTATATCGAATTTTATAGAAGCTGTAATTCAGAGACGTTCATTTCAATTTCCATTGCAACGATAATACGACGACTTTATACATGTCAGAACGCAATTTAGCAAATTTCAGCATCCATGCGTTTGTATAAGTTAATAAAAATAAAGTAAACTGAAATGCAAAAAGATGTTGTCTTAAAGTCATTGAGTAATGGAAGATAAATTTAGTTTATCAGAGGCCAGTTCAGTGGTTTTAAACTCGTCTGTTTCGAAGAAAATGTCGAGCTGTTATGATCCCTGCGTCGTCGTCGTTGCCGTCGTCATGCAGAAACTTTAATGTAGCCCATTACTCAAACAATTTAAAAGATGTCAATAGGAATCTTTGCATGCTTGCTTACCCTGACAAGAGGCATTTGTAAAACAAGGGGCATTATTACGAAAGCTATATTTTTGGAGTTATGCCCCCTTTTAACTTCATTTTTTTGTCAAAATTGCTTATTAAGTTGCATAATTTCAAAACTATGAAATTTATCAATATGAAACTTTGAAATCAATGCATGCTTATCGTGACAAGGGACAGTTGTAACACAAGGGACATTATTCTGAAAGCTATATTTTTGGAGTTATGTCCTTTTTAACTAACAATTTTTGTCAGTATTGTTTATTAAGTTGAATAATCAAAGGTATCAATATGAATAATATCAACATCTTGACATGAGGTATAAAAACCTCCTTCAGGATTAGTGCACATGAACCATAACTATGTTTTCTAAAACACTGTGTAAATGTTAATGATATTGAAGGAATATCTACCCAGTTGCAAGGTGTCGTTCAAAAATACTTAGAACAGAACGGAATCGTAATGTTGTAATGGTAGTGTTTATAAGAAAGTACCATTTTGGGTGGATATCCATTTTTTCCGAGTGAAAGCTTTGTCTGAATGCCTATATAAAGCCATGCACATATGGTCAACATTAACTTTTTTTGGGTCTTATTTAAATATTCATGAAATCATTGGGTGGAAACAAGTAATGTCACTTGATATTTTATCTTGATCTACATTACTTCATCTTTATTGCGCAAAAGGCTATAGCTTTGGGTGAAACACGTGGCTTCCTTGAAGCGGTTATTTTCTTTTTCGGGTTTTACAAAATAGACGTTGGGTAATGTACTATATCACGCTATCGTCTGATGCTCGCTTTGAAAACCGTCATATAGCATTTATTGCTGCCGATTACTTTTTGGGTACGAATCTACGCTGGAATAAAATGCACTACCTACGAATCTCTGACGAATGAATATAGTATTACAGCTCAGTCTAAATCATGCTTTACGATAACTGAATTAATAAATTTCACTTTAAAAAGCAAAGACAGTTAAACGACAGTTAAGATTGTTTTTTAATATGACACATTTATAATAATTTGGGAAAGATATCCGTTTACAATGCAACTGCTCCTATTCGTTTCAATTCACGGTCAATTGAATCATTTCATCAAAACAAGTAACAGAGTATTCTATGTTACAACAAAAGGTATATTTCTTCAAGACATTTATTTAGACATGATGTAAACGTTTTCTTTTTTCTTATCTGAGTAACACTTCAAGGTCACACTGGATTTATGATTTCGAGCTTGGTCAAAAACTTGAAAAAAGAGAGTGCGATGGATTTACACTGTTAAATTCAGAGTGTAAGTTCTTAGGGCGTAAGGGACTTGCTTTTTTTAATTTGTCTGACATAGAGTACAAATACTCACTTTGTTTTGATCAACAGAAGTGAGAGTGTAAAAGAGGAGGGGGCAATACCTGTGGAGAAAATTTCTGAATCATAATAACAAAAATGTTACCATTTCCCATTTTACTTTACCTTCTCAATTTAATATTTATATAAAACCAAACATCAGTATATATTCACTATATGCTTTCACATTAGCTATCAATGATTTATTCTTAATTGTCATGTTATTCCAAAGCAACCGTCCCACAGTTAGGTCGACGATGCATTAAAAAGAAAATATTGGTACATATAGAACTCCCAATTGTAATTCTGAAGACTATATCTTAACAAAGTTACTGTCTCATCTTTTGATTACAGAAACTCATAGATAATAATAGATATATTATATTTATATTGATGTTTTTGTAGGTAGCGTAAATTATACCATAGATGACCTTTCTGTATGTGATCTCACGAGACGAGGTCTTCTCTGACTATTGTATAATTTATGCTACCCGCAGAAACATTCACATAAAATAATTGTGATATATCTGTTATACTGTGAATATCATCTTCTTTTTTTGGAAACCAAACGATTGTGTCATTTATACAATAATCTGAAAAATTCTTCCAACTTTGAAGATTGAATATTGAACACGCATATTTTTGTATCTGATGTAATCCAGCATTACCCTAATTAATTCGAATAGGTTGTCACTGAAGTGTCCTGCAATTTCATTTGGAGGTTGAACATGATCAGTTAGTTTAAATCCTGATTTTGGCATCGTCGAATTATGACAGAATTTAATGATTTAATTTGATAATTTAACTGCTTTTAATTTTGTGAATAACTGACTTAAATGGCAATTAATATTTCATAAAAATGAATATGGAATGTTTTGCTACCTGTAATGGGAAAACTATTCTGCTACAGTTGTAGACAGCCTTGTCGATTTAAACGTTTCTGTCTGCTGTCTGTTCCCACTTATGATGGTTGAAAAAAAGGAATCCTATTTCAATAAAAAATGATTGAAACTTTTATTACAAAATACAGCTCGCACATAAAAGTGCGAATATGTTTCTTGCTTTACTGTCAGAAGTCTTGATATACCATGGCCACGCCCATGCTATATTTTCAAGTTATCAGAATTTAAATGGAACATGGTTTGAATTGAAAAGATCTGCCAAGCTATTTGTTTAACAAAGTTTTACACACTTTCATCGGACAAAATAAATACCCCGTAAGTCACGGGATAGATACTTTGTTTATATTGTACATTTTGTAAATTGGGTTTAAAAAGTCGCTTTCTCTCAGTGGTAGAGATAGCTGCTTTTAGTTTTACTGATTGTGAGTAAATAGGTTTTATTTTTTGTCCTTCAGCTTTCATGGTGTATAGAAGCCTAAAATTATGTTCTTTATTTGATATATTAACCTGTCTTACATTTTGAGGCAAAAATCTGTGAAAAAGTCGCTTTAAGTAAATGATTAGGAGAGGTCTACCAATTATGAATTCATAGAAACCCATCCTGTTTTATGTAAATACTACGTTTAAGGGCTTAATTATATCTTTTCTAATTCTATTACAAGAAAAATAAAACATATGAAGACAAATCAGGTGCGGTAATGCATTTTATTTTAGTCTTTATTGTACAATATGATCATGAAATCTGCACCTATAACAAATCAATACAAGTGCAAAATTATCGCAATGACATGAAATGTCTCTATGTAAAAGTTGTTAAACATAAAATTGAAATGCACATTAAAACATATTACTGTTATATCGCTTACATTTCCAATCTTATTTGTATTAATTGTAAACGTTTTATTTTGTAGGACGTTGTTTATAAGAAACCTAATAAAATGTTAAAAGCATAATATGTAGCTGAAACGAGGATGCTTGAACAAAATTTAATATCACTCATGAATTAGGCTGAATATTTGGGGAAAAATCAGCTTTAACTATACACTACTCTAACTTACATAATTAAACATATTTATATGCGGAAAGTACAAAAAACAACACCAGAATGTACTTATTTCTTCATTCGGGATCACAATGCATGTCTGCCGTGAGAACATATCATGAAATTGCAAAACAGATACATTAAAGAAAACAAACATATTAAATTGCAACAGCTAGTACAAAAATTGTTGGTTGGTGCACTAAATGCATTTCAATAAAATTGTCTGAAAGATCTTATTTAACTGGAGACGACGCGCATTTGTTAGTTACATGTATATATCGGCGGGATTGTTTGGGTTTTTTTGCAACTGGTGTCTCAAAAATAGATAAATGTAGATTTTTACGTCGTTTCAAAATACTTCTATTTACATTTCACAAATATTGGTATTTTTATAAGTATGTATTTCATCTGTTGAAACAGCAGACTACAAAACAACTTTCAGAAGCATATAATGGAAATGCATGTCTAGAACTTGTGAATGTTTACCTGCCATTGCAACATATTATCAAAATGCATTTTTGGCGCGTATCTTTCTACCTCAAAATAACCAGGTAACCACGGGAATTCCTCAAATAGTTAAAACACATTTAAAACTCAACGTCTGTCTGCATTCCCAAATATGGAAATATATTTGTAAATATGTAACCGGATATATGACAAGCCTTTTTTGATATTTGTGAAAATACACAAAACATCGCTTTGTTATGCAAGTTAACCCATTTTATAAATAAGACATAAAAAGTTATGTCAAATGAGATATTTACCAAACAAAAAATATCTTAAAAGTAGGACAAGCTCTACGGTCTGCACAATTTCATTGAAAACTGTTATTATTAAAAGGGATATGTAAGTTTGTCTACCAAAATAGTTATAGCGTGTGAATTATGGTCCGGCATCGTGTAATCATGCTTTCGTCTTTAACTGCACAAGAGCAAAACTACGATAGCGGGGTACCCTTCCTTCACATCGTTTAATTGTTCTTTTGCCCTCAGGACTAAATATGAATGACGCGCGATTACGATGCAAAGGCAAGCTAACACGATGTTAAGGCGTGCTTTTCATATCGCATTTTCGAAACGCTTTGTCGCGACATCACATCCTTTTTTGCGACTTCGCGTCGTCTTCGCTGGGCGACGACATCACGATTCAAATCGCAAGGATACGATGCCAAATAAATATTTATATTTGTTAAACAAGTATAATAAGATTTTATTAACATTAAACACAGTTGCAAGTTTTTGTTTTTCTTTTGTTTTTTTGTTTTTTTTAAACATCATTTTTTTAAATTATCGTACTATGGATACGATATACTTATTTGAAACTTAGCAATTATTTAAAAAAAACCTATGCCTCAGTTACGTTTATATATTATTATATTATATGATGACATCTGCATATTCTTCAGTGTGTCAGATTTCGAAATGTATTTAACTTGTTTGGTAACAACTGCTGTTTTTACACTTTTCTTCAAAACATAAAATTAACTAATGCTAAAAAGATAAAAGAATCAAACTGTAATGTAATAATTGATGTCCTTGATACAATGTCACAGTTCTATGAATACTAAAAACTTTTACTGTATCAAAGTGTATCATAGATAGGCTTTCAGATTTTTTTATATATTATCAAACGACGCTTTTTTTTTACATTTTATAGTAACCTGTTTATGTATATCCTTCTTTTCATTATTATAAATATTAATATAAAATATCGAAACATATGAAGTGGCTCCTGGCTACCATAAAGTATTTTCCGTTTTCAGTCGTAAAGGTAAATCATCGCTAAACTGCTTTGTGTCCGGGACGTCATAGGACTTTTGGAACCTATGAGTTATATTTTAAACTGCGTGGACAATAAAACTTTGAGTTGACATTCATTTTGTTTACTGTGTTTAATTTCGTTTTAGTTGTTAAACGATAAACTCAGGAGTATTATACTCAGAGGGTATAATGTTTGCTGACGTTTTATTGCTGTCTTTAAATGTTGCGGAGTCTGGGCAACATAAACGCGTAGTTCATTATTGACAAGATTGTGAAGGAAAAAAAACACCTCTTTTTGAGGTCACGTAATTGTTTCCACGAATGAGAATAGGTGTTAAGGTTTTTTTCGGTCGCGGAGATATGGGTACACTTTCATTGGTCGTTTAAAGTTCATAGTAAAGGTCATCAACAGAAATCTACAATTGATAAAGCAGCGACGGTCAAGTGGTAACGCGATGGACTGATTACCCAGGGATCTCGAGAATGATCCCTTGCTCCTGCACTAACATTAATAATTGTCTTTCGGATGAGAAGTTAAAACGAGGTCCCATGTATCAGTGCTGTGCACTGAGTATGCAAAAGAACCTGGGATTTCTCTGGAATGGAATGCTTTCTGTATCTTGCACTATCTCCCTCAACATAAAATAAGTTATCTCTGCAGGGAGCTTCGGTCATATGGCAACAGGTATTGACGATAAATAAAGAGAGAGAGAGAGAGAGAGAGAGAGAGAGAGAGAGAGAGAAAGAGCGGTGAAGTAACATAGGTGCCGAGGGAGCCTACATTTGTTTCAGTTGTTGTTATTCACAAACTGTGATATTTTACATTTTTCCTTATTTTGTGATCCCTGTCAGTTCAATATACCTGTAGGTATTTAGTTGAAATGCCATATGTACCGCATTACGGCATATGTACCACATTAGGACATATGTAACAAATCACTTTTACTTGATGCACAACACAATGACGTACGAAGCTTTCTAAAAGCGGATAAATTCTCTTCCGGGTTTGTCTGCATATTCAATGGTAAATGTATAATACCAAGCTTCTGTTTGGTAATTTATCATGTTAAAAGATAAGAGATATGAAACAAGCAGCAGCTTATTAAAGAATTAAATTGAAAGGATGTTTCAATCTTACCAAGAAACTTTGCGCACTTTGGAATGGGTTTTTTCTACCATTACGACGAAGAAATTTGAACACTGATATTATTTTAACGTTATGGTTTTTGACAGGCCTTTAACAAGAATAACTTAAGAATAACATTAGTTGCGTAACTATATATTTTCAAGGATAAAGATTTATTATTGTCGGCCTTCAATTAAGATTAACCAGAAACTTCTCAAGATAGAGCAGCAAAAGTTTAGGATTACAGATTTTATTTAAAAAATAAATTAATTTTCAGCCTCCGAACGACGGCCCATATCTTATTCACTGATAAAATATAGAAACGTTTTTATTATTTCGATTCTTATCACGTAAGAAATTTCTATAGAAACCTATATGTTGAGTCCTTCAATCTTCAGTTCCAGAAATGGTTTCTTGCCGCTACAATTTACACCCCACTGGCGAAAGCGAGAGAATGTGGCTAATAATGCGGTTTCCGTTTTTCTTAAGTTAGGTATCACAATTACAGTTTCATCGATAACAATGTTTTATTTTCATATATTGCATCCAAATAACCTTAAGTAACTAAACTCTGTGTGTATGGGGTGTCGGTCATAACGCAACCTGTACCGACCATAAATAAACTCAAATATGTAGAAAGGCGATGGAAATTTGAAAACGAACCAGATTAAATGAGTACAATGGTCGAACACAATCTCGTCAAGTTTAACATTGAACCTTTTGTTAAACCATCCGCAGTGGCTATGCGCCCTTTAATTTTAATGTATAATTTTGCGTTGCTGCCAATTTCTCAACAAGCACAGGGTAGAATTAGAAAGCTCTAGTAATTGTAGAAGATGCTAATTTTTTCTTCACCAAATACTGGCACAGGTTTTTCTTCTGGGCAAATTCAAGGAAACTTCAACTTAATATTAAGCTTTTTGTAATCATCGGCGGTACATGTGCGTCATTTGATTATGCTACATGGAGTATACTATAGCATTGCTAGTGTTTCCCAGCATCAACAAACATAAGTTAGATATAAGAAGATTAAAACTTTAAATTTCACTACTATAATACAGCATACATACGCACGTTTAAAACGGCTGAATTGTTTGTAGATGGTTTTAAGTTATAGTTCACTATGGCCTTTACATGTATTTTTGTCGAATCACCAAGGATATTTTTGGCGAGGAGTGGTAAAATGCCCTGATATTATCATTATGAACACTGTAGCTGTGTAAAATTGTTAATGACCGCCTATTATTACACACTCAAACTAGACAAGACAATTCAAGGTCATTTTTTGAAAAAAAATGTATGTATGGAGAGACAGATAGTGGATCTGTAACGATTTCTTAAAGCTCACACTGGCTTCTATTTTTGTGTGTTCTTGGAAAATCGTTACACGCAAGAAAAAACTAAAGTAACCTTGGCCAAATATTTCAAAAAAGTATGTTAGTTCATTGAATTTTTAACCGATTTCTTGCGGGTCAAGATTATGAATTTATTTTTCGCGCAGCTTGCTTCCTGGTTAAATTCAGGTTCTTACGAGAAAAGCACACATATTTGTGAAGGTAAAATAATAAACTAATGTTTAACTGCATTACCAAATATGGTAAGAAAATGATAAACTGATGTTTGACTGCATTACCAAATATGGTAAGATATTTGTGAAAACGTAATTGGATATGATGTGCTTTTGCATATGAAACGTCTTTGAAAAGTGCACAGCGCATCGCTTTGAAAATCAAGTTAACACATATTCTTTGTTGTACCAGAGAATGAGCTATAATTGTTTACGGCACAAAAAATGGATATTTTGCAAATACCAGTTTAAAATAAGTTAGAAAAAAACGATGGTGTTACATTAATAATGAACAGGGATAAAACGTTACATGTATGTTTGCTGAATAACTTGGTCTGGGAATAGTTTCATTTAATTGTAATAAAACTTCATTATAATTAACCTGTTTAAGGCTTGTCATGACATGCTGTTGTCCGGTATTTAAAGCAAGCGTTTCATTTTCCCTGACTCTTTCAGTTCTATCTAGTTATTTGTGGCTTTATATTTTTTGTTTTATAATATTCTTTCCTCAGTATGTAAACTAGACATGCTCGAGTTATCTTAAGTATTATGTTATGGCGTAAAAGTCATGACATGAATAGCTAAATAGGAAAGATTTCACGACTGTTAACAAATTTACACCACAAAATGTCAAGCATAATTTCAACAGAAGATGAAAGTTTGAGATCAATTAATAGGGACGTATTCACTCAAATGAAACAGAAGTTGCTGTACCACAGTACCACACGAAATTGATATCATAGAGGGCAAATTATATGAAAAGGAGGGAAACAAGTGAAAAATGAAATAGAGGTACACCGTAAAGAAGATGAACTTATTAACTAGAAATAATAAAACTTGAGAGAAACAATAATCAAAACTGAGAACCAGTTTAATGAAAAGCTCAACAATTAAGAGCAATATATATAACAACTGAAGCACTACCGGAACATAAAGACGAAACCTGGTATCAGGCAACAAGCAAAGGCATAAAAGAAATTATTATCACAGTTAATCGACTTGCCATGGCCCGAAACTGATTATAAGAAATAAATGTTGTCACAGCCTAAGGCGGAAACGTTATATTTTTGAAGTGTACAATACCTACCTGTTATTTACAAGGTTGTTTGTACAGTCATCAATTGTCGTCATACCAAACATTCAGAAGATAATCGCTTTCAGACATTAAATTCACATCCACATATACAGATCAGGTTAATAGTTCGTTGAAACAACTCTAATAGTTGTATTTCATATTCAAGAAATTCCCTTGTTATATATATTACAACATATAAACTCATGTTTTAAACAAGGTATTGTTTGTGTTTAAAGGGAGAAAACTATGATATTTGCCAATATTTACACAAAGAGTACCGTTTTAGTGTTTGCAGTGTAACTTACTCGTATTATGATCATGAACAAACTTTTATGTATAGATAAAAAATTTCGTTTTTGTACTGACACTATCGTTACATGAGCAGGTAAATGGGAAGATTTATTCTGGGATATTTGATAACAAAAGAGAGAAAACAATATTGCTGTAGATTGTTAACTTACTGTCCGCAGCTTGCATTATTTTGTTTGGTGGAAATCTTCGATTTTGAAGATACAATATTATCGTATGAAAGATATTGTAATAATTTTATATATGTAAATTTATACTTGATAAAAATATCTTTAATATGTTATTGTCATTATAATCTGCGCGTACAATTGTTGTCTAAAAGGAACACCACACTCGCCGTTTGCAAATAAAATATCAAGAAAGAAAGATGCAACGAATCAGCTCATTTGCCTTTTTAATGAATGAAAATTCCACAGAGAATATCCTAATTCAAATGTATCGAGTAATGATTTCCCCAAATACTTGGAAGCGGTATTGGCCATTATGTGTAAGCAATATTGGATTTGGGTACTGTTTGTGGGACATACCGGGTTTACTAAATTACAAATTTACAATTCATATTTCCACGACTACTGCAACATCAGGACATTCTGTGCTTTGGTTTATGATTGAATTAGTTGCTATATATAAATATAGTGGATTAAGATCAAATGCGCTAAGCTTCTAAGACGCTTTTGAGAAATCAGCTAAATTAGTTTTGACTGACTATCACATAAAGTTACTGAAATTGTTAATGAGCGGCTGGTAAGACTGGTCGTCTCTATGATGCAATCAGAACATTTTAACTCTTTTTTTTTTCATTTCTTCGACCATTTCTCAAGTATAGGTTACAAAGAATATTTGCTGTTCAACGTAAATAATATATCCAAGATGAAGTTAGCATGCGAAGCTACGTATACTTTTATAAATCCTTTTTTTGACTGCATACAGAAGATTCAAACCATTATCCGGATGTTGGCTGTGGTATTTTAGCTATATCACCAAAGCGTGAAAATCGTCATTACCACAAGGGGAAATCTATTGCTCATTGCATTGTATGTAAAGTATTTAGGTTTCTTCTTACTACAGACTGATAACAGACGGAATAACTCAGTGTTAGAGTGCAGCGGTCCCATTTTCTTTTTGTTCCATAGTGTGGAAACTTTGAGTGTTTGTTTATTCAAAATGGCATGCCTTTCTACTTTTTTTTCACGTCATAATTTTTTCGTTAACACAACATGTATACGTCTGGGAAATGACCAATCAATCGGTTATAGGGCAATTAAATAGAAAAAAGGTAAGAAAGAAAGAAGGAAATAAAAAAAAGAAAGTAAAGTGTATCAATCATGTTTAAAATAATCAACAAAAATAAAATAGGTAAAATAACGACTCGAACTCACATCAAGCGGCAGTTCTCGTCATTCTTACCAACTGCACTATAGACTTATGTGAAATTAAACGTTTTTATTTTAAATCTATATTCATTTACGAGAAAAGAAAAAGTAATAGGCAAAATAGCAGGGATATCCTTGTCTTAAAATAATACGTCTAACCACTGGATAATGTATGCAAAATGGACAGGTTAATATTTTTGGAGAATACAAACCTATTGCTGCTAGGCTATTAGCGCTTTGATTTGTATTTATCAACAAAACTACCCGTATCCCCATTCAGCGGACAAGGAAGTAATATAGTCTTTGTTTTTTTTCTACACTGAAAATTGTAAAGAGATTAGTCATGCGCAGTAAAGAATATGCATAACTTTAAACTTCACATCACAAGCCATTTATTCAGTCTATCAAACGTATACTTTTATAAATCCTATGTTTTTGACTGCAAACAGAAGATTCAAACATTGTTGTCTTTTTGTTCCTAGAATTGA
The DNA here is from genome assembly GCA_012932295.1 of Cyclina sinensis. NCBI lineage: Eukaryota > Metazoa > Mollusca > Bivalvia > Venerida > Veneridae > Cyclina > Cyclina sinensis. The sequence continues at coordinate 1,769,136 of JAAONU010000010.1, read as the reverse complement.
ATATGTTTTCCTCTTTAAATTTTGTTTAAATTTAGTCATGTTAATAATGCAAAATGTTTACCGAAATCAAAATTCATAAAAGTCTTGACTAGGCTACATAACCGTACGTGCTGGCCACTAAAAGTAGGGGATATTTTAGGTAACATTGTAATTGCGAGTAATTAAGAAAACCCTAACCATTTAATGATTATTTAATCACTTTAAACAAATTCATTCACACGTTTTATTCGAAAATTTAACTTCTTCGTGACATCTTTACGTACTTTAAACAGCGTCCGAAGCCATTACGTTAACGTCATCATTTTCACACGCCCTGGATAACGTGTTGGACGCAACAAGCTATGCAACGATCTCTCATACTCACAATAAGATGACAGATAGTGTGCTGAGGGATTCTGTCCCACTTTTCCTGCAGCGCCGCACCGTGTAACGTTCTGGGTGGAGGATCACGTAATCGGACACATTTTCCAAGAATGTCCCACACATTTTAGATGATTAGTCCGTGCTCATCGCTGGCCATGGTAAAATACGGATATGCTGTAAAAACATTGTGTTTCTCTACACCATATAAACCCATTAAGTCGGGTGAGGTTTGAAGTGAATATTAGTTATTTCTTGAAACTCCCATGCTAAAAGTGTCTCATATGGTCTATAGTTTGTACTAGGATAATATATTTCTGAAAAAAATATCAATTCAATGAGGGCTGACAAAATGTTTATTAGTATTCTTATACCTTAAAATTGCACATGCAGCACAAAGATGAACGAGATATCTGTACTTTAGTGACAATGCTATCTACACATGAACGACCATTGAAAAATTATGCATGGTGATTGCCTAGAAAGAGTATGTTTCTCACATCATAACATAATAACATAATATCCCCTACTTTTTGTGAACAGTATAGTTAAGGAAGCATGTACGAGTATACCGAAATGGGTAAAGGGAGACAATCAAATATTCGACATATTTTGTGAATAGTGCATTATAATCCATGCAAAGTCAAATGTTTTATGTTGTAGTTTGTTTGTTTTTTTGTTTTTTGTTTTTTTTAATCAACCCATATAAAAGCTAGAAATCATTTAACCACAGACGAAGTTCTAATGACAGAGTCTGTTGGCAGTGTTTTACATAACTATTATTATTATTATTATGATAAGAAACATGTGACAAAAATCGTTGTGTTTGATTGAAAAAAGAACACTTCACAGGTAATGGTATGAATAAATTTTGAATCATCAAATCAGAGAACAGGTAACAATTATTATAGTCTTTGATTCTGCAAATTTACTAAAACAAAGAAATACTTGTCTTATAATTCATTGTTAGTATATGATTTATTGAACGGACAAGGTGGAGACGGACCGACCGACTGACTAACTGACCGACCGACCGACGCGACAAAGCGATTCCAGTATATCCTCCCACCCCCGACATTTTGTGTTGGGGTTATAACTAGCTACCTGTTCTCCTGGCAGTCGTCTCTCTTGGCAGTGATATAATAGGACACAATTTTTGAACTAGTGCAGGACGGCGCACATTTTAGTAGGAACGTAACTCAGCGACCAGCCCGTGTTGGGGAAGTGTCTTCACACATATTCTCTCCAGCAGTTAAGAAGGTTATCGCGTAACCCTGGTATGTAAACACAAACATGATGACGTGGTCCAATGAAAAATAAGGCAATTATAAATGATACAATAAATAAATAAATAAATATATATATATATATATATATATATATATATATATATATATATATATATATATATATATATATATATATATTAACTTCTGCTGTAACAACTTGGTAAATATTTTAGAAGTCTAAGGAGAATAATCTGTTTTTGACCACCTGCTCAACAACAACAACAGCAAATAATAGAGTCATACACACTTTCTTGAACTGAAGAATCGATGATGATCCATGATGATGGAAAATATATGTTCAGTATAAAAATCACATCACATAACGAATGAAAACACAAGAAAGTAAACAAATTGTACTTTTTTACGAAGTGTATAAACTATGGAACATACATTTTCTTGTGTATCGATTTCAATATTAATACTGCAATTATGTTCAGTTTTGTTAATATGCTCTTTGATTAGAAAATAAATTGAGCAAACAACATGTCAAGAAGCATAAAGCAAAGAAGAGAGGTTTTTTTTTTTAATTTATAAGCTAATTTTATCATTGTCAATCTTTAAAGCTTACCGCGTGAAGTAAAAGTTGATTTTAACTTTATCATGTGTTTATTATAATTTGAATCAAAACGATGCAGACTTATGAGACATAAAGCTTTGTAACAAATGATCGAGATAACGACTAAAGGGAGAGTATGGAGTTATTAACGACAAAGTTCAAGTTTTATCTCCCAAAAAGATGTAAAGATACAAATGGTTGTGTCTTTACTAATTTCAAGTAATTTTAAATGTAAGAAAAATACAGAAACATATCTGTCTTCATAATTAATGTTTTAAGTTCATAAGCATAGATTATATTTTAATACTACAGAGAACCTGAGATGATTAATTAATACAATCATAATAAAGAATTATAAATTTATAAAGCAAACAGATAAATGCTCATAAGGTGATACTTGAATAGAAAGTTTCTAGCTTTCAATTTGGAAATGCTATATTTCTCAAGACAAGAAACGCAGAACAAAACATAAATTAAAGAGCAGATCAAAATATCATCATTCTATTACGTTTCAATTAGTGAACAATTACGTGTTTCAAATGTAACGAGTGTACATGTAAAGACGATAATGTTAATTGTTCAACAGGAAACCCGAGTAGCGTGTACATCGAAAGGTTATGAATGATCAGCACTGATAACTAAATGGCAAGTTTAAATTAATAAGGAAGTTAACTACGACAAGGATTGTCTCATTATTGAACATGTGATGGTTTACAAATGTTTTGTTTTTCTTTTGTCCCCCCCCCCCCACACACACACACACAACACCACCACCACATTTCAAAAGATATGTTTTGATTACATTGAAATTCTTTCCAATTTTAAATCCTTTAAAACGCTAAGTATACATTCACCAGAAGTTAGTATTCTGATGCATATAGAGGAGATAGTGTTTTTCCCCTGCAACCCCCTCCGGTTCTCATTTTCATTAATTGTTTGTGGTGTCCTCTTTTTCAATAGATCTATAACTGAATTTATGCTATCTGTCACTCCTTTTAACTGTGCAGGGAGTCTGTGTATTTTACTGTGTTTTTTCCTGATATGTTTTTCCCACTTGTTTTAATGAAATCTTACTGACAGACCCATCTGCGTATAAGGTCCGCCTTGTTTTGACGCAAACATATCTGCAGTTGTAATCTTTATGTTAAATCTCGTAATGTGATATCGCACTTTGTTCTGGGTGGTTAAAAAATAGTCAAGGATGTAACGAAAAATTAAAGTAATTTCTTAACTTAAGATGAACAGAAATTGCGATTGTCTTATGTATATGTGTGTCCAAACGGTGTAAATTAAATTGTGGCAATAAAAGAGAAAAAATAAAGCTTACATAACTAGAGAATATGTCACTTGGGAATGTGCCATCACTAGGGTATATGTCATCACTAGGGTATATGTCATCACCAGGGTAAATGTCATCACTAGGTTATATCTCATCAACAGGGTATATGTCATCACTAGTTTATATATGTCATCAGTAGGGGTATATGTCATCACTAGTGTATATATGTCATCACTAAGGTATATATCATCACTAAGGTATGTCATCACCAGGGTATATGTCATCACTAGGGTATATGTCATCATTAGGGTAAATGCCATCACCAGGGTACATGTCATCAGTAGGGTATATGTCATCACCAGGGTATATGTGATCACTAGGGTATATGCCATCACCAGGGTACATGTCATCAGTAGAATATATGTCATCACTAGGGTATATGTCATCACAGGGGTATATTCTATCACTAGGGTATATGCCATCACCAGGGCACATGTCAGCACTAGGGTATATGTCATCACCAGGGTAAATGTCATCACTAGGGTATATGTCATCACTAGGGTATATGCCATCACTATGGTATGTGTCATCAGTAGGGTATATGTCATCACTAGGGTATGTGTCATCACTAAGGGATATATCATCACTAGGGTAAATGTGATCACTAGGGTATATGTGATCACTAGAGTATATGCCATTACTGGGGTATATGTCATCACTAGGGGAATATGTCATCAGTAAGGATAATGTCATCATTATTGTATATGTCATCACTAGGGTATATATGTCATCATTAGGGTATATGTCATCACTAGGGTAGATGTCTCACTAGGGTATATGCAATCACCAGTGTATATGTCATAACCAGGGTTCTATGTCATCACTAGGGTATATATGTTATCACTTGGGTATATGCCATCACCAACGTACATGTCATCAGTAGGGTATATGTCATCAGTAGGGTATATGCCATTACTTGGGTATATGCAATTACAATGGTATATTTCATCACTAGGGTATATGTCATCACCAGGGTATATGTCATCACTAGGGTAAATGCCATCACCAGGGTACATGTCATAACTAGGGAATATGTTATCAGTAGGGTATATGCCATCATTAGGGTATGTGTTATCAGTAGGTTATATATCATCACTATGGTATGTGTCATCACTAAGGTATATATCATTACTAGGATAAATGTAATCATTAGGGTATATGTCATCTATTGGGTAAATGTCATCACTAGTGTATATGGCATCACAAGGTTATATGCCATCACTAGGGTATATGTCATCAGAAGGGATTATGTCATCAGTAGGGTATATGTCATCATTAGGATATATGTCATCACTAAGGTATATGTCATCACTAAGGTAGATGTCATCACTAGGGTTTATACTATAACCAGGGTACATGTCATCACTAGGGTATATGTCATCACTAGGGTAGATGTCATCACCAGGGGTATATGTCATCACTAGGGTATATATGTCATCACTTGGGTATATGCCATCACCAAGGTACATGTCATTAGTAGGGTATATGTCATCACTAGGGTATATGTCATCACAAGGGTATATTCCATCACTAGGGAATATATCATCACAAGGGTATATGCCATCACCATGGTACATGTCATCACCAGGGTATATGCCATCACTAGGGTATATGCTATCACTAGGGTATATGACATCACCAGGGTTTATGTCATCAGCACGGTATATGCCATCAACAGTGTATATGCCATCACCTGTGTGTATTGCCATCACCAGGGTACATGTCATCACTAGGGTACATGTCATCAACAGGGTGTATGCCATCACTTGGGTATATGCCATCACCTGTGTATATGCCATCACTTGGGTATATGCCATCACCAGGTTACATGTCATCACTAGGGTGTATTTCATCACTAGATTATATGCCATCGCCAGGGTACATGTCATCACTAGGGTATATGTCATCACTAGGGTATATGCCGTAAGCTTTTGCCAGATAAAGATTACAGATCTAATACCAAAAATACGCGTATACATATGTCTTTCTTGCGGTTGTTTCATTGAACAAAATGAAACTGGCCCTCGAAGCCTTTTGCAGGCAGTCAGTATACAGATGAAGAATTATCTTAATGCAAGAAAGATAAACACTAGCTCCTACATGTAGCTTTCAATTTGATTTTCCAAGTTTATTGATGTGATGTTTCATTTTTTATCACCAAATATTATATCTAAACAGAGTATCGCATTATCAAAGTGTATAGATAGTAACAGTTTAAGGGAGAGAATGATTACTTAAAAAATATATTTTATATTACCCAGCAAAAAATGACAAAATTCAGATGTTTTATAAATACTTCATTTTATTAAGGATTGGCATAAAATGGTCTTGGCTGGATTAAGATAATTATATATATATAGCTTTAAACTTTCATTGGAATTATTGAATGTGATCTGACGATAAATCTTGCTCCGTCCACGAGCGCAAGCGTTTTATGATATTAAACAATCGCTAAAAAGGTGAGAGGATAAGGGAATGAACCTTCCGCCAAAAGCGGAATATCATAAAACGACATAACAAACCATGACAATTTTATGCAACATATAATAATAAAACAAATTACAATACTAAGAAACAAGACTGAGATGTGCTTCAGAAGAAGACAATAAATGTAGCCCATTACTAGTACTAATAAAGCAGGGTAAAATCAGATGACAAATTAATATCTTATACTTAAGTTTGTTTTGGATAAACTTGTTCATTGGTGTATATGAACGTATATACCGCTCCTGATATTGTGTTTACCATAATGTCATAACCAAGGAGTGAAAGATGGCAATCGTCTGAAGAAAAGTAAATAGAATTTTGACTGATATCGGGAAATTTCAGATAGCCACCCCCGTTTTTAATGAAGTCAGTTCCCAAGCAACTGTTTATTCTTGTTCGCATTTTATTTGCAATAACATTGTCCGAAATATACCGCCAAGACCTTCTAGGTAGAATTTGTGACCATATAAACTTTGTATTAGGCATCACCCTTAACCACTCTGAGCATCTTTTTTTGACCATCCATGTAAGATTTAGTGTTGTTATACCTGATCCAAGGTCATTCCCCCCACAATGAATAATTAAAACTTCAGGTGGCGCATTGGAAGTCAATAAATAGTTAACAGTATCAATTTAGTCACTGGTTTTCATTCCGCCGATGCTTACCCATAAAACATCCACAGAGTTACCTAATCCCAAATTCGCACAGGGACGTAAAACGGATGCCTGTTGTGCCCCTCTGACGAGTGAGTCACCGATAATCCAAATACAGGTCTTGGCCTTCGCTATTTAAAAGAAAAAAACAATGTCAAACCTAAAGAAAAACTCTCAAAAAGGATTACCTTTTGTTAACATCAATTCATAAAAGGGGCAACTGTACATGTGAATGAAGAACCACCTGCTTATAATATAATTAAAAACCAAGTTTTTGCCGTCCCTAGTTTGGTCTTTTTGACAGATTTGATTGTATATACATGTATATTTATAAATTAATCAGTAAATTGAAGGACAAAGGAGAAATTTAAACATAAACAGAAACAAATCTAAAAGGATTGCTTTTTTTTTTCTTTTTTGCTACTTATCCCGACAACAGCGAAAATAGCATATAATTATCTGGGGGGCCTATCTGTATTAAAAGCCAAAAGGTGTTGCCGGCATTCACATTACAGCATATGGCAACTGATAACATCACTTTATAATTTTGAAAATGACGACCCCTTGTTTAATAAACAGACTGCCTGCCTCCACTTTAAGCTCAGCAGCCCTTTGCAAAAATATTTATAACGTATTATTTTATAATGCCTTTAAATTTGAATTTAATTGAAAATGGTGGTCGTCAAATGGATAGCTGCGCTGGGGATGGGGTGGGGGTCTACTATATTTATTTTAAATTGAAATGGAAAGATAGCCCAACTGTATTGTCTATATATATGAAAGGATGTCACACTTTATCATAAAACATGGCACATCCTTCAATATAGCTCGGATGGCACTTATGTGATATAAACTTTATCTCATTATTATAGCAATGATACACGTGTACATTATGACTGTGTGAAAGGAACGTTAACGTTATACGGTTTAGAAAATTAGAGAACTACTGCTCATCGATTGTCAGCGTCAACAATTATCTGATGTATGATTTATAGTCTTTTGACTGCCACCTACCACGATATTTGATTTCGGAAATGGGAAATCCTGACTTGAACAAAGTGGTTGCCCCACCTATCCTAAAGGTGTGTGATTTATCCAGTATTTTCTAGACCAACGTATTCTCACAAGATGGAAACACTGTATGGTACAGCATACATGGCTGTAACAGTAAATGTGTTGGAACTAATTCAAGAGCAAATGCACATTCATAGTTCTCACAAGATGGAAACACTGTATGATACAGCATACGTGGCTATAATACGATATTTGATTTCGGAAATGGGAAATCCTGACTTGAACAAAGTGGTTGCCCCACCTATCCTAAAGGAGTGTGATTTATCGAGTATTTTCTAGACCAACGTATTCTCACAAGATGGAAACACTGTATGGTACAGCATACATGGCTGTAACAGTAAATGTGTTGGAACTAATTCAAGAGCAAATGCACATTCATAGTTCTCACAAGATGGAAACACTGTATGATACAGCATACGTGGCTATAATAGTAAATATGTTGGAACTAATTCAAGAGCAAATGCACATTAATAGTTCTCACAAGATGAAAACACTGTATGGTACAGCATACGTGGCTGTAACAGTAAATGTGTTGGAACTAATTCAAGAGCATCATAACACAAATGTCCTTTACCAACTAACTGGTTTGCAATTTAGAAAATTCAATCACACTACTATCTGAATACTCAAGTAATACAATGATGTTACAAAACCTCAGGATGGATATCTTTCCTAAAACATAGTTTAGCTCCTGTACTGTAATTCTTTCACAATTAATACAATTTAATGATATTATTGATATATAGCTGAGTGTGTCAGTCAATCAAATAATATCTTTTCATAGCTGGAAATTCTTCAATATAATTTCCTTTAAGTGCTGGAATGTTAAAGTACCAAATCAACAGGTCAAATGATTCATACGATTTAGCCAATATTTCAAGCTTCTGCAAGTTTGGCACCGAACTCAGAGGATTGTATCTTGGTAAAGGCAACTGTAACTTGAGACAGAATGGTGATCTGTTCCAATACATCAAATCTCCCAGATCTTCATCTTCAACAAGCTTCAGAATTTTTGATAGCACATCAGATGGTAGGTTCAGCAACAAGACTCTGAAAAACAAGAGGGCCATGATGGTCCTGGGATCACTCACCCGAGTACCTTGACTGTGGGTTTGCTGTTAAGCAAACATTAGAAGCAATATTTCATTTTCTAATTGAAGATATGTAGGTGCCTACAAACCAATAATGTAAACTATCAGTCAATTAATATTTGAAGGCTCTATGACAGAAAGTAGAAATATCTATTTTAAGCTATGGTGACACTGACCTTGACCCAGTGACATCAAGCCCCACCCATGGGTAGAGATTCATGCAAGGAACCTATATTCTGAATATCAAAGATATTGGTCCATAAATAAAGGCTCTATGAGGTAAAGTAGATTAAATCAATTTTTAGCCTCAGTGACATTAAACCTAATCTAATAATCTGAAAAAGATGATTTTTTAAGATTTTCTCCTATAGAGCTATTTAAAACTTTTGACCCCTCTGGCAGGGCCAATAGTGACCCCAGGGACATTATTTCAACAAACTTGATAGAGGTTCACAAGATAATGCTTCAAGCCAAATTTTAAAACTCTATGCATAGCGGTTTCAGGCCAGACAATCTTAAAAGATTTTCTTCTATAGAGCTATGTAAAACTTGTGACCCCTCGGGCAGGGCCAATAGTGACCCCAGGGACATTATTTGAACAAACTTGATAGAGGTCCACCAGACAATGCTTCAAACCCAATTTTAAAACTCTAGGCATAGCGGTTTCCAACCAGACAATTTTAAAAGACTTTATTCAATACTGCTATGTTAAACTATTGACCCCTCGGGCAGGGCCAATAGTGACCCCAGGGACATTATTTGAACTAACTTGGTAGAGGTCCACCGGACAATGTTTCAAGCCAAATTTTAAAACTCTAAGCCTTGTGATTTCAGACGAGATTAAAGATTTTCTTCTATATTGCTTTGTAAAACTTGCCAGTCCAATAGTGACCTTAGGGATATAATTTGAACAAATTTTGTAGAGGTCCTAAATTATTTTATATTACACGAACTGGGAAGCAAGTTCTTGCAACTTATATTAATCCCTATCGATGACTACATGTATGCAATGCTTCATGCCAAATTTTGAAACTCTAGGCTTAGTGACATTCAAAAAGAAGATTTTTAAAGTTTTTCATTCCTGTTGCCAAAGCAACCAGAGTTCTAAATGGAATGGAATTCTTTTAATAACTTTGGTAAAGCTTCATGCAGGGCACATTCCTGCAAAGTTTTATCATCTTTCACCTAGTGGTTAAGGAGGAGATGCTGTTTAAATACAAAGTTGACGACACATAATGCACAACACAGGACAGACACACGGCCATCACAAAAGCTCACCTTGAGCACAAAGTGCTCAGGTGAAAGTGCTCAAGGTGAGCTAACAAGAAAGAATAAGGATTACAAGAAGCGCCGCAATGCGCCGAAAACCAGGTTTTCAATGACCAAGTATTGATGTGACAGGAATTAGAAAGAAATATGGCAGTGAAGTAAAAATGGTGCTGTTATTTTGGTACCAACACAGAAAGTTGGTTTCAATAGTTCAAAATAAAACTAAATCAGATACCCGAGTAGCAATTCCAGGCTGTATTTTCATGTAAGCTAAACACATGCCAAGTTGAGTATCAATAGGTCAAAGTGTGCTGAAGTTATTGAGTAGAAGCTGAAAATTCTATTGTAAGCAAGTGGCCTTGAGCTAGCTCCCACATATCTAAGTAACAATCCCAAGCTGCATCTTAATATAAGCTACCCACACAGCAAGTTTGGTGTCAACAGGTCAACCATACCTGCCATACATCCCGGATCGTCCGGGATTGTCCCGGAAATCGAGGGCCCATCCCAGTGTCCCGGAAAGACAACCGATGTCTCGGAAAACATGAAAAACGCGCATACCTTTGATCAGGCCAGTCAAATTTTTTACACGCCGCTAATTCTTTAATTATTCGTTATGATAATATGTTCCCATTCGGTGAATACACCGCGTGTCATTGATAACCAATTAACAAATGACCGCTATCGGCTATCGATTTACTGACTTGTGGTGCAAGATATCTGCCCCTTTCAAAGACTGTCGCTGTGGTAATTGGTGTTAATAGAGATGCTACTTAAAATTAAATTTAATGCAAACGCGCATAAAACTCGTGGTGAATACTGTAATGTGTGATCAAATCGCGCCAATACTTGTAATACGAAGCATTGACGACGCTGTCATCAAACGCCTGTGATTCAACTTAAATTCGAGTTTATGATGTTAATTAATTAATGGTACACAGTTATTATTTTATGATAACTGCTACACAATCGACAACGAGAGACAAACATTTCTAATCCTCCTTCATCACTATCCACATTCCTGGTGACCTAGGAGAAAAAAGATCAACGGTACTGTGGGGTTTACTGAATTAAAAGGTGTGAAACCACCAAATAGATTCCTTCTTTATTCTATATAAAATTCATAAAGTTCACAGGGCTGTGAAACATAGCAAAACCTTTTTTAAATAGCTTTAACTTACATATTCTTGTAGATCTATATCTGTACTCATGAAAAATAGCAAGAAAAGTGGGGTTTGTGTTTCAAACAAGAAAGATATTTCTGCTCATGTAAACTTACCCATAAAATTAACAAAAAATCTGAGCTAATTTTCAAATTGGGGTATGTGAAACAATTTCACATTGTGAATTCTATTCTGAATGCATATGAGCATAAAATTGCTACCACACTATCAGAAATAGTCAAACAAAATGATTCCAGCAAAAAAATACACAGATTAGGGCAAAAATGTTAAAAATAGCCAAGAAAACTGAGAACTATTTCTAGCCGCCATTATGCGGGTACCATTTTTTGAGCTGAATTGGTGGTTTCATACCTAAAAAAGGCGCAGTGCTCCCCCTTACTCACGCTTCCGGTTTCGTTTTGACAGCGTATTACATGGAGAATTAACTGTCGGTAAACTGTGACGTTATGACATACACATCCATCAGTATATTTCTTGCGGTTTTTTCACTCGTTCTGCAGGATGATCGATCAGAAAATTATACTCGTCCTCCTACCTTCTCCACTCGTAAATACGAGCGAACGTTTTTTTTAAGTGGTTAAGAGAGGTGGGGGAATAATCGTCGGGTGGTCGGACGGATTGAGCTTGAAACATTTCTGCAAGCCTGTCAATTACTATGCTCTTGCAACTAAAATAAAAACTATGAAACTGATGGTACTGATGTGTATTTGAAAGACGTACACGGCTTTTCCCGCCAAAAACGGAATCCCGTCCAATTTTGTGTACTGCCAACGGTAGGGCATTGAAAGTATATGAATAGTTGTATGTCCCGGAAAATCGGCTCAAATCCCGGAAATTCGATATCAAAATCCCGGAAATGGCCAGGAAAATTATGGCAGGTATTGGTCAACGCAAACTCGAGTTATTACGTGAAAACTGAATTTCTTTTTTAAAGCAACAGTGACCTTGACCTTGTTCACAGACACCTGCGTAGCAATCCCAAGTTGCATCATGATATCAGCTACCCAAATACTAAATTTGGTGTCAATAGGTCTAAGCAAACTCAAGTTATTATGCAGAGACTGAATTTCTATTTTTCAAGTTATTCTCCAGACACAGAAAACTAACAAAGGGCAATAACTGTGCAAACAGTGAAGATAGAGTTATAGCTCTTGTACACTGCACATCCACTCAATGTGCTTGACCATTGTATGAAGTTGCAACAATGACATTTACCCTGATCACAGACATCTGGGTAGCGTCTTTAAATAAGCTACCCACACATCAAATAAGCTAACTCAAGTTATTATGTGGAAACTGAATTTCCCTCCAGTTTAGGCCACTGGAGAAATTCTAAATCCTAGAACTGTACGTGGAAGTACAGTTTCTTCCAAATACAAATCTAAGTTAGCTGACATCAACAGGCAGAAAAAAAGTTTTTTTTGTTATAAACGGTATGATTCATGCTCTTGTGACTAATGATTAAGATGTTTTAAGTTTGTCAGACAAAATAAAGATTGGCCAACCTCCTCCTTATAACCTATTAATTGCTGGCATTTCTAAGTTCACATCAAGTTCAAACCCATCAGCAGATCTCAGTTAAACTTTCTGCCAGTGCCTGAAAAATTATACAGCAACATGTTAATAACCAGGAAAGCAATACACAAATAACTTGCATTTATGCACTTTTGACAGAACTGTTAAATGTACAGTACACGCCACGAGGAACTCACATTTTCCGCTTTTTTTTTTTACTGTATTATAGATCTGGGTGAAAGAAATATTCTCTTTTCTTAAGCGACATGCCCAATCAATTGTCAATCTGATCTCCTTTATTTTCTAAAACGTGGTAAAGGGGTAAACTTGAAATTTACTGTAGGCTTATATGCCAGTCTCAGCTGATTTTAAACAAAGCACTATGGTTTTGTCATTACATAAGTACTAAACATTTAATTCCATGATTATCTCGAAATGGAAAACAATCATCTTATTCAAAGTTACTGCATGTTTCTGACTAGATTCTGTACTGTTTTAAAGCAAAGTTCGATACAGCCATACAAGTTGAGGTAATACATATATAATAGTATAATAATATAATACAACAAGAAATTGGTAGAACCGATGGATGCTCCCCGAATAAATGCCAATTCCAAAAGGGCTATTGTTTAATATGTATTATAGTATAATAGTATAACAATACAATACAACAAGAAATTGGTAGAACCGATAGATGCTCCCCGAATAAATGCCAATTCCAAAAGGGCTATTGTTTAATATGTATTATAGTATAACAATACAATACAACAAGAAATTGGTAGAACCGATAGATGCTCCCCGAATAAATGCCAATTCCAAAAGGGCTATTGTTTAATATGTATTATAGTATAACAATATAATACAACAAGAAATTGGTAGAACCGATAGATGCTCCCCGAATAAATGCCAATTCCAAAAGGGCTATTGTTTAATATGTATTATAGTATAATAGTATAACAATACAATACAACAAGAAATTGGTAGAACCGATAGATGCTCCCCGAATAAATGCCAATTCCAAAAGGGCTATTGTTTAATATGTATTATAGTATAACAATATAATACAACAAGAAATTGGTAGAACCGATGGATGCTCCCCGAATAAATGCCAATTCCAAAAGGGCTATTGTTTAATATGTATTATAGTATAATAGTATAACAATATAATACAACAAGAAATTGGTAGAACCGATAGATGCTCCCCGAATAAATGCCAATTCCAAAAGGGCTATTGTTTAATATGTATTTTAGTATAATGTTAATTGTTCAACAGGAAACCCGAGTAGCGTGTACATCGAAAGGTTATGAATGATCAGCACTGATAACTAAATGGCAAGTTTAAATTAATAAGGAAGTTAACTACGACAAGGATTGTCTCATTATTGAACATGTGATGGTTTACAAATGTTTTGTTCTGCACATATATTCATTTTCCCTTAATGTAATATCTAAAGCCTTTAAGACCCCCCCCACACACACACACACACAACACCACCACCACATTTCAAAAGATATGTTTTGATTACATTGAAATTCTTTCCAATTTTAAATCCTTTAAAACGCTAAGTATACATTCACCAGAAGTTATTATTCTGATGCATATAGAGGAGATAGTGTTTTTCCCCTGCAACCCCCTCCGGTTCTCATTTTCATTAATTGTTTGTGGTGTCCTCTTTTTCAATAGATCTATAACTGAATTTATGCTATCTGTCACTCCTTTTAACTGTGCAGGGAGTCTGTGTATTTTACTGTGTTTTTTCCTGATATGTTTTTCCCACTTGTTTTAATGAAATCTTACTGACAGACCCATCTGCGTATAAGGTCCGCCTTGTTTTGACGCAAACATATCTGCAGTTGTAATCTTTATGTTAAATCTCGTAATGTGATATCGCACTTTGTTCTGGGTGGTTAAAAAATAGACAAGGATGTAACGAAAAATTAAAGTAATTTCTTAACTTAAGATGAATAGAAATTGCGATTGTCTTATGTATATGTGTGTCCAAACGGTGTAAATTAAATTGTGGCAATAAAAGAGAAAAAATAAAGCTTACATAACTAGAGAATATGTCACTTGGGAATGTGCCATCACTAGGGTATATGTCATCACCAGGGTAAATGTCATCACTAGGTTATATATGTCATCAGTAGGGGTATATGTCATCACTAGTGAATATATGTCATCACTAAGGTATATGTCATCACTAAGGTATGTCATCACCAGGGTATATGTCATCACTAGGGTATATGTCATCATTAGGGTAAATGCCATCACCAGGGTACATGTCATCAGTAGGGTATATGTCATCACCAGGGTATATGTGATCACTAGGGTATATGCCATCACCAGGGTACATGTCATCAGTAGGGTATATGTCATCACTAGGGTATATGTCATCACAGGGGTATATTCTATCACTAGGGTATATGCCATCACCAGGGCACATGTCAGCACTAGGGTATATGTCATCACCAGGGTAAATGTCATCACTAGGGTATATGTCATCACTAGGGTATATGCCATCACTATGGTATGTGTCATCAGTAGGGTATATGTCATCACTAGGGTATGTGTCATCACTAAGGGATATATCATCACTAGGGTAAATGTGATCACTAGGGTATATGTAATCACTAGGGTATATGTCATCACCAGGGTAAATGTCATCACTAGGGTATATGTCATCACTAGGGTATATGCCATCACTATGGTATGTGTCATCAGTAGGGTATATGTCATCACTAGGGTATGTGTCATCACTAAGGGATATATCATCACTAGGGTAAATGTGATCACTAGGGTATATGTAATCACTAGGGTATATGCCATTACTGGGGTATATGTCATCACTAGGGTATATGTCATCATTATTGTATATGTCATCACTAGGGTATATATGTCATCACTAGGGTATATGCAATCACCAGTGTATATGTCATAACCAGGGTTATATGTCATCACTAGGGTACATATGTTATCACTTGGGTATATGCCATCACCAACGTACATGTCATCAGTAGGGTATATGTCATCACTAGGGTATATGTCATCACTAGGGTATATGCCATTACTGGGGTATATGCCATTACAATGGTATATTTCATCACTAGGGTATATGTCATCACCAGGGTATATGTCATCACTAGGGTAAATGCCATCACCAGGGTACATGTCATAACTAGGGAATATGTTATCAGTAGGGTATATGCCATCATTAGGGTATGTGTTATCAGTAGGTTATTTATCATCACTATGGTATATATCATTACTAGGATATATGTAATCATTAGGGTATATGTCATCTATTGGGTAAATGTCATCACTAGTGTATATGGCATCACAAGGTTATATGCCATTACTAGGGTATATTTTATCACTAGGGTATATGTCATCACTATGGTATATGTCATCAGTAGGGTATATGTCATCAGAAGGGATTATGTCATCAGTAGGGTATATGTCATCATTAGGATATATGTCATCACTAAGGTATATGTCATCACTAAGGTATATGTCATCACTAAGGTAGATGTCATCACTAGGGTTTATACTATAACCAGGGTATATGTCATCACTAGGGTATATGTCATCACTAGGGTATATGTCATCACTAGGGTAGATGTCATCACCAGGGGTATATGTCATCACTAGGGTATATATGTCATCACTTGGGTATATGCCATCACCAAGGTACATGTCATTAGTAGGGTATATGTCATCACTAGGGTATATGTCATCACAAGGGTATATTCCATCACTAGGGAATATATCATCACAAGGGTATATGCCATCACCATGGTACATGTCATCACCAGGGTATATGCCATCACTAGGGTATATGCTATCACTAGGGTATATGACATCACCAGGGTTTATGTCATCAGCACGTTATATGCCATCAACAGTGTATATGCCATCACCTGTGTGTATGCCATCACCAGGGTACATGTCATCACTAGGGTACATGTCATCAACAGGGTGTATGCCATCACCTGTGTATATGCCATCACCAGGTTACATGTCATCACTAGGGTGTATTTCATCACTAGATTATATGCCATCGCCAGGGTACATGTCATCACTAGGGTATATGTCATCACTAGGGTATATGCCGTAAGCTTTTGCCAGATAAAGATTACAGATCTAATACCAAAAATACGCGTATACATATGTCTTTCTTGTGGTTGTTTCATTGAACAAAATGAAACTGGCCCTCGAAGCCTTTTGTAGGCAGTCAGTATACAGATGAAGAATTATCTTAATGCAAGAAAGATAAACACTAGCTCCTACATGTAGCTTTCAATTTGATTTTCCAAGTTTATTGATGTGATGTTTCATTTTTTATCACCAAATATTATATCTAAACGGAGTATCGCATTATCAAAGTGTATAAATAGTAACAGTTTAAGGGAGAGAATAATTACTAAAAAAATATATTTTATATTACCCAGCAAAAAATGACAAAATTCAGATGTTTTATAAATACTTCATTTTATTAAGGATTGGCATAAAATGGTCTTGGCTGGATTAAGATAATTATATATATATAGCTTTAAACTTTCATTGGAATTATTGAATGTGATCTGACGATAAATCTTGCTCCGTCCACGAGCGCAAGCGTTTTATGATATTAAACAATCGCTAAAAAGGTGAGAGGATAAGGGAATGAACCTTCCGCCAAAAGCGGAATATCATAAAACGACATAACAAACCATGACAATTTTATGCAACATATAATAATAAAACATATTACAATACTAAGAAACAAGACTGAGATGTGCTTCAGAAGAAGACAATAAATGTAGCCCATTACTAGTACTAATAAAGCAGGGTAAAATCAGATGACAAATTAATATCTTATACTTAAGTTTGTTTTGAATAAACTTGTTCATTGGTATATAGGAACGTATATACCGCTCCTGATATTGTGTTTACCATAATGTCATAACCAAGGAGTGAAAGATGGCAATAGAAATTTTGACTGATATCGGGAAATTTCAGATAGCCACCCCCGTTTTTAATGAAGTCAGTTCCCAAGCAACTGTTTATTCTTGTTCGCATTTTATTTGCAATAACATTGTCCGAAATATACCGCCAAGACCTTCTAGGTAGAATTTGTGACCATATAAACTTTGTATTAGGCATCACCCTTAACCACTCTGAGCATCTTTTTTTTGACCATCCATGTAAGATTTAGTGTTGTTATACCTGATCCAAGGTCATTCCCCCCACAATGAATAATTAAAACTTCAGGTGGCGCATTGGAAGTCAATAAATAGTTAACAGTATCAATTTAGTCACTGGTTTTCATTCCGCCGATGCTTTCCCATAAAACATCCACAGAGTTACCTAATCCCAAATTCGCACAGGGACGTAAAACGGATGCCTGTTGTGCCCCTCTGACGAGTGAGTCACCGATAATCCAAATACAGGTCTTGGCCTTCGCTATTTAAAAGAAAAAAACAATGTCAAACCTAAAGAAAAACTCTCAAAAAGGATTACCTTTTGTTAACATCAATTCATAAAAGGGGCAACTGTACATGTGAATGAAGAACCACCTGCTTATAATATAATTAAAAACCAAGTTTTTGCCGTCCCTAGTTTGGTCTTTTTGACAGATTTGATTGTATATACATGTATATTTATAAATTAATCAGTAAATTGAAGGACAAAGGAGAAATTTAAACATAAACAGAAACAAATCTAAAAGGATTGCTTTTTTTTTCTTTTTTGCTACTTATCCCGACAACAGCGAAAATAGCATATAATTATCTGGGGGGCCTATCTGTATTAAAAGCCAAAAGGTGTTGCCGGCATTCACATTACAGCATATGGCAACTGATAACATCACTTTATAATTTTGAAAATGACGACCCCTTGTTTAATAAACAGACTGCCTGCCTCCACTTTAAGCTCAGCAGTCCTTTGCAAAAATATTTATAACGTATTATTTTATAATGCCTTTAAATTTGAATTTAACTGAAAATGGTGGTCGTCAAATGGATAGCTGGGCTGGGGATGGGGTGGGGGTCTACTATATTTATTTTAAATTGAAATGGAAAGATAGCCCAACTGTATCGTCTATATATATGAAAGGATGTCACACTTTATCATAAAACATGGCACATCCTTCAATATAGCTCGGATGGCATCTATGTGATATAAACTTTATCTCGTTATTATAGCAATGATACACATGTACATTATGACTGTGTGAAAGGAACGTTAACGTTATACTGTTTAGAAAATTAGAGAACTACTGCTCATCGACTGTCAGCGTCAACAATTATCTGATGTATGATTTATAGTCATTTGACTGCCACCTACCACGATATTTGATTTCGGAAATGGGAAATCCTGACTTGAACAAAGTGGTTACCCCACCTATCCTAAAGGAGTGTGATTTATCCAGTATTTTCTAGACCAACGTATTCTCACAAGATTGAAACACTGTATGGTACAGCATACATGGCTGTAACAGTAAATGTGTTGGAACTAATTCAAGAGCATCATAACACAAATGTCTTTTACCAACTAACTGGTTTGTAATTTAGAAAACTCAATCACACTACTATCTGAAAAAATAATGAATACACATGTATTACAATGATGTTACAAAACCTCAGGATAGATATCTTTCCTAAAACATAGTTCAGCTCCTGTACTGTAACTCTTTCACAATTAATACAATTTAATGATATTATTGATATATAGCTGAGTGTGTCAGTCAATCTTATAATATCTTTTCATAGCTGGAAATTCATACGATTTAGCCAATATTTCAAGCTTCTGCAAGTCTGGCACCAAACTCAGAGGATGGTATTTTGGTAAAGGCAACTGTAACTTGAGACAGAATGGTGATCTGTTCCAATACATCAAATTTCCCAGATCTTCATCTTCAACAAGCTTCAGAATTTTTGATAGCACTTCAAATGGTAGGTTCAGCAACAAGACTCTGAAAAACAAGAGGGCCATGATGGTCCTGGGATCACTCACCTGAGTACCTTGACTGTGGGTTTGCTGTTAAGCAAACATTAGAAGCAATATTTCATTTTCTAATTGAAGATATGTAGGTGCCTACAAACCAATAATGTAAACTATCAGTCAATTAATATTTGAAGGCTCTATGACAGAAAGTAGAAATATCTATTTTAAGCTATGGTGACACTGACCTTGACCCAGTGACATCAAGCCCCACCCATCAGTAGAGATTCATGCAAGGAACCTATATTCCGAATATCAAAGATATTGGTCCATAAATGAAGGCTCTATGAGGTAAAGTAGATTAAATAAATTTTTAGCCTCAGTGACATTAAACCTTACCTAGTAATCTGAAAAAGATGATTTTTTAAGATTTTCTTCCACAGAGCTATTTAAAACTTGTGACCCCTCGGGCAGGGCCAATAGTGACCCCAGGGACATTATTTGAACAAACTTGATAGAGGTCCACCAGATAATGCTTCAAGCCAAATTTTAAAATTGGAAAATTTAAATATCAAATTGAAATTTTATGAATATATACTTACCTGATGATAACGATATGAATTATCCATGCTCAGTCACCTGTAACTCGCCTGATCTAAAAATAGATCTACTACCTACTATAAAAGGTAGATGTACACGTGTTAGCTTCAGTAAAGTCTGGCGCTCTTATGAGTCACCAGATTCACTGAAAAAAGGGGAGGCTGGGAGGGACTAATGATGTTATCATCAGGTAAGTATATATTCATAAAATTTCAATTTGATATTTAAATTTTCCAATTTTATTTCATACTGCTACTTACCTGATGATAACGATATGAATTATCCAGATTTCTAAGCAGTGCTAGATTTTACTGGGTGGGGGGTTTTCAGTTTCCACATCATCTGTACTGTTCAGCAAATATTTACAATACATATACACTCTATACACAACATATACAGTCAAATATCCCATTTGTACAATCTTTGATTCTAAAAAATGTCCTCCTTATGGATAGCTCCGATTAAAACACAGTATTTTCACATTGTATTCCCTCCTATACAGTATATTTATATATCTACACTGTATTTGAAGACAGAAATCCTCACTTCTGCCTCAGCAACTCGCCGGTAATTTACATTTTTTTTTTTTTTACTCAAGTATTTCTGTATTTACAGATTTTAAATAAAACTTTACGAAAGTGGACTCCTTTGTCCAATCAGCTGCTTCCATAATATTTCTAAGAGGAGCTCCTTTGGCAAGTGCCCATGTAGCTCCTAGGCTGCGTGTGGAATGTGCAACAACTTTCCCTGACACTTTATTACTTCCTTCATAAGCTTTTTCTACAGTTTTTCTTATCCAAGCGCCAATCGTTTGACTAGATACTGGTCTATATGGTCTGCAAAAAGAAAGAAACAACTTTGTTTCATCTTTACCATTCACCAATCTATGAAGCTCTGTACGTTTTAAATAAATTGCTAAAGCTCTTTTAGGATCTAAAAGTTTATTAGATGGAAATGCTGGAACAAATATATATGGTGATACATGGCCTGGCCTATCTGTTTTGGAAATGCCAGTTCTTATAAATGTAACACCACGTTTTTGAACATTTACATTCTTTTCTCCCAGTTTCAAGGAACTGATGTCACTGCATCTTCTAAATGTAGTGATTGCAACCAGAAACACTGTTTTAAAAGTAACATACTTCATGTGAGTTTTTGTCATAGGTTCAAAAGGACACTTTTGCAAAGCTGATAAAACTAGGTTCAAATCCCACTCAGGAACTAACTTTCTAGTTGGTGGTCTGGAATTAAAAATTCCCTTCAAAAGTCTAATGACAAATCTATGCTGTCCAATTGGAACATTGTCAACTGGTGGTAGAACACACGAGAGCATAGATCTGTAACCTGCTATAGTAGAATATTGTAATCCTTCATGGTAAAGATCTGTCAGAAAATCTGTGCATTGAATCAAAGTTGCATCATATGGATCAATTTCCCTTTGATTACACCAGCTACTAAATTTTCTGAACTTACATGAGTAATCTTGTCTAGTGCCTTTACGCCAGGATGCTTTGAGAAGTTTTCTAGTTTTCTTTGAAAATCCTTCTGTTCTGAAGGATTTGTTGATAACAGCCATGCAGTCAGATTTAACATGCTTGGGTTTTGATGAAGAATTTTTGAGTTTGGCTGACTCAGAAGGTCTGTGTATTGAGGTAACCTGAGTGGACGGGCTACAAGAAGTTGTAATAACTTCGGATACCATGGTCTGCGTGGCCAACATGGTGCTATCAGCAGTACTCGACAATGATACAGAGTCATGTGCTGCAATACTCTTGGGATCAGAGCTATTGGTGGAAAAGCATATGCAAAAATGTTTTCCCACGAGATGGTCAGAGCATCTATAGCAAATGCTTGAGGGCAAGGACTCCATGAACAAAAAACTGGTAGTTTGTGATTGTGAACCGATGCAAACAGGTCGATTGTGGGTTGACCTAGTTTCAGGAATATTGCGTTCAGTACTGATTGTTTTAGCGTCCACTCTGTCTGTTTTATTTTTATCCGTGATAACTGATCTGCAAGGATATTCAATTTCCCTGCTACATGTGCTGCTCTGACTACTATTTTGTTCTGAAGTAACATCTGCCAAAGATCCCAAGTTTTCTGATTCAGTATTAGTGACTTTGTTCCACCCTGTTTGTTTATATATTGAACAACAGTGGTGTTGTCTGAACGTATCAGAACATGTTTGTTCCTTAAATATGGAAGGAAGTGTTTGATGGTGCGGTGAACTGCTTCCATTTCCAAGCAGTTTATATGCAGTAACTTCTCTGTTTCTGTCCACTGACCTTGTATCATTTGATTCCCCAAATGACCACCCCAGAGCTTCAGGGAAGCATCTGTTGTAATTGTGACCGAGTATTCTATTGGGCTGACAGATCGGCCTTTCAAAATGTTGGCTGGATTTAACCACCAATTTAAATGTGGAACTAGGCTTTGAGAAAATGGAATTGACATGTTTAAATCTTGACTGCATGGTTTCCATTTTTGTAGTAAATGGATCTGAATTGGTCTCATGAATAAACGAGCATTGGGAATTATCTGAATGCATGACGCTATAAGACCCAGTAAGTGAAGGTAATCTCTTGCTGTGCAAGACTTGTTCAGAATCTTCTGAACGGCTAAGCTTAGTGAATGTACCCTGTCGTTGGTTGGCATTACTAGACCTTTCAATAACTGAAAAAGAGCTCCTATATAAGTGATTGTCTGACATGGGACAAGTTGAGACTTTTTTAGATTTATTATAAAACCTAACTCTACAAGGAGATTTATCACTGATTCTTTGTTCTCGAGTAACTGTTTTAATCTTTGATTGACTACGAACCAGTCGTCTAGATAATTTGCTAGTCTGATGCTCATTGTTCTCAGACTGGCAGTAATCACTGCTGTCATTTTTGTAAAAACACGAGGAGCTACAGTGGGTCCGAAAGGAAGAGCTACAAACTGGTAACAAACATCCTGAACGCAAAACCTCAGAAATTTTCTGTGACTTTTGTAAATGGGAATGTGAAGGTATGCGTCTTTCAGATCCAAAGATATTGCCCAATCTCCTTGTTGAACTAGATTTATAACAGAATTTAGAGTTTCCATTTTGAAATGAGTTTTCCGGAGATACTGATTTAGATGTCTTAAATTTATGACAGGTCTTAAATCCCCTGTCTTTTTGGGGACTAAGAAAAATGTGCTGTAAAAACCTTCCATTTTCTGATGTTCTGGAACAATTTCTATAGCACCTTTTGAAATTAATTCTTGAATTTCTGCCAAAATAATATTTTTGTTTTGTACACCAACAGGTGTTTTTCTTATGCCCGAAAACATAGGAATTTGCTCGAATTCTAGTTTGTATCCTTCTTTTATTATTGATAAGACCCACTGGTCTGTTGTAATTTCTAGCCATTTTGGAAGAAAATGTTTCAGGCGACCTCCGACTGGTATCTCCGGATTTTTGCAAAGAATGCTTACCAAGTCACTTCTTTTGGTTGTACTTTCCTCGAAAAGTGTTATTCTGGCCTTGTGTTGTGGTTGTTGCTGGTTTGTTCTGACTAACATATGGTTTGTATTGTCTTCTAGACTGAAAAGTGCTTGAATGTCGATCACCATCAAACTGCTTTCTCTTTGGACTGTATTCCCTTCTTGGTCTCTTGAAAGACTGGAATTCCATTACTGATTTTCTTTTGAGCTGCTTGTTTTTGTCTTTGTCATCAGACAGGAGATCAAGAATGTTTTTGCTAACTTCTTTTTTCGTTTTCAATTGACTTTCAAAATCCTTTCCAATGACTCCTTCTCCAGTTAATGGTAGGTCCCACTTATCAATGTCTGGAATTTTTCTGTCGATGCCAGTGTCTGCCAGAGTAGCACGTCTACGAACAAGATGGTGGAAAGCTCCAGCTCGAGCTGTCTGATCAAGAGTATGTGATGCAATAGCGAAGATATCTTTTGTTGACTGGACTGCTGCATCAATATTGGGATCTTTATCTTTCAATGTAGAGAGGAGTTTTCCTAAACCCTGTTGCAAGTACATGATCATAGTTAGAGCTACACTGGAAGCGCTTTGACCTTTGAAAGCTAATTTTTCAATGTTTTTATAAGATGTACTGTATAAACTATGCCCGTCCTTATATGACGCTTTTGATCCGTATCTGTCTTTCAGTAAAGAGTCTACAATTGGGTCTAGGCTTGGAACTTTCAACACTGGTTTGAATTCTTCACTTACTGTGAAATTTTCGAGAGATTCAAGTTTAAAAGTTGACAGCTTATTTGGTTCAGGACATCTCCACACAGAGTTTAAAACTTCTTCCTGTGATTTATCTAAAACTAGCCCAGTTCTAGATTTTTCTGATTTAGATGGTACTGCATCCGATCCAAACATCTCAAACAATATATCTCGATTGTCTTTTGAAAGTCTACAGTTCTTGAAACGGTTATTGTAATCACTTTCAGAGTCTGAACTGTCTGATAAAGAAAAAACAGATTTGTGAATCTGGCTGGCGTATGTTGAAGACTCATCGTCTTCCCCAAGCAATTCATGACGTTCTTGCCTATGTGGGTGGAGTGACAAATCATCATCACTATGCATCTCATTTGCATTGATGTTTCGCGACCGTCTGTGGTCCGAAGGTGAAGAAATCCGCGACCGTCTATGGTCCGGAGAATCCAGATTTCGCGACCTAGCAAGGTCCGAAAGATTATCAGTTCGCGATGTATTGACATCCGAAGACTTGTTACTCTGCGCTAAATCCGAGAATTTACTCTCCATCCAATCTCTCAACGATTCAAATCTACTACACCATTTATGTTCCATACGTTGCTCCAGTAAATCCAAGTTAGAACCACGTTTTTTGGTCGAATTTTTGCCATTTTTCTGCTTGGTGTTTTTACCGAAAGTAGCTTCCGGCGGTGTAATAAAATGAACATCCTCGGTAGAAGAATCCCGCCCCAGCGACGTGGGGGTGATAGCGGTAGCATCCTGTGCTAAATTAGCCTCAGTCATTGTGAAATAAATAAGATATAACTATTCAAGGTGACTCTAAGAGCGCCGGAAATTTACTGAAGCTAACACGTGTACATCTACCTTTTATAGTAGGTAGTAGATCTATTTTTAGATCAGGCGAGTTACAGGTGACTGAGCATGGATAATTCATATCGTTATCATCAGGTAAGTAGCAGTATGAAATAAAATTCTATGCATAGCGGTTTCAGGCCAGACAATCTTAAAAGATTTTCTTCTATAGAGCTATTTAAAACTTGTGACCCCTCGGGCAGGGCCAATAGTGACCCCAGGGACATTATTTGAACAAACTTGATAGAGGTCCACCAGACAATGCTTCAAACCCAATTTTAAAACTCTAGGCATAGCGGTTTCCAACCAGACAATTTTAAAAGACTTTATTCAATACTGCTATGTTAAAATGTTGACCCCTCGGGCAGGGCCAACAGTGACCCCACCGGACAATGTTTCCAGCCAAATTTTAAAACTCTTAGCCTTGTGGTTTCAGATGAGAAGATTTTTAAAGATTTTCTTCTATATTGCATTGTAAAACTTGTGACCCCTCAAGCCAGGCCAATAGTGACCTTAGGGATATAATTTGAACAAATTTTGTAGAGGTCCTAAATTATTTATTTTACACGAACTGGGAAGCAAGTTCTTGCAACTTATATTAATCCCTATCGATGACTATGCAATGCTTCATGCCAAATTTTGATACTCTAGGCTTAGTGACATTCGACAAGAAGATTTTTAAAGTTTTTCATTCCTGTTGCCAAAGCAACCAGAGTTCTAAATGGAATGGAATTCTTTTAATAACCTTGGTAAAGCTTCATGCAGGGCACATTCCTGCAAAGTTTTATCATCTTTCACCTAGTGATTAAGGAGGAGATGTTGTTTAAAGTACAAAGTTGACGACACATAATGCACAACACAGGACAGACACACGGCGACCACAAAAGCTCACCTTGAGCACAAAGTGCTCAGGTGAAAGTGCTCAAGGTGAGCTAACAAGAAAGAATAAGGATTACAAGAAGCGCCGCAATGCAACGAAAACCAGGTTTTCAATGACCAAGTATTGATGTGACAGGAATTAGGAAGAAATACGGCAGTGAAGAAAAAATGATGCTGTTATTTTAGTACCAACACAGAAAGTTGGTTTCAATAGTTCAAAATAAAACTAAATCAGATACCTGAGAAGCAATTCCAGGCTGTATTTTCATGTAAGCTAAACACATGCCAAGTTGAGTATCAATAGGTCAAAGTGTGCTGAAGTTATTGAGTAGAAGCCGAAAATTCTATTGTAAGCAAGTGACCTTGTGCTAGCTCCCACATATCTAAGTAACAATCCCAAGCTGCATCTTAATATAAGCTACCCACACAGCAAGTTTGGTGTCAACAGGTCAACGCAAACTCAAGTTATTACGTGAAAACTGAATTTCTTTTTTTAAGCAACAGTGACCTTGACCTTGTTCACAGACACCTTGGTAGCAATCCCAAGTTGCATCTTGATATCAGCTACCCAAATACTAAATCTGGTGTCAATAGGTCTAAGCAAACTCAAGTTATTATGCAGAGACTGAATTTCTATTTTTCAAGTTATTCTCCAGACAAAGACAACTAACAAAGGGCTATAACTGTGCAAACAGTGAAGATAGAGTTATAGCTCTTGTATATTGCACATCCACTCAATGTGCTTGACCATTGTATGAAGTTGCAACAATGACATTTACCCTGATCACAGACATCTGGGTAGCGTCTTTAAATAAGCTAACTCAAGTTATTATGTAGGAACTGAATTTCCCTCCAGTTTAGGCCACTGGAGAAGTTCTAAATCCTAGAACTGTACGTGGAAGTACAGTTTCTTCCAAATACAAATCTAAGTTAGCTGACATCAACAGGCAGAAAAAAAGTGTTTTTTTGTTATAAACGGTATGATTCATGCTCTTGTGACTAATGATTAAGATGCTTTAAGTTTGTCAGACAAAATAAAGATTGGCCAACCTCCTCCTTATAACCTATTAACTGCTGGCATTTCTAAGTTCACATCAAGTTCAAACCCATCAGCAGATCTCAGTTAAACTTTCTGCCAGTGCCTGAAAAATTATACAGCAACATGTTAATAACCAGGAAAGCAATACACTAATAACTTGCATTTATGCCCTTTTGACAAAACTGTTAACTGTATAATCTATCTGGGTGACAGAAATAGTCTCTTTTTTTTAAGCGACATGCCCAATCAATTGTCAATCTGATCTCCTTTATTTTCTAAAACGTGGTAAAGAGGTAAACTTAAAAATTTACTGTAGGCTTATATGCCAGTCTCAGCTGATTTAAACAAAGCACTATGGTTCTGTCATTACATAAGTACTAAACATTTAATTCCATGATTATCTCAAAATGGAAAACAATCATCTTATTCAAAGTCACTGCATGTTTCTGACTAGATTCTGTACTTTTTTAAAGCAAAGTTGGATAGAGCCATACAAGTTGAGTTGATGTAATACCTATATAATAGTCACTGCATGTTTCTGACTAGATTCTGTACTTTTTTAAAGCAAAGTTGGATAGAGCCATATAAGTTGATGTAATACCTATATAATAGTATAATAATATAATACAAATATAAAAGGCCAATATAAGCCTATGCAAAACCATGTGACCCCGGGGGTGGGGCTATTTTTGACCTCAGGAATATAATTAATGTGAACAATCTTGGTAGATGTCTACTACAGGTTGCCTCATATCAAATTACAAGCAGTTTTAGAGAAGAAGATTTTCAAAGTTTTTCCTATATAACAATATAATTCACACTACAGTTATATCACAAAGCAATGTTTATAACACAAAGCAAGGTTACAATATGTTACCTGTCATGTTCTTGAAGCTTCATAGTCTTCATAAAATCCTCAAAGCAATCCCTTTAATTCTCTGAAATTATGAATCAAATAGTTAAGTGTTATTAAGTAACTGCTTTGACAAAGGCCCTGTTATTTGTTCCAGGGCAGTCGTAATGGATCCAAGATTGAAAGCCGAGGGTCATTAGGACTGTCCTGAGAACTTATAACAGGGCCTATATAACAAATTAATCATTAAATGACAATTAAATTTCATAACCATTAAAGGTGGTCAATCTGATTTGAAGCAAATTTTACAACATTTTTCACAGTTAACATATTCCATCAGAGATTTGTTTAACAAATTGAAAGACCCATCACATTTGGTTAGATTCCTATTAGAAAAATTAACTTAAATGTTTTTATAAGAATTTTTAATTATCTCCCTTTTGAACAAATATGGATTTAAGCTAGGTAATAATTTAGGTTTCTAAATAAAGTTCATTTTCACACATGCAGACGATGTGTATTGACATGTGTTTACAAACAAAACTACAGGTCGAGTTCTAATCTAGTATATTGCTTCAAAATTTAATTTTTGCTGATCTATCCTGGTTGCACAACCAAGATAGACAAAGGGAAGCAATAATAAGTTTACAAACTTAGGTTTCTCACGAAAATCTTCTAGATATGTTATCGTAATGTCAAATTTATAATTATTATTATAAAATAAAAAGGATATTTCTTTAAATCACATTGATAACTATGTATATAAAATTAATATTGATGCTCAAAAAATTTAATCTTTATTTTTAACACAGGATAGAAAACAAAGTTTTTAAAATACCTCCAAAGAAAATATAACTTGCAATGTGTCACCAATTACCTTATATTAGTATACATTGTCGATAAAAAAATTTCAAATGTTCCTAAAGCTCAATATCACTTGGAAAAGAAAATAGCTGCCATTAAAAATTGAATTCTATATCACTTTTTCTCCCCAAATCTGTAAGCCAGTCAAATTGAGCCACAAGAGGGCCAATATCAATATCACTTTTAAGGCCCATGGCTGATCAGTGTTATTGATATTGGCCCTGATATTCAGAAGGTCCAAGTTTTATTAGGGCAGGTGTCTGGTATTTTATGGGGCGAATAATCACTGGTTAAGAAATAATTACAGTTCTTATGCATTGCACTACTCCTCAATGACATCTATTCACTATGAAGTTTCATGCTGATACTTAAATACTTTTTGAGTTACATTTCGAACAAAATTAAGTAATAAATCATAACAAAGGGCAATAACTCAAAAGTTATCAAGTGAAGAGTTACAGTTCTATGCACTTTAAGACTCCTTAATGATATATGCATCTTTGAGTTTTAACGTTGATACCTCAAATACTTTCAGGGTTATTGTCCAAACAACTATCAAATAAGCAAAAAGGCAAAGGGGAATAACTAAAAAATTATGAAGTGAAGAGTTTCAGTTCCTATGCACTGCAATTCTCTCAATGAGATGTAACCACAAAAGAAGTTTTAGGTTTATAACTTAAAAAAGGAAAAAATAGCAAAAAGGATTCCCTAAAAAATTATGAATGAATGAGTTTAATTTCCTATGCACTGCAATTCTACGCAATGAGATTTAACAATATATGAAGTTTTAGGTTTTTAACTTAAATAGTTAGAGAGTTATGTTCCAGTCTAAGTGTGACAGACAGACAGAAGTTGCCAACTATATGCTCTCCCTTTGAGGAGCGTAACAACACAGAACGTACAAATACCTGCTTACAGGAAGAAAAAATTTAACCTGAAATCTCAGATGTCAACCAAAGAAACATCAGCAGCCACGTAGGGTCATATCATATGATGACATTATCCAACCAGAAGAACCCATATTGCAGGACTCTGACGCCGACTTTGAACCTGTGGATGAAATAGTTCCAATATCAGAATATGTCCAACATGTAATAACATATATATCGAGAAAACACAAAATATTGTTTATAAAATTAAATGTTGGAGGAGTGATCTCTAATATTAGCTTCAAGACCCTATTAAATTCTCAGGAATCAGTGTTAGCTCAAATTCATGACAGTAATATTACAATCACCAATAATACAATTTTCATTGACCGTACTGGGAAGTACTTTGAATAGACCTTGAACTTTCTGAGAAATGGTTGTAAGATTTCCCACAAGCTTACTTTCATCAAGTATAAACATCACAGAAAAAAAATCCTACTGGAATCCAGATATTATAAGATAGTGAATTGACCACCCAACTAGAGATCTTTGACAACTGCAATCAAGGAACACAGGAATCCAGATATTATAAGATAGTGAATTGACCACCCAACTAGAGATCTTTGACAACTGCAATCAAGGAACACAGGAAAAAAATAAGGTTTAGGTTTTATTGGGGTTTAACCCCAGTTTTAACAGCTAAGGTCATAATTATCATGGTGGTCAGTGCACCTAACCAGTGTTCCTGGGTATCCAACCAATTTCTCCGCAAGTGACTGACTACTTTCTCACTTGCTTCAGTGGTGAGGGAAATTTATTATGATCTATAGACACATTGTCTGAGATCAATTATCACAGAGAAATTTTGCCGGCCATACAGGAAAAAGAAATACAGATACTGAAATTATCTAAAAAGAATTTTAAAACAATTTTTTTAGAGAGAAAAGAATGTATCTCCTACTGTTTTACATAAAAGCCAAAACCTTTCTTACCTCCCTTGTTAAAAATTGTCCATTATTCATTTAACAAACATTCTTGCCATTCAGGGGAGGGGTGGAATGAAATGACATAATAACATAAAGATTTTGGCTATATTTATAGTGAGTGATAAGTTAATTAACAAAAGGAAAATTACATTGTACATAATTATACTACATTCATGTAATTCAGAGGACTATTGAAAAACAAGAGGGCCATGATGGCCCTAGATTGCTCACCTGAGTATTTTGGCTGTAGGTTTGCAGTTAAGCAATATTTCATGTTTTTAATTGAAAATATGTAAGCAAAGTAAATATAAATATTTAAATATGTAAAATATCAGTCAATAAATAAAGGCTCTATGACAGAAAGTAGAAATATCTATCATAAGCTATATTGACCTTGACCCAGTGACCTAAAACCCTACCCATGGGTAGAGGTCCATGCAAGGATCCTATATACCGAATATCAAAGATATTGGTCTTTAAATGAAGGCTCTATGATGTACAGTTATAAACCTATTTTTAGCCTCGGTGACCTTTAACCATATCTAATAATTCGAAAAAGCTTGATAAAGCTTGTTTCATACCAAATCTTAGATCTCAGGGCCTTGTGGTTTCAGACAAGAAGATTTTTAAAGTTTTACTATATAAGCCTATGTAAAATCAAATGACCCCTGGGTAGGAGCCAAATTTGACCCCAGAGGTATAATTTGAACAAACCTGGTAGAGGTCCACACGACAATGCTACGTACCAAATCTTAATGCTCAGTGCCTTGTGGTTTCAAACAAGAAGATTTTTAAAGTTTTCCCTATATAAAATAAGTTGACCCCTGGGGCGGGGCCAAATTTGACCCCAGGGGCATAATTTGAACAAACTTGGTAGAGGTTCACAAGACAATGCTACATACCAAATCTTAGATCTCAGGGCCTTGTGGTTTCACACAAGAAGATTTTTAAAGTTTTACTATATAAGCCCATGTAAAATCCATTGACCCCCGGGAAGTGGCCAAATTTGACCCAAGGGGCATAATTTGTAAAAACTTGGTAAAGGTCCACACGACAATGCTACATACCAAATTTTAAGGCTCAGGGCCTTGTGGTTTCAGAAAAGAGGATTTTTAAATTTTCACTATGTTAAATAAGTTGACCCATGGGGCGAGGCCAAATTTGATCCCAGGGGCATAATTTGAACAAACTTGTTAGAAGTTCACAAGACAATACTACATACCAAACCTTAAGGCTCAGGGCCTTGTGGTTTCACACAAAAAGATTTTTAAAGTTTCACTATATAAGCCTATGTAAAATCCATTGACCCTGGGGTGGGGCCAAATTTGAACAAACTTGATAGAGGTCCACTAGACAATGCTATATACCAAATCTTAAGGCTCAGGGCCTTGTGGTTTCAGACAAGAAGATTTTCAAAGTTTTTCCTTTAAGTTGCCATAGCAACCAGAGTTCTTGATGGAATTGAATTCTTTGAACAACTTTGGTAAAGTTTGATGCAAGGAACATCCCTGGCAAGTTTCATCAAATTTGGCCCAGAGGTTTCAGAGGAGATGTGGTTTGAATGAAATTGTTGACGGACACCAGACAACGACCGGTCACAATAGCCCACCATGAGCCAAATAAATTAGCACATAGGTTAATGCTTAAATTTTTTCGACAATTGGATCTCAAGGTGAAGGTCATTCAGGGGTCAATCTGATTAAAAGTATGAAGTATATCCACTTACTATTGTGGAAGTTATGGCCAGTGTTAAAGTTTTTGGACAATTGGATCTTCAAGGTGAAGGTCATTCAGGGGTCAATGTCAAACAAATAAAGGTCAGTGGGAAGGTCTTGTCCAAAGGGGTGCTGTGTCCAAGGATGAAGTAAATCAACTCACCAATCTGATTAAAATCATATCCTAAACATTGCTATGCTATTAGGATCTGAGGACGACCAATGGAAGGTCACCTTCTCATGACCTATCCATCAGCCAGTCAGAGCAACGCTTCCACCCTCATGGAATAAATGTACAACTTGTGAAAATCTATTTATATAGATGGGATCCCAAACAATTATCTGCCATGTATAAACTGTCACTGAACTCAGTTAAATTTATTTGTCAAGATCTTCCAAATTATTGAAATTAATGTTTGTGCACAATATTATTTTTTCTAAATATCTAAGCATTTTCCATTTCCGATACAAACACTGTGATGCTAGATAAGTTTACACGCTGTTTGAACACGCCGTGTGTACATGCAAGCTATGGAGACACGTCAAAAGCTGCAGTGTCATTGGCTGGGATATAAATAACAATAGTTCAAATTCCAGGTTATCGTGAAGACAGAAATTGTTAAACTTTTCGGACAGACTGATGAATGGACTGATGGATGGACAGTTCAGAAACTATATGCCTCCCTTCAGGGGCATAACAATAACTAAATGTAGGCAAAAACAGGAGACCACTTATAGCATGTTTGTGTGGTGGGGTAACAGATTATTACCTGTCTTCAACAGCAACACCTCATGGAGATGGCGTTATTGCTTCCAATTTAAAAATTGTCTGAAGAGTACTAAATGACAGTAATAACATTGGATTTTGATGCATTTATTTAGTGTAGCCAGTAAGAAATATTCTTATTACCTGGACCATTTTCATTGCAAAATTAGACTTAAAATAGTGTTTTTGGATGGTGGCGAAAAAAATGCACTGCACTTCTGTTGTTTATTCTGTATGCTTATGGTGATCGAGGAGTTACTCTAACTGGTACATTGATAAAATTTCTGATTCCTGTGGCCAAATATTTATGACTGAATATCTAAAATTTTAGTTATTGATTTTCATTGTCTACTTTATTTTTGCCTTGTTCTTACATGCTTGACAATAATTATGTGTTTAAAAGCTGCTGTCTTTCATCATAATTTAAGTATATTTCAAGTTTTTGGTATATTTGTGTGTATTTGGGTATTTCGTGCCGCCGTTGTTTAGATATTACACCAGATCTCCGCATTTGTTTTCCCAGTTAATATCCCATGACAGTTGTCAAACTCGGTCTCAATCGAAAGGTCTACTATTATTCTACCCAGTTATCTACCTACTCTTACTAGATTCTTCGTTTTAATGCTCTAGTCGTCAAAATATTTATCAACAGAGACATTAAACTGCTCTCATATTGCAAAAAGTGATCTACTTCCGGTCTGCTCTAAAGCGCGACTATGATTGTTTGTTCGAAATTTAATCGAGTTCAGAGGAGTATCTCCACTGATATCATTTTCCGGCTGACGTAATTGGAACATACAAAGACTAAATAAGCCGCCGATTTTTGGCATCTTTTTCTTGATCAATCGTGACCTCCCTTAATGTAAAAAAGTGCCAAATTTTGTGTAGATTATAACAGGCGATGTACCGGTTTAGGCAGTATCGAAAGATAGATAGATAGAAGTTTAATTACTATAAGTTAAAGTAGACACAACTTCAACTACAACTTATTACTACCAAAAGGAGAGATCGCTGTGACTTCACACGGCCAAAACAGATGCGATGTCTGATGAGAAAAAAAACAGTAACATAAACAATGGTTGAGTACAGGACAGGAATTTCTAAACTTTCATTATGAAAGTTTCATAACTTTTTTGTTATTTTATGGAATTTCAAAATTTACATGGTTCTGAATAACCAATAATTTTCATATTTTTATATCAAAATATAATTTAAAAATGAAAAAGCGCTTTTAGTGACATCAGGGAGTAAGTCCCAGGTGACATTTAATATTTTATAAGGCCAGGAGACTGTAAAAACTATTAGAAAAATAGTGTGAGTTAAGTCTTCATAGTTCGTTTATATTAATATATAAATAAAATATATGTTAATGAATAAATTGTTAAATAAATTACCTTTTCATTGATACAAAGCTTTCATGAATTTGTGTAATATAAACAAAGTTATGACCCATAGAAAAACACTACCGATACCATGAAAATACGGCCTATCGGCATCTGCCCATCCGACTTGTGTCTTATCAGATGAAAAGATAACGTAATGTTTGCAAACATGATCTCTCCTGACTAAAATAGACAGGCGCGTGTCAGAAACATTAAAATTGTAAATGATAAAACCAAAGTAAACAAGAATTTTACTAAAGATCTTATTTAAACATTTACTGTGAACATTTTAAAACCAAGAAACTTGTTCAGTCCATATATAATTTTAATCTGGTACAGTTGGAACGGTCAGTGGCATAACATTTGCCACTGATGGATTTAAACCAGGTTCTAGGGTGCACCAACCTCACACTTGCCCCAGCAGGTTATTATAAGAACAGTCTTGGTGAATTTACTCCACCCATTAACTAAACAATGTTGCATGCAAAAACACACACACATATAAAACATAAACAGTTAATGGCATTGTAGAAGGAAAAATGGTAGATACTCAATAATCTTACTGAGACCAGAGCATTTGGAGCACAATCAGCAAGAACACGATGGCAGAAATAAAAGAGACTGGTGGAGTTTCTACATTCTTATAAAGATTTCCCTAGAGACCTTCATAAACTCCCAATTTATCTATCAAATCTTCATAAAACATAAGCTTGAGAAGTACCTTGTTTCAGTAATGATTTTAAACTGCAGTTGTATTTTTTACTTAAACCTGGGTATCGGCGATAAAACTTGCAACGCGTTTTACTTAAATTGTGGTACCGATACTCCTGTTTCAGAAGTTTTCCTATTATGCAAAGACTGCATTCACTGAAATTTTTAACATTGTTACAAGATCTAGAAAAGCGAAAAAGCTGTTAAATATAGGACGTAGCGCGTGGGACATCACCATCTAAAAATGGATAACTAATAATATAATAATAAAATCAAAATCATCTCCTTTATCGTATATTTAAGTATTAACAAAACCATTTTCAGTAGAAAGATTTACATCAAAAAAGTTGGCTTGCTTTTCTGAAGTGTATGTTTTATCAAGCAAGACTTTATTTGGATATATTTTATTGACCAAAGATGGAATATCGTTATTTTCTATATTTAACAAATTGTCAAAATACCTCGAGGTGTTGTTTAAGGCTGTAATAATGTCATCTTGATGTTCACTAGAAAGAGATAACATAAAGTCGCTTTCATAGCAGTATAAAAACAGACCAGCAACAAGGGGTGCACATTTAGTTCCCATGGGGATGCCCACTACCTGTTTATAAATAGAAGTCCCAAATGTAACATAATATTATCTAGTAAGAAAAAGAGCGAGTCGATCATGTCTTGACAAGTCCAATAAGTTTAATTATTGTAAGAACCATCTGTAAAAAGACACTCTATGTTCATTATAAGCGATACTTGTTTCATTTTCTCTTGCAAACGTTTTTCCAATTGGACTGGTGAGCTTGTCTCTCATTAAATTATGAGCAAGTGAAGTCTACAATGTAGAAAAATCATAAGTTGACAAAGAGAACCCCTGTAAATTATTTGATTTAAGCTTATCTAAAACGGCACCCAAGTTTTTTTTATAAGCCAATCTAGATTTTGCAAGAGGTTTCAAAAACTTTTCACAATACCTAATGATATGTTCATTTATGGCTGTAAGACAAGATGTAAACAGCACGGATAATTTAGTAGTTGTGCAAAAATTGGAATTAGAGATAAATTTTGCTTTATATGGTATTTTGTGCATTTTATGCCTCCAAACATTGTAGGTACTTAATCTTGTTTCAGTTCAACACTGATTCTAAATTTTTGAATTTGTAGAGTGTGTGCAGGAACAATTTCACTCTCTGATGAAGAAGTCAGGATATAAGCATTAGGACTATTTAGCTCTTTAATTTAAATATAAATATAGTGTATCCGTCATACTATACTATGATTACATGGTGCCAATACAAATCTGTTATGAAAGTCGAGATCTTGAATTCCCTTATATAAACTTCTGCATTTTATCAAGTTCTAGCTGACTGTTAATGTTTAACCGAAAACTCGGTTTTAATTAAATAAATCGACATCTTCCCGGCTTACCTCTCTCTTTGGAAGGGAAGTAACCGCTGCGTGAAGTGTGCTTTACTGGCGCTCCGTTAATGCACGTGCACATCGAAGCGGACACATTTTGAAACGACAAAAACAGTTCGAACAAAATATTTGAGCATTCATACAAGGTAATTTTACTTGCTTTTAGAAATTATTATTCCGATGCATGAGGCAGAATTATTGTTTAGTCTTCTGCTTCATTTTACTCAGCATTACGACTTTTAGCAAGCTATCTCGTTTGCTTGACACAAGTTTTCGCGAATTTTCGATTGCGCTCCTATGTAATTTCGTAAGTGATCCCGTTAGGTCAGGGTTTCCATTAAGAGGGCAAAGGTTTAATCTTTTGCTTTCACCTTTGGCATTTTTTACTTTAAATGTCAGTGAACAAAGTTTTTCATAGTCAAAGCAGGTAAGAAAAATTCTTCTGGTTGATTTTTGAGTATTTTTGGCACATTTCTGGCCTTATTTTAAGTCAGTCCTTCTCTATGGTAGCTCTCCTGGATGTTGCTCAAGATTGATCACAGCGATTAGATATTTTAAATTTTCTTTTAATCACATTCATTCCTTACAATGTATATCAATCAAGGGCAGGGCTAGTCCAAATTATTAGACTTGAAAAAAGTTATTTAACGTTTTATATTTATCATTGTGACTTTTTACAGCTTATATTATCAAGGCTTTTTTCAACGTCTAAACGGATTATATCAATAACGCGTAGCAGAAATCAGATTTATTAATGTTGAGAAATTCGGGTCAAAATATGTGGAATGCAAGGAAAACATATATCTTTATTTAATCAGCGAAGCAACAGTTTTAAAATTTCTCCTATATTTGTCAGAACGCCGATTTAAATTTTCATTATTGTTGTTTACATCAATAGTCAGCCATATTGAAATTGTACATGTTAGTGCAGTACAATTTATGCAACGGCGTTAGACGAATTTGGGGGAGACATATTGTTTTTCCCCCGGTTGTCCGTCCGTCCGTCCGTCCGTCTGTCCGTCCGTCCGTCTGTCCGTCACAAAATCGTGTCCGCTCTGTATCTTCCAAAGCCCTTGAAGGATTTTTATGAAACTTGGGTCAGATGTTCACCTCATCAAGGCGACGTGCAGAACCCACTTTGCAAGTGTGGTGTCTCAAGGGCAAGGTCACACTTGGAGGTTAAATGTCAAATGCCACAAAATTGTGTCCGCTCTGTATCTTCCAAAGCCCTTGAAGGATTTTTATGAAACTTGGGTCAGATGTTCACCTCATCAAGGCGACGTGCAGAACCCACTTTGTGGGTGTGGTGTCTCAAGGTCAAGGTCACACTTGGAGGTTTAATGTCAAATGCCACAAAATTGTGTCTGCTCTGTATCTTCAAAAGCCCTTGAAGGATTTTTATGAAACTTGGGTCAGATGTTCACCTCATCAAGGCGACATGCAGAACCCACTTTGCGGGTGTGGTGTCTCAAGGTCAAGGTCACACTTGGAGGTTAAATGTCAAATGCCACAAAATCGTGTCCGCTTTATATCTTCAATAGCCTTTGAAGGATTTTTATTAAACTTGGGTCAGATGTTCACCTCATCAAGGTGACATGCAGAACCCACTTTGTGGGTGCGGTGTCTCAAGGTCAAGGTCACACTTGGAGGTTAAATGTCAAAGTTTACAATCATCTGACTCAATACTACCTGCAGCAACTGGCTGGGGGGAGACATATGTTTTTGTTCAATCAAAAACCCATTTCTAGTTATGTTTGTGTTTATTTTATTTTGTAGTCATAATACAGATATGTTAACAATGACTATGGTAAGGACTGTGATAACTATTATTCAAAGTAATAGTAGTAAAACAATAAAAAAAAAACCGTTAAAAATTAATTTTACTAATCGACTGTAACCGTATCCGCATTCGGATATCCTTGGTGAGCATCACACGTCCATTGCGGCCTACTCGGATTAGTGGCAGTGGTGACAATTCGACGGACATATCTGCTATATTAGATGAGGAATTTAATTTTAATTTGTTTTAGCATGTTCATTTTGCATTTATCTTTCATCGGATATTTAAAGTCTTACAAATCATTACTGATTAAATGGTCTAAATGCATTAGATCTAAATCGACGTCTAATGTCGATTTGCAGG
Organism: Cyclina sinensis; assembly: GCA_012932295.1. Taxonomy (NCBI): domain Eukaryota; kingdom Metazoa; phylum Mollusca; class Bivalvia; order Venerida; family Veneridae; genus Cyclina; species Cyclina sinensis. Next base: position 1,730,123 of record JAAONU010000010.1, on the reverse strand, counting down.
GGCGTAGCCAGGGCTTTTGAAGGTGTACGCAGAATCCTAGAGGGGTCGGGGGGCATGCTCCCCCGTAATTTTTTTTTCTGTAGATCGCCTCAGAAGCGTTTTGGCGGGTTTTTGGCATAAAATAAGTCAATTTTTTTTCACCAATTTTACTCGATTTTCTGGACCAATGTGTATGCAGCTGCCTATTCTGCGTACTGGTAGCTACGCGCCTGATTTGTTTGCTATACGTTTTTGCAGTCATCTGTTAAGACCTAACGTAACATGGAAAATGAAAAATGTTTTCACGTCTACCAATAATCGTAAAATTCAGCACTCCGCTGCCATTTTGCCAAAATGTTTGACCACGTGATCATGAGAATGACCTTGATGGGTTCATCAGCGCGGACAGTTAAGAAAACAATACAATGTGCTTTTAACTCCGCAGCATTTGTTTACAAGTAGCCAAGAGAATTATGTCTCCCCCCAAAATTGGGGGAGACATATTGTTTTTCCCCCGGTTGTCCGTCCGTCCGTCCGTCTGTCTTTCCGTCACAAAATCGTGTCCGCTCTGTATCTTCCAAAGCCCTTGAAGGATTTTTATGAAACTTGGGTCAGATGTTCACCTCATCAAGGCGACGTGCAGAACCCACTTTGCGGTGGTGGTGTCTCAAGGTCAAGGTCACACTTGGAGGTTATATGTCAAATGCCACAAAATCGTGTCTGCTCTGTATCTTCCAAAGCCCTTGAAGGATTTTTATGAAACTTGGGTCAGATGTTCTTCTCATCAAGGTGACGTGCAGAACCCACTTTGCGGGTGTGGTGTCTCAAGGTCAAGGTCACACTTGGAGGTTAAATGTCAAATGCCACAAAATTGTGTCCGCTCTGTATCTTCAAAAGCCCTTGAAGGATTTTTATTAAACTTGGGTCAGATGTTCACCTCATCAAGGTGACATGCAGAACCCACTTTGTGGGTGCGGTGTCTCAAGGTCAAGGTCACACTTGGAGGTTAAATGTCAAAGTTTACAATCATCTGACTCAATACTACCTGCAGCAACTGGCTGGGGGGAGACATATGTTTTTGTTCAATCAAAAACCCATTTCTAGTTATGTTTGTGTTTATTTTATTTTGTAGTCATAATACAGATATGTTAACAATGACTATGGTAAGGACTGTGATAACTATTATTCAAAGTAATAGTAGTAAAACAATAAAAAAAAAACCGTTAAAAATTAATTTTACTAATCGACTGTAACCGTATCCGCATTCGGATATCCTTGGTGAGCATCACACGTCCATTGCGGCCTACTCGGATTAGTGGCAGTGGTGACAATTCGACGGACATATCTGCTATATTAGATGAGGAATTTAATTTTAATTTGTTTTAGCATGTTCATTTTGCATTTATCTTTCATCGGATATTTAAAGTTACAAATCATTACTGATTAAATGGTCTAAATGCATTAGATCTAAATCGACGTCTAATGTCGATTTGCAGGGGCGTAGCCAGGGCTTTTGAAGGTGTACGCAGAATCCTAGAGGGGTCAGGGGGCATGCTCCCCCGTAATTTTTTTTTCTGTAGATCGCCTCAGAAGCGTTTTGGCGGGTTTTTGGCATAAAATAAGTCAATTTTTTTTCACCAATTTTACTCGATTTTCTGGACCAATGTGTATGCAGCTGCCTATTCTGCGTACTGGTAGCTACGCGCCTGATTTGTTTGCTATACGTTTTTGCAGTCATCTGTTAAGACCTAACGTAACATGGAAAATGAAAAATGTTTTCACGTCTACCAATAATCGTAAAATTCAGCACTCCGCTGCCATTTTGCCAAAATGTTTGACCACGTGATCATGAGAATGACCTTGATGGGTTCATCAGCGCGGACAGTTAAGAAAACAATACAATGTGCTTTTAACTCCGCAGCATTTGTTTACAAGTATCCAAGAGAATTATGTCTCCCCCCAAAATTGGGGGAGACATATTGTTTTTCCCCCGGTTGTCCGTCCGTCCGTCCGTCCGTCTGTCTTTCCGTCACAAAATCGTGTCCGCTCTGTATCTTCCAAAGCCCTTGAAGGATTTTTATGAAACTTGGGTCAGATGTTCTTCTCATCAAGGTGACGTGCAGAACCCACTTTGCGGGTGTGGTGTCTCAAGGTCAAGGTCACACTTGGAGGTTAAATGTCAAATGCCACAAAATTGTGTCCGCTCTGTATCTTCAAAAGCCCTTGAAGGATTTTTATGAAGCTTGGGTCAGATGATCACCTCATCAAGGTGACGTGCAGAACCTACTTTGTGGGTGTGGTGCCTCAAGGTCAAGGTCACACTTGGAGGTTAAATGTCAAATTTTACAATCGTCTGACTCAATACTACCTGCAGCAACTGGCTGGGGGGAGACATATGTTTTTGTTCAATCAAAAACCCATTTCTAGTTATCATTGCAAGAGTGCCATAATATAGACCCAATACTTTCTGTGACACTTGTCATTTGTCAAATTTATACACGTATAGTTTCATTACTTTTACAAACAGGCGCTGCCAAGCAGTTTGTTTACGATTAAGTCTAAAAATAGATAGTCATGTTTGTTTTTTAAACAGTTCGTGCGGTTACGTCATACGAGATCTCCCGAAGCTGCTGACTGTAAGACGGAGAAACTGATATATCTCTGCAAAACAAGGAATTTTATTGTATTTATTAATATTTCAATAGTTTAAATGGTATGAAATGATATTGAACTAATTGTTTTATCAAATAATGCACAAAATTAAATTGTGAAAAGGGTATTTGCGAGGTAAAACGACGTTAAACAAATGTGTGTTATTCTGGTTAGGTTTCACAACGGGTCTGATCCAAATCTTTAATGCCGCATCATATAAATGAACAAAAATGTTAAAAAAAGCGGCTTATAAAGTTTTGGAAGCCAGAACTAGGGTCAGTGTACTCCAGCTAATTGTGGGCAAGTCAAGATATTATGTAATCTTTTGTATGGGTCAATATCGTGCCTCCGCGTACAACATAGAAAGTACCTTTTCTATGGTGAAAGTTCCGACCAAATTTTGTTCGCTGACTTAAAAACTAGAGAGATAGCTTTAGTCTTAAAAGTAAGAGTTTGTACTTCTGCTGGTGAAAGTCCCTTTCAAAATGGACTGAGTGAAAGAAAGCATGCCATTACAGATGTGATGATGCTTAAACTAGAGGCAGATCATCCTGGCACTAATGTCCAAAGGGTTCTCTCTTGTGCAAATATGGCTAAAACCTCCCTTCAGATGTGGAACAGTTTCAGCTAACATGAGTTGGTGTTTCGAAAAATCCTAACATACCGAATATTTTCAAAGATAATCCACCTGCTTTTTGATGGTTGGTTGGTGGTATTGGGGTTTAACACCAGTTTAACAGCTAAGGTCATATCTGTGTGGTCAGTCCATCTAACCACTGTTCCTGGGTGTCCAACCAGTTTATTAACCAATTTCTCTGCAAGTGACTGACTACTTCTTCACTTGCTTCAGAGGTGAGGGACAAATTACCTATAGATCAATTATCACAGAGAAATTTTGCCGGCCCTGATGAGGATTGAACCGGGATCATCAAGATTGACAATCCAATGCTCTACCGATTGAACTAGCCTGGTCGGCCACCTGCTTTTGAAGGATTAAGATCAAGTGAAGTATTTGTAAATGCTTTGAACCTTCATTGAAACAGAATGCAGTTACAGAATAAAGTGAGCATTGCAATAAAAAAATTAGAGCTTCCAAGCAGAAATTTGAGAATGGAGATTTAGTGTTCTACAAATGGGAAGGAAAGGACAGGTGGCTTGGGCCTGGAAAATTAGTATTTCAAGGTAGAAAGGTAGTCTTTGTAAGGCATGGAGGAGTGTTTTTGTTCTTGTGTCATCAGATAGGCTAATTAGAATTGAACACATTAGTTTGGAAGAGGATGTTAACACATTTCTGAACAAAGAAGAAAAACATATAGAGTTTCAGAAATTCTCTAGTCAGGAAAATGGTACGAATGAAATGACAAATGAAATTGTGAAGTTTAGAACGGAATAATTTAAAAAAAAAAGAAAAGAAGTACTGTTGATTTTGACAGTGAAACTTCCAGGATATTATAATGATTGATTAATAATTCTGATATACATTGTATATTGGCAATGTTTATTTTTCTTTTTTAAGTTTAATTATTTTATGTTTTCATTTAAAAGTTGTAAATGTTTTCTTATATTTTTTAAGAATATTTTTTTCATTATTTCTTTTCATGTCTGCACATGTAATAAAAAATTATTATTATTTATGTAATTAAAGCAAAACAATAGAGGAAAGCATAAATTAATGTTAATTTGATTTTATATAGTATCAAGGGGGAATACTCTGCTAACCTTGTGTTAATTTAATATTACATTGTATCAAGGGAGAATACTCTGTCAACCTTATTCATATTAAGGTCAGACAGTTGTAAATCAAATCAGGAAGTGTCTCCGTGGGCTAATCAGAGAATGGCTGACAATAAATAATCTGACTTTTTAGCTCACCTGAGCACTGCTCTGGGTGAGCTTTTGGGATCGTTGATTGTCCGGCGTCTGTCGGCGTGCTTCATGCGTTGTCAACAATTTAACTTGAACAACTCCTCCTCCTAAACTTCTTAGCCAACATTGACAAAACATGCCTGGGATATTCTTTGCATTAAGCTCTACCAAAGTTGTTCAAAGAATTCAATTCCATCAAGAACTCTGGTTGCTATGGCAATTTAAAGGAAAAAGTTTGAAAATCTTCTTGTCTGAAACCACAAGGCCCTGAGGGTTAAGATTTGGTATGTAGCATTGTCTAGTAGACCTCTACCAAGTTTGTTCAAATTTTGTGCCTGGGGTCAAATTTGGCCCTGCCCCGGGGGTCAATTGATTTAACATAGGCTTATATAGAGAAAACTTTGAAAAATCTTCTTGTCTGAAACCACAAGGCCCTGAGCCTTAAGATTTGGTATGTAGCATTGTCTAGTGGACCTCTACCAATTTGTTCCAATTATGCCCCTGGGGTCAAATTTGCCCCAATTCGAGGGTCAATTGATTTTGCATAGGGAAAACTTTGAACATCTTCTTGTCTGAAACCACATGGGCCTGAGCCTTAAGATTTGGTATGTAGCATTGTCTAGTGGACCTCTACCAAGTTTGTTCCAATTATGCCCCTGGGGTCGAATTTGCCCCACCTCGAGGGTCAATTGATTTTGCATAGGGAAAACTTTGAACATCTTCTTGTCTGAAACCACATGGGCCTGAGCCTTAAGATTTGGTATGTAGCATTGTCTAGTGAACCTCTACCAAGTTTGTTCAAATTATACATACATGTGATATCCCGACGGGATTTTAAAAAATCCCGATATTGAGACCCTTATCCCGATTCCCAATATCAGCTTATGAAATCCCGATATTTGTCTCTCACAAAAAAAACAAACAAACAAAAAAAAACAAAAAAAAAAACAATCATCGGTAAAATTCACACATCTCTGACCATATCTCGCACCTTCAGTAAAGTCAAAGTGTGCCGATTATCTCGGACGTAAGTGTCCAACTGTGCCGAATGAAAGGATTAACGATAAAGTGACACTTTATGATATTGTTAATTGGATAATTGATTGTTTGTATGGGTAATAATTATTGGAATCACAAGTTAAGCGTGTCTTTGAATAGCCAACTGACTGCAATTAGCGGATTTGTTTCATATGCGGCGGTATTTTGTGATGTCCAAAAGATGTTTATATCCGGATAATAGGACACTGTCGGAGAAAAAGTATTGGTCTTTTGATCTACTTTAATTATTTTAGCACGTTTTGTGTAATTATTTAACGATGGAGAATAAAATGATTTGTCAAGCCCTTTCCTGGCATATTGGTGAAAAATGCCTAAACGTGAACTATCCCCTTCTGCTAGGGTATCAGACCCTAAGACAAAAACTTCTAAACTTAAAACAAAATACAATTCTGATTGGGAGAAAGAATGAAAATGGTTGAAGAACGGAAAGGGGCCTGAATTTGAATTTTGTAAATGGTGCAATTTAGATTTCAACTGTATAAAGATAAGTGATGTGATGACATTGATAAAGGAATGTGATTGTTCTAGAAAGAACTGATGTGACATTGAAATTGACATGTAATAGTTCTGTCATTGTTATTATAAAATGGTCTTCATGTAAAAGGTTTCTGCCAAATTTGCTTAACGCGCATTGAAATTTAAGTCGATATAAAAATCCAGTTTTGAGCCCCAAAATCTGGCTGAAAATCCAGTTTTGGCCCATTTCAGTTGTCACATGTATGATTATACCCCAGGGTTCAATTGTGGCCCCTCCCTGGGGTCATTGGTTTTACATAGGCTTATATAGTGAAATCTTTGAAAATATTCTTGTAGAAGGATAGGTAACATTTTCCAAATAATCTGGAAATTTGTCTGAAAGGTTGTTATTATGATTTCTAGCTCAAGTTCGAATATGGGTCATCTGGGTTCAAAAACTTGGTCACAGAGCCCAAAAATAGAAAAACCTTGTTAACACTCTAGAGGTAACATTTTCAGTCAAAACATCCCAGAAATTTCTCAGAAAGGTTGTTTTAATGATTTCTAGTTCAAGTTCGAATATGGGTCATCTTGTGTCAAAAACTAGGTCACAGAGTCAAAAAATAGAAAAAAAAACTTAACACTCTAGAGGCTACTTATCAGTCCAAATATTCTGGAAATTTGTCAGAAAGATTGTTTCAATGATTTCTAGCTCAGTTTTGAATATGGGTTATCTTGGGTCAAAAACTAGGTCACAGGGCCAGAAAGTAGAAAAACCTTGTTAATGCTCTAGAGTTTACATTTTAAGTCCAAATATCCTTGAAATATGTCAGAAAGGTTGCTTCTATGATTTCTAGCTAAAGTTTGAATATGGGTCATCTGGGATCAAAAACTAGGTCACAGAGCCCAAACATGTAAAAACCATTTTAACACTCCAGAGGTTACATTTTCAGTCCAAATGTCCTGGAAATTTGTCAGACAGGTTGTTTTGATGATTTCTAGCTCAAGTTCGAATATGGGTCATCTTTGGTCAAAAACTAAGTCACAGAGCCAAAAGATGGTAAAACCTTGTTAAAACTCTAGAGGTAAGATTTTAATTCCAAATAACCTGGAAATTTGTCAGGCAGGTTGCTTCTATGATTACTAGCTCAAGTTTGAATATCTGGGATCAAAAACTAGGTCACAGAGCCCAAATATTGAAAAAACTTTGTAAACACTCTAGATAGAGGCTACATTTTCAGTCCAAATGTCCTGGAAATCTGTCAGAAAGGTTGTTTTGATGATTTGTAGCTCAAGTTTGAATATGGGTCATCTGGGTTCAAAAACTATGTCACAGAGCCCAGATATCGAAATACCTTGTTTACACACTAGAAGCTATATTTTCAGTCCAAATAACCTGGAAATTTGTCAGAAAGATTGTTTCAATAATTTCTAGGTCAAGTTCTAATATGGGTCATCAGGGTCATCATCAATTAACCAGGTCCATAGCAACTTTGTTAAAAGCAGTCATATTCAGGTGAGCGATACAAGGCCATTATGGCCCTCTTGTTTCTGTGTTTTGGGGTTTTTGTTGGACTGTTTGAGTATCAAATAGATGTTTTCTGGCATTTGTAGTATGTTCACAACACTCTTGTTCTTTTTCCAAAGTGAGGCATATAGTAACTGAATTGTCTGTCTGTCAGTCCGTCCGTCCCCATTTTGTCAGGAGCATAACTCCAAAAGTATACAAAGCATTGACTTCAAACTTGTTATAGAGCTTGTTGGCGATTGGGTGAAATGCAGTGCTCAATAACCATTACTCTACCATGAATGTGAGGGGTGGTATACTGGAATGGCTTTGTCGGGTCCGTCAGTTTGTCGGTCTGTCCGTCCGTCCGTCTCCACCTTGTCCACTCAATAAATCATATACTAATGGAAAGATTTTCTTCAAACTTGGCTTTGATGTTTACCTCAACATGAGAATGTGCAGAACCCATGTTGCCTTTGTGTCAGGTCTAGGTCAAGGTCACTCTGTCAGATAATTTTCGTTTCAGCTCTCTAGGGCCATCATTAAAAAAATGTTGGTTTGAGGTGTCCGACCGACTTACCGAAATTATGCCCGACCCGATCTTTTTTATCGCTACTGCTGCCGATTTTTTTTTATTTGGTCCCATTTCTTTTCTTTCGACCAATTTCGCGTTTAGTCCTTTCCGCTTTTTATAATACATGTGGGAATTCTCGGCTTTTTTCATTAAGCATACAAAATCAAAATGGCAGCCTCCATTACGGAAGATGTCACATTTTCTGTTAGTGTAAATATTATAAGCACAGGTGAAGAAAAGGTGACTTCGGTCGTTAAAAATGCCATACGGAAATTCAGGAAAACAGACACATGGTTTGATGTATTTGACATTACGACAGAGGGGATTGATATTGATGAAAATGTTGTAGAAAACCTCGAAAAAAATGCCAAAGTCATTGTATCGTCGAAACCAAGTGATTGTCAGGTTTTTAACGCAGACCCATATGACATGATAAAGATAATAACAGACATTGACAGTTCCTTAAAATATGTTACAATAAATGTGAAGAATGATGTCCCTGTAGAAGCTGGCCCAGGTGAACCTATGTTGTGTGAACCTGCAAATGCATTTGACGTTCTGATGTCAGGTTCACACAAAAGAAAGAAGCCACCGCTGTTGCAGTTTGATAAACCACGGTTCACTGGTATTTTTTATTTTATAAATTTGTTAGTGCTCACATCTGACAGTGCATTTATACTGAAACATCTTTTAGTTCGACAAGTTTGGTTGATTTGTTTTAACATCAAAAGCCTGGTCATCTGAGGGTCATAGGCACATAATGCAATTGATGGTGCATGTACAGCTTTGTTCATTAGAGCCTTGTAAAATATATTTTATGTTTCGAAACATACTTTTTCAAGTCTATAATTTCTCCACTTTGAAACCCTTAAGCTGGAATCTGTGCCAAAAGTCAGAAATATAAATGTCTGAAATGTATAGAATTTATAAAATCCAAAAATACCCTTGATTTAGTATGTTAAGTATGTCTGAAACCATTTTTGCCAGTTTATTTAATATTTATAATGGAAATTGTTTGTATCACAACCTCAGTATCAGATGTTTCAAATATTTTGTAAACATTTCAGCCAAGGATAAGCTTTATAATGACTTTGTGGAGAATGAAGATGTCCGTTACCCAGCATCACTAGCAGCAGGTGAAATGACTCGACAAATGGACACACTCTGGTACCTTGATGGCAGCCATGACAAAATTAATGCCAGAATTACTGATTCAAGCAAGAAAATCCCTGCCAGGTACACAGTCCATAGTACTTGACTTTTAATAGTATGGTATGCAGTACAGTTTATCTCCCCAATATTTAAAAAAAATATTTCCAAAAGATTTTATCATTTCTTTGAAAAGTTGTTGCCACTGGGGTTCCGATATTGTAGTGCTCTGGCAGTATTAAATTTAATACAAACTTCAATTAAAATATTATAAACAGCATTGAATCAACAGCATTTTATATCAAACAAGTATTTAATGTGGTTTAACCTGAGAAAAGTTTAATAGTTTAATGTGTTTTAAAACTTAAATGTGTTTCAGATTTGCCAAGTACACTGGCTACAACGAGTTTAAGAGGAAACGTAAGGCTGCTCCTCAGATAACGTCTGCGCAGCTGAATCGACATGCGGATATATTATTCAGACTGAGCACATCAAGCACTGCAAGGGCCTGGGGAGATTTTGCACAGCAGTGACAAGGCTTAGCCATATCTATGCAGACATATGCAGCATATCTAGAAAACAGTAATGATAAGCAAAAGTTCAGGCAATCTCTGTCTCACCCTGTCTGGCAGTATGGGGATTATGGCACTGTATTGTATCATCCCAAATGTCATGGACCAGTAAAACCATGTTATGGAAAATTAGACCAAGTAATTGGTGAATGTGATGAATATACCCCAGTATTTTTTGATGAACATTTACACACCACTAAAAGCTTCAAAGACAGGTTTCAAAGAAGAAGGTTTCTTGATGGTATAGCTTTGACTTACAGTGTTGATGTGCTTTCATAATTATGATCCTGGTGCTGGTTTGGGAAAAGTTGTGTTCCTATGGCGTGTTCCTGGGGATCGATCCCCAACAGAAATGATGTCTTCAGCAGCAAAGGTTCACCAGACCTTAGAAGACAAACTGCCACAATACCAGACTTGAGAAAGGTAAGAGAATTTACCCGAACATATCAAGGCATGGCAAACATTTCACCACATATATTGGCTGCCATTTACTCAGACCTGACATTAGATCTATGCAACATCAGCACAGAATCCTGCACTTGATGCACGATTAAGGTGTGCCATTTCATCTGATGACCCTGATATAGCCATTGATCTACGTACATGTAACAAAGGTAGACCCAGTGAAACATTTGATGTATTTTTTGAGGAAATTCAGAAAGAAGTAGACTCAATGACAGCGACTGATGAGTGCCGCCATGGTGACATTCAGCATTTTAGTAAATTCATCTCAGTTAGAGATCTCATTGAACAAACTTCGAAAAAGTACCCAGAAGGAACTCCCGTTCCCAGTGAAAGCACTGTGCTATTTGCTTTTGTTCCCAAAAACTCGTATCGTAACACATCAAAACTGTACAAGGGTCGTATTCAGCTGCAGCATAAGGTACAAAGCCGGCAGTTAAGATCGGAGCATATTGACGAACATTACTGTGCAGCAATCTTTAAATACATGAAGCAGTATGCAGTTAAATATAGAGACCAGACAAACATGGTTTGTATGGATGATAAATCAAAAGTCGATTTTGGTGAGCCAGGCATGGCAATTGCTAGTGGGGTCAGAGGTAAGAAGTCAATTGTTCCTGTAGGATGTACACTTGCTGCATTAGACCATGACCTTGGCTCAAAAGGATCACTGACACCATCTGTATGTCTACACATAGATATTCCTGAAAATACATCCGACAGTTTTTATCATGGTCAAGTACATGTTACACTGAAAGACTCTGTCTTCCAACCATCTACACCTTTTCGCCATGCTACAGAGTTGCAGCAGATCTTGAAACCAGAAATGGACAATGAACCAGATCCATATTTACTTCTGTTTACAGATGGTGGTCCTGACCACCGGGTAACATATGGTGCAGTTAAATGTTCTGTAATTATTCTTTTCAAACAATTGAACTTAGACATTTTGATTGCTGCCAGAACAGCACCAGGGCATAGCTGGCTAAACCCAGCAGAACGTATCATGAGTCTTTTAAATATTGCTTTTCAGAATGTTGCTCTGCATAGGGCAGAGATGAATAGCATGTTTGAACAGATGCTAAGAGAATGTTCCACTATGAATGAAATCAGGAAGAAAGCAGAAAAAGAAGATGACTTGGAACCAGCCTGGTTGAAGGCTGTGGAGCCTATGATTATCAAGCTGAAGGAGCGCATTGAAAGGATGCAGCTGAAAGGGAAAACATTCACAAGTGGTGCACTAGCAACAAAACAACAGGTGGTCCACTATGAATCCAAGGTGTTGCACCTAATTGATTCTGAGATTACTGTCGGACAGTACACCAAGAATCACCTGAAGAACAAGGAGATCTACAACGACTACATAGAGAGACACTGTCGGGAGCGGAACTATATCTTCCAGGTATTAAATGCACTTGAAATTATTTTGAGGTATTTTTAAACAAATTAATAGATTATCTACAGGGCCAGTTCAATGGCACAAAATTTTATCTGTACTATTAAAAAAGATAGATTTGTTTCAGTGAAAAAAAAAATAGAATCAGGCTTTCTGTTTAGAAATGAATAATGTTTGACATGAATATTATTTTGAGTATTCTTTAATATGTGGCTCAATTTCTGCTCCTCATTGAATATTAGAATAAAAGTCTTTTATATGAATATTAGAATAAAAAGTCTTTTATATGAATATTTGCAGTTATTAAAATAGAATAATGTTTTTTTCTCAGCAAGTTTATACAGGTTTGTAAGTATTCTGTGTAGTGCTTAATCTCTTTACCTAGACCTAGAGACCTTTTGCTTTAATATATATTTTCAGTTTTCTGTTTGATAACCCTCTCAGTGACAAAGTCATTACTGAACATTCTTGTATACACTCTAGCTCCAGCTTGGATATAAATGGCCACTATTTGAATGAATTTCTGCCCCCCAAAAAATAGAAAAAGGATAGAATTTACTTTTTGTAAGATAATAATTCAAAGAACACATTGTATTGGCTAAATGTTGAAAGGGTTAAAACCATTTGTAGTTTAATATTTTAACAAAACTAATATACATGTACTTAGCCGGTATTTGGTGTTGGTATTTTGTCATGCTTTTCCACTCTAGTGCACATTTCGAAATTTCAGAACCTTTGGTGATGTGGCGTTGTAACTAAATTAATATCAGTATATTTTGTATATAGTATACTCTGTGCTAAGTATAGTATCAGTTTAATAATATTCTTTGTATTGAAGATAAATTCAAGGGCTATGAAATTTTTTGAAAAATCCGGAAATATTAAATGGTTTATATTCATAATATATGTATTTACTCTACAAAATCTAAAGTTATTATTAAAAGATATAAATGTACAATATATTTTCGTCAAGTTTTAAATGTAAGTTTTCAACAATGATTGTGTATATTTAAGGTGAGGAAGTGCAATGTGGAGACATGCTGTGCACCAGTCCGAAATCCTTCTGGAGTTGTGCCCCCATTCCTACCAGACCCAGAGTTAAACCCCGAGGACGAAGGTCACTACAAGTCATTCATGGATCAACTTGGGACAGAAACAACAGAGTGTGCCATGCCCTCTGCCCAGACAGCATCGGCTGCAAAAGTAGCAGAGGAGCAGCAGGTGTGTTATCTTAATAGTAGCTGATAAATGTAGTTATGTTTTTAAGTATGGCAAAAACCATGTCTGCTGTTTTACTTAATGTGTTCCTGGTTTCAAATGTCAGAGTACTTTTGCAGTAGCAGTTAATGTTATATCTTGCCTAATGTGGATGATTTATCACAATATTCAATGTTCTGTATAATCATATTTTTAGGGTTGCCCGAACCGTTTTCTTGTTGCTCAGAATGTGCGGATGACAGTGAAATGCTACGAATGTGATAAGCCTCGGTGCATATATAGCAAGAAGACACTGACGGTTTGAGAAGAGAGAGGTCTGCGTCGCTTGCTGGACAGGTACCAGTACACGTGTGGATCAATCATAACCCCAGATGGTATATATATTTCAAACCTTCTCATGGGCTGCAGAGTATACTAAATATGCATGATATATTAGGAAAGCCCAGTATCTATCATGAGTTAATTTCCGAGGGCCACTTTCATTCCAGATGCAAGTAGTTTACACTGGACAAACAATTAGTACTTTTATATTATGAACAGTGGTATAGTGGTAAGCTATCTACCTCTTGTCCTGGGTTGAAAGCCCAGTGGGGAGATGGAACAAAGTACTGTACTGGTTTATACTCAGAAAGTGGACTCCTGAATGATATAGGCAGTAAATAGATACAATTGTACATTTATTTTGTATAGAAATTAATAAATTAGTTAAATATCACATATCTCATGGAAATCACAGCTGAATCTTTTCTAATAATCACAAGTTTGCTTTTTCTGACACAGAAAATAACTAATCTACATTTATATTGCAATAGTATTAATGAAAATTTAAATGTAAAAAATGCATTGTAATATTTCAAGAGACTGTCTGCAAGGTGTGGTGTTTGTATGCCTGCAGTTATGCTTCCAGTCACCAGTGAAGGTTCCTTATTACTCTTCAGTGCATGTTGCAGGCCTAAAGGATCTCTGCTGCTACTGCGGGGAACCTGGGGCAGACCGGGATGTTGATGCTCTACAGACCCACAGTGTTTTACTGCCAATCTGCAAACCCTGCAAGGACTCTGGGAGACCCATTATTAAAAGACTTCCTAGAAAGAATTAAAGTGTACACATGTATCTGAAAATTAATAAAATGGTTCTGTCGTTGAATTCTCAGTGCTGTTATCTAAAATATGCATGTCCCTTACATCAGACTGAGGGTCATATAGATTTGCCTTTGTCGTCTGTAAAAAAAAAAAAAAAAAAAAAAATTCCCTACCTACCTACCCACCCCAAAAATTGTGGGTAGGAGCACCGCAAACCAACATTTTTTTAATGATGGCCTAAATCCTATACCACTTGAAGGATTTTCTTCAAACTTGACTCAAATGTTCATCTCATGATAGCGATGTGCAGAACCTATGTTGACCTTGTACCAGCTCAAGGTCAAAGTCACACTTGAAGGTCAAATTTTTAACAATGAATTATAGGACAAGGATTTTCTTCTAACTGCAATATGCAGAACCCATGTTTCCCTTGTATTAGGTCAAGGTCAAGGTCACATTGGAAGGTCAGACAATTTTCATGTCCACTCTGTAAATTTTATACCGTTTGAAGGATTTTCTTCAAACTTAGCTCAAATGTTCACCTCATGATAGCAATGTGCAGAACCCATGTTGACCTTGTACTAGCTCAAGGTCACACGTGAAGGTCAGATTTTTAACAATGAATTATTAGACAAGGATTTTCTTCTAACTTAGCTCAAATGTTCACCTCAACAAGGCAGTGTGCATAACCCATATTGCCCTTGTGTCAGCTCAAGGTCAAGGGCACACTGGAAGGTTAAATACAGTACAGCTTAGGAGGATTGTCCAAATTTCGCAAAGTTTGGAGGAACTGAAAATAGCGTGACTTCGAGTAAAAGATGGTTTTCTCCAGTGAAATGAAGTGACTTCGAGGCATAGTGGAGTAAAATATCTTCCGAGTGACTTCGTGTTTCTGCAAGTCAAATTTGGAGTGACCTCGCGCAGACACGTAACTACATACAGTATTTTATGAACAAATGAAAACATTTCAGAAACGTACATTTGTTAGCATCATTTCTCCCTTGAATTATCCAAAACAATTGCAGATTAGTACATTCTTAAAAATAATTACATGTTTAACATGGTAATTGTCGGGGTTATTTTAAGTGAACTGCTTCAGCTGTCAAAGAAATTACATTACTCAACAGCGGCTTTCAACTTTTTATGAAGGGCGCCATGTCTTCATATAAACTCAAAAACACAGAAGCTAACACCTGTGTGAATAACATTCCTAAAAAAAACTAAAATACCTCTTCAAACCAGTGAAATTTACAGATCTTGTATACATGTATATTTTTTCGATGCAAAACAAAGAAAACCTGTCAATCACACTTCCCTTGACCTATGATCTTTACACGTAATATAACACCATCTTTTTATTGGTTGTTATTCTAAGAGATAACCTTTGACATCAAGCCTGAGTAATTTTCCATTCCCATTTTACCGCCTTTTCCACATCACATGACCTAAAGCTGCATGCTTTTCTTAAAATAGCGATGTCTACACTCTTGACTTTCAGTTCTCATTTTCGGAAAATCTTTAAATAGTAACACCTTGAAAAAAAGCTTGTTAGTGTTTATGGAGTAGGAACATTTTGATTTTTCCAAAAAGCAGAGGTGTAGAGACGTGTATTTATGTAGATTAGGAACAAGTGTAGATCATCTAAGATGTCGTATCTGTGTGGGAAAGAGCTAAAAGGTCACATAAAGAAATATGATCTTAGAACAATATGCAGGGTCATTATGAAGTTTTACCTTCGTCTTTCGGAAACAAATTGATTTTCAATGGAAATAAGAAAAAATATTAAAGATCTTTAAACAATCTTCTTCTGTCTGTGAAAAAAAAAATCTTTAAAACTCATGATTTTTAATTTCAACAATGGTGAATTATTGGTTTCATCTTTTCTAAATTTTCATAGGTTAAATGTCCAATTTTCGACAGCAATGTTTCATTTCTCTTACCAGTTAAATTTCGCGGGGTGCCTCCATATTACTCCTGTGAAGTGCCGCAATTTTACTCCTTACTCGGAGTGGCTTCAGTCACTCTTTTTCACGCGAAGTCACTCTTTTTTAAATGCAGATTACTCCTGCAAAGTGTGGAGTGAATTCCTCCAAATTTCGCGTTTTTTGGACAATCCTCCTGAGCTGTACTGTATATGAAAATTTAAAAAAGACAATGTGTCTTGTTTGCTCTGTAAATTCTTTACCCCTTGAAGGATTTTGTTCTTACTTGGCTCAAATATTCAACTCAACAACTCAATATGCTGAACCTATGTTGTCTTGTGTCAGGTCAAGGTTGAGGTCACATTGGAAGGTCAAACAATTTTCATGTCCACTCTGTAAATTTTATACCCTTTGAAGGATTTTCTTCAAACTTGGCTTAAATGTTCACCTCATGACAGTGATGAGCACAACCCATGTTGACCTTGCACTAGCTCAAGGTCAAGGTCACACTGAAAGATCAAATATTTGACAATGGATTATAAGACAAGGATTTTCTTCTAACTTTGACCAAATGTTCATCTTGACAAGGCAATGTGCATAACCCATATTGCCCTTATGTCAGCTCAAAGTCGAGTGGAAAGTCAGACAATTTTTTTGTCCGCTCTTTAAATCCTGAACCTCTTGAATAATTTTAATCAAACTTAGCTCAAATTTTTCCCTGATGAAGAGGATATGCAGAAATGGTGTTGAACTTGTGATGCCCTTGTACTAGCTCATGGTCAAGGTCACACTTGAAAGTCAAATATAAGACAATCAAATTAAGATGAGGACTTTTTTTTTTCTTAGCCGAATACATAATATTCTTTATTGTAGCTAAATAATTTCTTTGTTTTTGTAAATTTGCAAAATCAAGGTTATTCCTGATTTAATCATTCAAAATTTAGTCATTACTTTTACCTGTGAAGTGTTGCCTTTTTTGTCCATCAAACACAACTATTTTATGTCACAAAATTTATTCCCTTTTACATATATTCAAATATTCAAGTCACCTTCTATCAATGACATTGGTGGGGGTATGAATCGCATTCAGCGATAGTTCTAGTTATGTTTGATTCTTAGAGAGTCTTTTACTAAATTAAAGTCATTATGTTTCTATATTTTTGAGGTGTCATATACATGTACATTTTATTCTTGTGAAATTTTAATTCTTAAAAAAAAGCTGATATAAGTTTTCACTATTGAGCAAGATGATGTAAAAGTAAGCTGATTACAAAGTATCATGTCTTACTCAATATATTTTCCTACAAAAGAATTACGTTTGTTAAAACTTGCTTATAAAAACTGAAATTATTTGCTTTATCATTTTTGTTTTAAAACATGCGCAAGATAATCATAATACTAATGTAAACCTGTTAACTTGAATATATCATACTTCTTTTCTTAATTCTTTAAAATTTTGCTTGATTATTTTTCATTGCATGCAATCAAAATTTTATATAAATAAAGACAATGAGCATTATTTGCCTAAAATCCCGTTGTTCATAAGAAATAGTAATATTCTAAATTTCCAAATAGGCCTCCCAGTTTGTAGGAATGTAGAAGAACATTAAATAATACTTGACTTGACCCTCGAATGACTTCCACTTTGAAGATCCAGTTGTCCAAAACTTTAACATTGGCCATAACTTCTTTATTAGTTAGTGGATTTACTTCATACTTGGACACAACACTCCTTTGGACAACACCTTCCCACTGACCTATATTTATTTGACCACTGAATGACCTTCACCTTGAAGATCCAGTTGTCCAAACACATTAACATTGGCCATAACTTTCTTATTAGTAAGCTACCAGTGACCAGTGCCATGTTTGGGGGCATTCATGTCTGTGACACATTTCTTGTTTTATTTGAAGATACCTTTAAGTAGTTATGTGCCTGTTGAAAGGGACAGCAATTTTATGGCAAATTACATGAGTCACATTTTTGCAACTTTCACAGTGCACCTCTTTGAGGGGAGATTACTCTCTTAGAAGATACATGAGTTGTTATTTTCTTTTTTAATCTGAATAGAAGAGGCAGAACACTCTAAATTCATATAAATTAATGCAGAATCAGCTGGCACCAGCTATGTTTGCCTTTCTGTGAGATGTCATTGATTTAACATTGTGGTCTATGGGAGAACCATTTACATTTCTCCAACCTGTAAGGGGGCAGGGGACATATTGGAACTTTGGCCTTATGAAATTTCTTAATAAAACGGACTTGGTGTTTTTAGTTGTTCGGGTCCTCAGACCCGGACAACTAGATCCGGCATTTCCAGATCTAACAAGGTTTTGGAAAACCGAAGAACTGCTGAAGTAGTTCGAAATTTAACAGCTTAGATGTTTAAAATGGTTTGATTTTTTTTGAAAATATCAATGATACAATTTCTTTGTCAAAGTTTTAAGTGAATGGCATCCGATTTTAACAGTTTAATTGTCGTTATAATCAGTTTGACGAGAAAAAACTTTGGTTGTCATGGTTTATTACGCGTACCAGCGCGTAGGAATGGCCTAACAATATAGTCCAACAACTTCCATATAACCATCACTTAAACCATCAAACGAAAAAAATATCTACGTTAAAGACAGAAAAATCAATCCAGTGAAAAAATGTTTAAAATAGAAATTATTCCTTGAAAAAGGACACAAAACTCTAAGAGTATATCCATTTTTATTTATCACAGGATCGGAATTTACGCAACACCGTCATGATCGCATCCATCTGGGACACCGCCATTTTGTCGTCGAAGTTGAGCAAAGATACTTGTGCAACAGCGATTATTACGTATTATTGTAAGTATAGAGACATAAAAACAACAAAAATTAATTTGACTTAGTCTAGTGTTTTGTTTAATTTAATACTGTCTCAATGACAAATACTTTTAAAGAGCGTATTTTGATCACTATTTTAACACAGATCGAGACATGATCATTTTCACTTTCAGTTTTGACAAATATCATTTGTCATCTTTTCCATTGAAACTTGTAATTGAAAATATAATGTAAATTCAAGTTAATCATTGAGATCGTTTCACTATTTACCTACACAAAAACCGTTTTGTTCAAGTTATTTTCAATACATAGAAGTTCGTAATCTTGTTGAAATGAGGCCCTTGAAATGAAGTCAGTCCGAAATACAGTAAATTACAGTTTCAGACAGTAGTGTTGGACACTAGCATATATTTCAAGCATTTTATATACAGTGGAAAACAAGCTAAAGCATACAGGGGTAGCCAGCCACACATTCGACTTGATTTGACCAGGTAGAAATATTAATGATAGGGTATGATGCATGAATATGTGTATTGTTGAAGTCTAAATTAACTAATACATGAAGATATTGGTATTCAGAGTGGTCAGGATGATGTACTCATAATGTTTTCATTATTGAAAGGTATTGAAATGCAATCGGGTTTTGTTTTGGGGTTCAACACCGATTTCAACAGATAGGTTATATCTCGACGGTCAGTCCACCTAACCGGTTTTCCTGGATAACTAACCAGTAATTGCCAATTTCTCCACAAGTGACTGACTACTGTTCCCACATGATCTACTCTGAATAAGCAGTGAGAGACAAATGAACATTAGACTCAATGTCTGAGATCAATTGTCACGGAGAAATTTTGCCCTGCCCAGGGGTCGAACCAACGACTGATGGATTACTAATTCAGTGCTCTACCTATTGAGCTAAGCGGGCAGGCTCAATCGCTTTCAATGTGAAGTAGGAGCTTGAAATTAGAAACTAATGGAAGTAGGTTATGTCACTGGCTTTGCCTGTAAAATTTCAGTAGGACTTTGTATGAACTGGATACTGAAAAAAGTGAAGCGTTGACAGGTATCTATTCTAGCACTATCTGTTTAAGGTGTGAAATAGCAGAAGAACAATAAGCGTGTAGTGTCATGATTCTATGTTGTGTCTTTGAAGATCAGGAAACTTGTCTGTTTCACAGAATTTGCCTCAGCCAATGTTTAAAAAGTAGGGCTTGGGAGCAGTTTCTTTCTTGCAAATGATGTTTTAAGGGAAGTGTTTCATCTGAAATTTTTGTTTTTGTCAAAGATCGTCTTTGCTTCTTAAAGAATAACTGTACTTCTCTTTTCAGATTGTTGTATTGTCAGTGAAGTGCTAAAGTTTGAGTGGTTGTCAGTCACTGGATTTCAGTGTGAAACTGGTATCTGTTGCGTTAAGGTAATATTGAAATTTTCAGTGTGCTTGAAATTAGCATTTAATGTGATTTTTAGAGAAGACTTGTTTATGCATTGACAAAAAAGCTGCAGCAGCTTGTTTTCAATGCCATATTTTTGTCAGAATGAACTAAAAAGAACAGGGGAGGTAATCTGGATTGTGAAAGTGACAATATTTTGTTCCTCACAGTCTCTGGTATTTTAATGGTATAGTTTTTTACTGCATAGTTAAACTTGAACAGAATATTGCTGCTTGTAACGTTTTTGATACAGAATGTATAATTTTTCATGAAAACTCAAAATTTTGTATCCTGTTTACAGAAGCTTTGAAAATGAGGTAGCCAGTTGTAATCTTAAGTAGTTCATATAATTCAGTGGAAAACTGATTTGTAAATATAAAAACTTTGAAGCAAATATATTACTCTTTTAAAGGTAACAAAGAAATTGAAAGTAAAGATAGATTATTGCTTGAGTTCAATGTTGCTTGATTATGATTTTCATTTTATAATCCATTCATCATACTTGCAAAAAATATATTCTCAGTATGCTTTTCATGTTTTTTTTTCAGATTTCAGTTATTGAAAAGGCAACTATGATTATGCAGGAAATCAGTTGATTCTATCTGAAAACCATGAATGGCCAAACAAACCAAGTGCTAAAATTTTGACTGAAACTGAAGCATGGTATTTCCTTTGTAAAGGAAAATTAAAAAGTAGCAGGTAAATGAAAGATCATTTTCAGTTTTTTTTTCTAAATTACATACATCATTCTGTTTTGACAGTCAGCTCAGGTAAGTATGATTTATGTTTAGTTCTTCACAAATGTTTTGGTTGCTTGATTGATCTTAGCCTGTAATATTTCATAATGATTTGGCTTTTATGCACCCACCGAAGATGAGGGGGTATATAGATTTGCAAATGTCTGTCAGTCGATCAGTAGACTTTTAGTTTCCAGTTAATATCAAGAAAATCCTGTGACCCCTCTTCCTCAGACTTAGTATGTAGGTAATGACTAGTAGATGACCCTGTAGTTTTTCAGGTCAAAGGTCAAGGTCACAGTGGCTTTGAATAGCGTAACGGTTTCAGATGAATAACTAAGGAAGGCTAGGTTTCAGGTTCTTCAAACTTAATGTGTAGGTTGTTCGTGACCAGTAGATGAACCCTGTACATTTTCAGGTCAAAGGTCAAGGTCTTAATGAACTTAAATAGCAAAACAGTTTCTGACAAATAACTAAAAAAATGCTTGGGGCCAGGTTCCTGAAACTTGGTATATAGGTTGGCCATAACCAGAAGATGACCCGTATAGCTTTTTAGGTCAAAGGCCAAGGTCATAGTGAACTTTAATAGCAAACTGGTTTCTGATCAGTTACTAACTATAGAACTCTTGGTCCCAGCTTCTCAAAACTACAATGTACATGGCTGCCGCTAGGGATAAGGCGCTAAGGGGCATATATGTTATGCAAACATCTCTTGTTTACTTGGCATTTTACTTCAGTTGCCAGCTGTCTTTGATTCCTGCAGTATTCCTGCCAGTTGGTATATTCACACTAGAACCAACAAGAAACCATTAAAAATTTCAGGAAGGACCCAAAAAGAGGAGAAATAAATTCATTGAATGTATAAATGCATGACAGTTAGACAGAAATGTTAATATTAAATGTTTACATGTAATAATATATATCTAAAGATACAAAATGCATTTAAAACATTTTGAAGTTATTCAAACTGTTTAGCTCAGTTCATTCAGTGAAAGTATGATAGTTAAAGCAATTTTAAGTTTTTATTTATAATAGAAAAATTAATGGTTGATGTACTGTTTCTAATTTACTTTCATGTCATATTGTTTTTCCAGTGAATTGAGTGCAGTTTGGCAAAAGGAGTATGCAAAACTACCCTGATTATCTGTGCTTGTGAACTTTACATTGTATGAGAAGGGGTATAAGCAACAGGCTTGTCTAGCTGTGGGAAAGAAGACCAGAGGTCAGTTCACTTCATCCTGATAGGAGTTCGTGTATTAGGTGACTAACCAGTTACGTCAATGGACCATCTTAAAAGATGCAGTCATTTGTTTAGAAGTTATGCTTAAATCGTTTTTTTTTTTTCAGATTAATCAGAATAAGTTGTCTGACATCCCTGTGCTTAAAATTTATAGAAAGATACACTGTCATAAGAGTTTAGCCCTAGTACAAGCACAGTGTAAATTTTAGGAAAGTGGTTTTTATATAGTTTTTAATGCTCATTTTCTGATAGATTAAATTTGATAATTGTTTTTGTCATTTATACACACCTAGATATGGGGGCTATATTTTATTCACATATTTTGGTCAGTTGGTTGGTCTGTTTCTCCATCCATCCAACTGTCTGTAGACAAAATTTGTCTAGACTGTCTGTAGACAAAATTTGTCTGTAGACTGTTTCTCAGCTACTCTTTCTCAGATTTTGATAACACTTTGCAAGGGTCGTAAGTATGAAACTTATTTGTGCATATCATTGTCATGTTCCATTCTTATTATTTTTCTCTAAGTTATGGTCATAATTACACACCAATTTGTAAGGACTATTTCTCATCAACTATAATTCAGGTTTTTATAATAATTTGCAAGAATCCTAAGTAACAAGCATACTTGTTGCGGCATTCCACTGCCATGATTTTTCACTAAGGTATGGGCTTTTTATGTTTTTTTTTTTTTTTTATTAATATATAAATTTGTCCACGATTTTTCTTAGCAACTGTATGTCAGATTTTGATAATACTTCGTAAGAGTCATAAGAACCAAACCTACCTGTGCATGTCATTTTTGTGATCTAGTCAAATGAATTATCACTGTGTTATGGCCCTTTTATTTTTCTTACATGTAAAGGATAAAAGGTTTGTCCATGCTGTTTATCAGCAACTGAATAGAATTTTTGGGAGTTAAATTGAATTTGTGTCATTCCATCTGTCAGTCTGACTCTGGTGTTTATTCTTCACATTGAGGCCATTCAATACTAGTTTGTGCTTTGTCTTGGCAAATATTTGTGGGATTTCAATTAAACATTGTACCACCAATAACCACCATAGACATTACATGTTGTTCAGTATAAGTTTGTATGTGCTTTCTTTAGCAGTTAACAGTTGGAGTATAATCAAATTGTTTTTTACTTGGCACAGATTTGCTTGTCCTCTGCATGTAGTGTTTGTATTCTGGCAAGTTTTTTGCAGGATGGTTAAATTGTATGTGTTTATTCATATGGTTGAATATACTGCTGATTTAACTTACCCCAGAAGTTTGTTTTTGAATTTTTCAGCCAAGTTGTTTAATATTATTGCAGACAAATCATATATTAAGAAACTACTGTGTCAAGGCGGTATCTGGTGGTATTCACCACCTTAAGTGCTTGATCTTGGTATATATTTGGCTTGGTTTGACTTGGATTGCTAAAATACCTATCTGGACACTAACCTGCACAATCCTTGAAAAGCAAGCCAGTTAGTATTAATAAAGTGCACTCTGTTCTTTTTGAAAAAGGAAATTCAACACTAAAATTCAAAGACTTAATAATAAAACAGTCATATCTTGTATTGAAGAAAACACAAAAATATTTTTCATACCAGTTGTAGCTAAGGTGTTTTTTTCCATTAAATGTCAAAGCAATCAAAAATGAAAAAGGTCTCTTTGTCTGTTACATTGCGAACTATAAGCCTTGTACTTTCATACAAAAGCTATTTTCAAGATTTTCCTATATATTTCTATATAAAACATGTGGCTTAATGGCTGATCATTTACAAAAAAAGAGGGAATGGTAATGACTTACCTATTGGATTATCGATGTTTTGTTACAAATAACCTCCCTATACTGTAAATAGCATTGGAACACTACTAAGATTTTTTAAGATAGGTCATTTTTTGTTCCAGCCTATGTGGTTACATGTTTTAAATAGACTTTTAAGCAAACTTAAAAATCTTTATATCAAAAACATAAGGCTTCGAAATCTGAAATCTAGGATATTACTTTTTATTATTTTTGTCACCCAGGGGTTCATATGTTTGACCTAAAGGAATATTTTTTTAAATTCTTGTACAGCCCATTTCATATGTTTAACGTAAAAGAATATTATTTTAATTCTTGTACAGCCAAGAGTTCTTAGATTTTGCATGAAGGATTTCCTTATTGACTTCTGCCAAGATTGTTAAACTGAGTCCATGTGGTCATTTTTGGCTCCGTCTTTTTGGTCAGGTGTTACACAATGACATATTTTTCAAAATCTTCCTGTTAGGATCCACAATGCTGAGACTTTTGAAATATGGTACAGGTATGAAGTAATGTCTTGTAAACCTGATAATTATTATAATTCAACGAATTGTATTGACTGTAATGTTTTATAAATAAAAGAACTAAATCTAATGTTTGTTTTTCTTTCTTTGGCCTGTATCAATTATGAATGATAATGTTTCAGAAAAACAGTTCAGTTATGAAAAAACAATTACATCCGCTCTGTAATTCAGCCATTTTTCACAGGATTTTGATGTAACTTAGCCAGATATTCTTCACAGATGAAATGATATCACAAAGTGGTGCTTAAAGCGCAAAACAGTGTTTTCAATACCTTACAGGGTTAATTGACTTTGAAAGTTAAGCTCTTGTTCCAGATTAACTGAGAATATTTCAGTTCTCAGAGAATACAGTAGGCTTTCAAACACCTAGATAACAGATCCCGAACAACTCCAGTGCTCTCAGCGCTTTGATTAAGATATTGAAAATTATTGAGAATGTTTTGTCAGTGTAATTCTTTGTCATTTGTGTGTAGGAAATGAGCAATTTCTGGATTTGTGCACGAAACTAAACATTTGGTAGCTTTGTATGCATTTTTGACTCTTCAAAAGGAGGTATGGAAACTGAAAATGTAAACATTGACTGCTGCTGCAAAACTGGTGAGGGACTAACATTTTATTTTGTGAAAAATCTAAATGTATGACTGCTACTTTATTGGGCATTTTTAAAGTTTTCAATAACTGTACTGCAGATAAATATTAACATTTAAAAAAATTGGGGCTATTTTAAATTTTGTACATCTTGATGAAGTTTGGCCATATTCAGCTTTTTCCACTGTGATTTTGGGTGGGTGGGGGAAATATAAATGGCTATCAGATTTTATTATCAGAAACAATGAATGGAAACTGTAATTTTCTTAAATGTATGTTATATATCCTTGAATAATGCAAAGTGACAGGTTTGTTGCTTGTGTCAAATGTTTCGAAATAATAAGAAAGGTGTTCACGGCCACTCCGACCTTAGAAATTGTTCACTTTTATGTCCCCTGCCCCCTTATGTCAGTGGTTTCGGCTGCAGAAGTTCAATAGGATGCCATATGAGTTGGATACTGAAAAAAGTATAGGGTTGACAGGTATCTAGCACTAGCTGATTTAGGTCTGCCATAACAGACGAACAATTAGCATGTAGTGTTATGACTCTACTGTATGCCTTTTAATATCAGGTGACTTGTTTGTTTCTATGATAATTCAATGAATTTGCCTCGGCCATGGGTCGAAAAGTGGGGCTTGGGAGTAGTTCCTTTCTTGCAGCTGATTTTTATGCTCCCCGAAGGGCGAGCATATAGTTGCCGCTTTGTCCCTCCGCCCGTCCGTTCGTTTGTCAGTCTGTTCGTCTGTCCGTCCGTCTGTCATAATTTTGTCCGGAGCATAACACAAAAAACTATTAGAGATATCAAGACCAAACTTCATAGGTAGTTAGATCCCATTAAGGAGCAGTGCAGTGCACAAGAACCATAACTCTTGCTTTATTAATTTTTGAGTTATTGCCCTTAGAAATTTTCCATACTTCTTTTTTGTCCGGGGCATATCTCACAAAGTGTAAGAGTTATCAACTTGAAACTTTATAAGTAGATAGATCTCATTGATGAGCAGTGCAGTGCATAAGAACCATAACTCTTGCTTATTTATTTTTGAGTTATTGCCTTTTGAAATTTCTCTTATTTTTTGTCCGGGGCATATCTCACAAAGTATAAGAGATATTAACATGAAGCTTGATTGGTAGATAGATCTCTATGAGGAGAAGTGTAGCGTGCAAGAACTGTAACTCTAATTTGCATAATTTAGGAGTTATTGCCCTTTGATATTTTTCACACTTTAAAAAAAATGCATATTAAACAACAGCCCTTTTGGAATTGGCATTTATTCAGGGAGCATCTATCGGTTCTACCGATTTCTTGTTTTAAAGAAGTGTTTCATCTGAAATTTGAGTTTTTGTTGTAGATTGTCTTCAGTCCTATAAGAGTAGCTGTGCTTTTCTTTTCAGGTTGTTGTATATTTTGGGATTGCCAGTGAGGCGCTAACAGTTTGAGTGGTCATCAGACACTAAATTTCATTGTGAAATTGGTATCTGCCACCTTAAGGTAAAACCGAAATTTTTCAGATGTGCTTTAAATTAGCATTTTATGTGATTTTCAGAGAAGACTTGTTTATGTAATGGCAAAGAAGCTGCAGAAACTTGTTTTTAAGGTCATATTATTGTCAGAATTAACTAAACAGTATAGGGGAGGTAATCTGTATTGTGAAAAGTAACAAAATTGTGTTCCTTATAGTCTCTGTAATTTTATTGTTATATTTGTTTACTGTATGGTTAAACTTGAACAGAATGGTCCTGCTTGTAATGTTTTTGATACAGAATGATACTTCTAGATCCATTTAAAGCCTTGATTTTCATGAAAACTTGAAATTTTACAAGTTCTGTGCAAGATATGTCAGTTTAGATAGTCCTGGATATGCCGGTAAGTTCTGATGGTAGAAAAAAGTATTAGACAGTTTGTATTTTCATTTTTTTCAGGTTTTGAGATTATTTTGTGTGAAAATGTGCTAAGTGTGGTGTCAAGACCAAGTCATTGCTAGAATTCTTCAGCAAGGGACTGTGTGAGACAGTAGGACTCAGCAATATATTGGTTCTGTAACCTGAAATTGAGTTTCTTTGTAGGTAAGTTGAAGTTTCCTTTGTCATAGCTGTCTGTATCATGAATTAGCTGAAATGGTAAATCTGAGAATCTTTCTAATCTGTCTACAACAATAGCAAGGAAACAACAAATAGAAACAAATATGCATGCTTTTGGTCTTCCGAGGCACTGCGCTTTTAATTAGAGAAGATTTAGCCATTCATTTACAATGCAAGTACTACTTTTTTTATCATTTTTTGTTTGTTTAGTGTTCTGGCAAGAGTTACCTCCCTTTGATATTGTTGCAAGTAGTTAAAACATCCTATCATTTTTAGAAGGGAAAGCTTCTAAAGCTACACACCAGATTTTTTAGTCACTTGGCCGCCTCTTATCCATACATTCGCGATGAAAAATAGTACCACAGGTTGTATGAGTTTTCATTACAGTTTCGATAAAAGTTCTTTGATATTGCAGAATACAGTTGATTTTGAAAGCATGCGGTATAATTTCAATACTTTGGCAAATCAAATTGTAAAAATAACAAGTTAGTAATTTAGTATTCGTCCGCGAAAAGTCCATTCATAAAATTTACTATGCAGCGATACGCAGCAGTGCGTCAATCAATAACTCTCAGAGTAATGTTAACCTGCCTATTCGTCTGCCGGACCAGTCAGAACGCTCGGAGTCAGTGATATTCCAATAACCACTTCAAGCTTGTTTCAGAGTGTTTGCTTCTGTCCTAGTTAATCCACTAATTAGAGATTGATTGCTGTGTAAACACTTATGGATTGTTCACATGTCGCGACGTTATAAGGGAAATAGACAATGGATTAAACAACTTCCAAATTAGTGTATATCAAACTGATAAAAATACGGGTCGATTCTGGTGTATCTCTGTATGTGATTTTTGTTTTTGTTTCAAAAATAGTGGATTTTCTGTTGTATAAAAAATGCCACGCGAAGAAACATTAAATGTTTTCAGCAAATATATTATTTCTGATGTATATGAATAATGTTATTTTTATTACTTAGATTTAGTTATTTATAAAAACAGGATTCCGGTGAATCTCAATCCCATGATTTGTTTTTCGAAAATCGCCACTTTCTGTCCGTTGTATAAACCTACCACGCTTGAAAACTTCAAATTATTTTGGTTAATATATTATTTCTGATGTATAGGAATGAATCATAAGTTTTGTATGACTTAAATTCAATATATTTATAAAATACAGCTCCATTCCAGTGTATATCTGTATGCAAAAAATTTTCTGCAACATGCCGATTTTCAGTCACATATAAAAACATTCAGTTCGAAGATACTAAATATTCCTTCAGTAAATTTATTTACTTCTGATGTATAGTAATGATAAATATCATTTGTATTACTTTAAATCAGGTTATTTATGAAACACAGCTCGATTCCGGTGTATATCCTTATGCAAAAACTGTCCGCAATCCGGCGATTTTCAGTCTCGTATAAAATCCTTCACTCGAAGATACTTCAAATTCCTTTTGTTAATACGTTAATTATATCATATATTCATAAATAATTGTACATATCTTTCATGAAGTTTGCTTATGTGTGAAATATACGTTGATTCCTGTAGTAATGGTCAGTTCTGGTAAAACGTGGGACCGCCCATCACACACCTGTATTTTAGCACTGACTCCTGAAGTTCTGGAAATGACCCTCCAAAATTTTGGGTCAAGGGTCATTGACCCTTGAGTTTCAGAGTGTAGTGGGACCCCTTTGATTAAATTACCAGTTTCCCGAAACACGTTAGTCTGAACGAAAACATTCAAATAGTACCTATATTTGGATATCGAAATTCGGAGAACTGATGGAACTTCCGAAAATCCAAAATTCGAATCTTTTCCAAAATGGCAAACCAAATTATTAGAATACTGATTTACAGTATTCGTTCCAATCCCTACTTTTTGATAACCGTTTACTTGTAAATAATGTAAATAATAATGTATATATTTTAATGCTTTTCTTGAAACACCTTCAGTTGATTATTGATAAGCAAAGATCTCCAAATATCTTGGTCAAAAAGAATGTAAGGATTAAAACATTTCGGTGAAAGTGTTTGGGGTTTCATCATGACCATGTTTTGCCTTAAATTTATTTAATGCCACATTTCCTATACAAAAGTTAGGATCCAGTCTAAAATTATTAATACCTTAAAAAAGTTTTTTTAAAAGTATCTCACACAATAGGACTCTTTATGCAAGTTTACTTCATTGAAGGTAGGATGTATATGTCACATTATAAACTTGTCACAAGAGGTTATTCTACATAGTCATTATGTAGGTCAAGGACAAATCTGAGTAGATTGATATCCAAATTATATCTTTTAAAACGGCACTGAATGTTTTGAACATGGTCATGGAGTCAGAAAATTAGGTTCTGTTAACTTCTGTGTTGTCAGTATAATTGCATTTAAGGCGGCAATATATATTTGCAGTATTATTTTCATACGTTTCAGGTTATTTATCTACTGTTTCCACACCTAAATTATTTCCTTACATGATTTTGTTATCTTTTTATGAACAGTTTACTTACACAAAAAATATTTGATTTATGTGTTTCTCTTGACTTGCATATAAGCTATGGTCAAGTATTTTAGTTAAATAAAGATCACCATGGTATTTCCCCTATTTTTAGCTCATTTGTTTCGAAGAAAAACTCGAGCTATAATGATCGCTAGGTCATCTTCGTTGTCGTGCAAAACCTTTGAGGTAGCCAGTTACTGAAACACTTAAAGGTATCACCACAAAACTTGGAACTGGGGACAAGGCACAAGGAACATTACTTAGTGTTCATTGTTTTTCACATGAAAAATAAACTTATGTATAAATACTAGTATCTTGAACATTTCCAATCACAAAGTTATTAATCTGAAGTGAAGTGCGTAACAGAAATTATTGAAAAACACCATAACATTCTTGAAATCAATTTTATTAAGTTGTTGCTCTTATTATACAAGTGTTGGCACCGCATACGATGCTCTGATTAGAGTTTCAAATGACCATAGTGTCTCCCATCACATCTGTATGCCACAACTCAAAAAATACTTGAGGGATTGAGTTTATACTTTATACATGTACAATGGTCACACTTATGTGACAAGGAAGTCCCAACAAAGACTCCAACTTGGCTCATTATTGGATTATCTCCATTACTTTTATGTTAAAATAATGTTTTTCTAGAGCGTATCTAAAACTGCAATTGAAGAAATTGGTGCAGTGACAAAGAACAATCTTCACACATTTTTAACTTTCGCTTCTGGCAGTACTCTCTGTGCTTTGATTCTTACTTTTGGGGGCATTATTTAGTCTGTAACTTGTAGTAAGGCTGGGAAATGTAATCTTAACCTCAATTGTCAGTGGAAATTTGCTGTGTACAACTGTTTCAGTTCTTAACATAGGTTTTCGGTATATAGCAGTGCTTTTGTGAAAGTTAAACTATGTTAGCTTCTCATCATTCGGTTGTTCTTCTTTTTGTTTTGAAGACTTCATTTAAAGAGGTCTCAATTTTCTGATGTTTTTCACAGGACATGTTGAGTTGTAAAACCGGTATATCTTATCTAAGTGTCTAGATTATGGGAGCAGAAGCATATTTGTAAGGTATATTGAAATTAATGAGGATAGATCTAGTTTTCAGCAAAAAATGTTTCTATGGAATGCAGTTTTAGAACTGACTTCAGTGGTCATCAGGCAATGCAAGAAGACACATGGAAGCTGATTTTTTCTCAGAACACTGTATTCTTGTAAAAGAGGCAAGAGTTTTCTTTTAAAATGAAATTGCCTTTGTTATTAAGTTAAAACTGAAATTTTTCAAATGTGTCTGTGGCAAAGGTCAAGGTCACACTTAGGGGTCAAAAGTCAAATAACAAAATAAAACATTCATTTGCGAGTATAACTTCTAAATACATGGATGGATTTTAATATAACTTAGCACAAATGTTCTCCATGTTGAGTTGAGTTGTCTAACGCAAAATCAAGGTCAAGGTCACAAGAGGTCAAATAAAAATATTAAAATTTGTTTGTTAGCGCTGTATCTTGCTAATGCTTTGAAGTATTATGCTTAGTGGTCAGAGTATTTTGAAATTGTTGAGCTAGCTTGTGGTGAAGTCAACTTAGTCGCTGCTTTTCACTTTTGGCGGTTTGGTGTATGTGCGTCCGTCATTAAACACTGTCTTAAAATTTCAAAAGCGTGCTGCTAGAATTATACTTGACAAAGAATATGATGCACCTTCGGCTGAACTCTTCTTTAAGCTAAAATGGATGACATTCCCTGACCGTATAGCCTACAAAAAGGCTATCTTAGTCTATAAATCCCTCAACAATATGTGTCCAGAATACCTTAACTCAAAATTTCATTATACACAAACCATAGGTTGCCAACTAAGATCAAGAGAAAATGATGAACTAGAAGTACCAAAACCTAGAATAGAATTCTATCGTAAATCTCTTCAATATTCTGGGTCAGTAAACTGGAACAATATTCCTAAACATATACGAAACTCTGATACATTGGAAAAATTTAAAAAATCTTACCTAAAGTGGAAATACTCTGAAAACTAGGGTTTTTCATTGCCAAGTAACTATTTTGGTTTGCTATTTACTGTGTATCATCTTTGTTTATATGTAAATAATATTGATTAATGTGTCATATATTTTGTATTGTTTAATATGTCATATATTT
The DNA here is from genome assembly GCA_012932295.1 of Cyclina sinensis. NCBI lineage: Eukaryota > Metazoa > Mollusca > Bivalvia > Venerida > Veneridae > Cyclina > Cyclina sinensis. Next base: position 1,698,370 of record JAAONU010000010.1, on the reverse strand, counting down.
TGTAAGTTTCAACATTTCATTGTCAAGATTTCATTTTCATTTGTTTCTTCCTTCCATTCTTTCTTTTGTGTTTGCATTTTGTAATATTGTACATATTCTTGTGTGGACCATATTGAAAATTGGTAGTTACACCAAATATGTCATCCACATTAAATAAAGTTGTTATTATTATTATTATTAAATGTTCTCCATAGTGAGGTGGAGTGTCGCGCTATAATTCAGGTACCTGTGGTAAAGGTCAAGGTCTTACTTCAGGGTGAAAGGTCAAATAACAAATTAAAACATTCATTTGTGAGTATAACTTCTATATTATACATAGATGGATTTTAATATAACTTATAACAAATGTTCTCCATGGTGAGTTGAGTTGTCTTGCGCAAAATGGAGGTTAAGGTCACAAGTGGTCAAAGGTCAAATAAAAATATCAAAATGTGTTTGTCCGTACTGTATCGCCTTTCCTGCTATGTATACATTTTCTCCTTGATCTGAAGCTTATAGTTTCAGGTTTGAATTAAGACAAGTGGGCTCGACATTCTGCCCATGGGCATGTCTTGTTTTATTTTACTGTGAAGGCTTATTGAAAAAGAAATTGAGGTTGCCTTCTGTTATGCAAGACCATCTAAGATTGCATTATATGTAATTTTTCAAAATTTTCAGTAAGCTCGCTATTATAGTCAAAAAAGAGTTAACAATATCTTACAGCCCTGTGACTGTGACCCTTTTGGTGCTTTTGACAACAGCTGTGACCCACTGAGTGGACAGTGTGCATGTAAGCTGGATTACAATGGAAACTATTGTGATAGCTGTCTGTTTGGCTCCTACATCTTTCCCGACTCCAGCCTGTGCCTGTGTTCTGTAGAAGGTACTGAATCCAGCAGCTGTAACTCTCAAGGTGCCTGCAGGAGTGGGTAACCTGATGGCCAGTGTGATTGCAAGGTAACTGCATATAATTATTTGTAGCTGAACATTCTTTGGACCTTGAATTTCTTTCAGTGGGATGCAGGGCAATTCAGAGAGAGGGGATTGGTATTGCGAATAGTGAAACTTACATAATTATTATACCCCCGCTTCGAAGAAGTGGGGGGTATACTGTTTAACCCTTGTCCGTGTGTCCGTTCGTGTGTCCGTTCATGTGTCCGTCCGTAACAAATTTCTGTTGCAGTTTTCTCAGCAACTATAACATGCAGAAGCCTGATATTTCACATATTGCTATACCCTATAGTCCCATATGGTGTAAAGCGATTTTATGCTCCTTGCTCATCTACTTCCTGTTTACCGAATACTTAGATTTTTACACATAGTTGACATACATTCACAATTTCCGTCACAGTTTTCTCAGCAACTATAAGATGCAGCAGCCTGATATTTTGCATATTGCTTTATCGTATAGTCCCATATGGTGTAAAGCGATTTTATGCTCCTTGCTCATCTACTTCCTGTTTACCAAATACTTAGATTTTTACACATAGTTGACATACATTCACAATTTCCGTCACAGTTTTCTCAGCAACTATAAGATGCAGCAGCCTGATATTTTGCTTATTGCTTTATCCTATATTCTCATATGGTATAAAGCGATTATATGCTCCTTGCTCATCTACTTCCTGTTTACCGAATACTTAGAAGTTACCAACACACAGGAAAGGAGGTTCACTTGATCGTGTTTTTGTGAATAAAGACTTCGATGAATCAGAAATCACAGATGTAATACCTGTTCATTATTCTGACCATTTTCATATCCATCTAGCTGTGCCTTGGATGAAGTTGTATTAAATTCAGGTAAATACTCGGAAAAATTTGACACTCTTTATACATATGACAAATGCAAATTACATTATGAAAGTCAAATTTCTGATAGCGGGGGTATCACTAGTGAGCATTAGCTCACAAATTTACTTGTTCTATTTTAAAACCAAGTGAAAAGCAGGCAAGGAATTCAAAAATTTGGGAATTTAGCTGAACAGTTAAAATTAGGGATGTCAAAAAGTAACTGAATACTCGGATATCTCTATACTATGTTGGTATCCAGATACTAACTTGCTATCTGAATATTCATATACAATATAAAAAATAACAGCCGCAGCATATCCCTTGATTGGATTATTAATCCCCTTCTGCAAAGTGGGAAGTGGGTTATAGGAATGGCCTCCGTCTGTCCATCCATCCGTTATTCTGTCCGTCCGTGACACTTTCATGTCTGCTCCATAACTTTTAAACTGCTGAAATTTTTTTGAAATAACTTGGCTAAGTGATAACCATGAGACGATGTGCAGAGCGCAATTATTGAGTTGCTATCCCTAAAGTCAAGGTCACACTTAAAGGTCAAGTGTTAACATACATGTGAACTGTTCCCAGTGCCAAGTAGGGAGATCTGGCTCAGAAAGTAGGGAGATTGGGCCTGTCAAGTGGGAGATTTACCGACACAACATTATTTCAGGCATTGTCCAGTACAGATGCTCAAAAATGTATTGATAACAGAAAAAAACTGTTATTGGTTTAATATGTATCAAAAATAAACAGTAAACATTCATTATTTACACTGAATAGTCATTCTACCTTTATCAGTTAACAGTCAGGTTTGTCTTATTTACACTCAAGTTAAACATTTCATGCACAACAATACATTCAGAGTCCTATTCGACAGGCTATGGTTCGTTTGACTTTTGACAGTTTTGTTATAACAGTACAGCACAATCTTTCGAGGTTTGTATTGCTTTGTGGCAGTGGAAGTACAGTAATTACCAATTTCTAGTCTCCCTTGTGTCTTTGATGTGTGCCTTATCTGCCTTGCAATTAACAACTTCATAACTGCAACTGCTTAAAGTGTCAAACTGACAATATACAAACAGTAAAACTTTCCAATACTAAAGTCAAGGTATAAATAGACTGGGTCTCATTTTCCAATATACAGCAGCGTGGTACACGTAGCGTAATCAGTAAACCAGTCAAAATATTGTTTACATTCATCAGCATCACTCAGGTGTTTGTAATTTATTTTTTTTTGGATGTTATGAAAAAAGTCGGTAGAATGTAAGCCCCGAGCGGGAGGGGGATTTTGATTGCCCAAAATTGGTAGTCTACCGCCAGAATCGGGAGAGTTCACATGTATGTGTTAAAAAGTATACATTTCGTGTCCTCTCCATAAATTTTGAACTGCTGAAATTTTTTTAAAATAACTTGGCATAAGTAATCACCATTATGAGACGATGTGCAGAGCACAATAATTGGGTTGCTATCCACAAGGTCAAGGTCACAGTTGAAGGTCAAATATCCACATTTCACGTCTGCTCTATAACTTACTAAATTGGCTTACGAAAAGTTTTTTTAATTAATTTGCACAAATGATCACCACTATGATATGATGTGCAGAACCCAAAATCCAGGTTGCTTCCCTAAAGGTCAAGGTTAAATGTTTTCCATAACTTCCTGACTTTATGGAAGATTTTAAATAATTTGGCACAAATAATTACTATCATGAGACTATGTGCTTATAATATGCATGGCACAACATCAAGGTCATGGTTGGTTAAAGGTCAAGAAGTACACATTCATGTCCGCTGCTGAAGGGGATTTAGCTGTCCTTCAGACTGCCTTGTCAAATCAGTTACTTAATAACTAGGGATGTCAACGAGTATCCGTGTTGATAAAGCCTTTATCTGTCTTTAGTGGTGTCAAACATGCCAATTAAGGGTTTCACGGTAACGTTCCCAAATGATTATATAGTTTTAACGCAAGACTAAAAGAATATCCAATCAAAATGTGATTACTCAAATGATGTATCAAGATTCAAGATTTGCTAAATATTAAATCTATTTAAAACTTCAAACAGACAAAAAGAATTAAAAGAAAGCATAAATGGCAAAAATAACTCTACATCTGGCTTAGATCAAGTTAACCACCAGATGTTTAAAAACATGCCAGATGCCTTTCTGGAACAGTGGCTGGCACTATTTAACAGAGTTTGGTTGGGGGAGGGGGGGCTCCCGGAGATGTGGAAAGAAGCCTGTGTTGTACCCCTGTTTAAACAAGGCAAAAATTCTCAAGATCCTAAATCATATAGACCTATTAGCCTCACTTCCCATGCTGGTAAAATAATGGAAAGCATGGTGAAAGCCAGACTCGAGCACCTCTTAGAGTCTAAAAACATCATTAACCCATTTCAATCAGGGTTTCGTAAGGGGAGAAGTACCCTTGACCAATTAGTGAGGCTACAACTGGAGGTAATAACAGCAAAAAATAGGTCAAGGAGTGTACTAGCAATCTTTCTTGACCTAACATCAGCATTTGACCTAACATGGCATGCTGGTGTTCTCTTTAAACTTAAAGAGTATGGAATCACAGGTAACTGTTTCCGCTATTTGAGATCCTTCCTGGAGGGCCGTAAGATACAGGTCAAGGTTAATAATGAACTATCTGAACAAGTCCAGTTAGAAAGGGGTACCCCCCAGGGCGCGATTCTCTCCACTTTATTATTTTCTCTAATAATAAATGGGCTTCCTGAAACCCTTCAGGGGTCAGAAATGGTTATTAGCCAGTTTGCAGATGACTCTGGAACCTGGAAAACTGGGTCCAATTTGGTCAAACTAGCCAAAGATGCACAAGCTGGTTTGGACTCACTATGGGGATGGGCTAAAAACTGGGGTTTCAAAATATCAGAGACCAAAACAGTGGGAATCTTATTTGGAAATCAAAACAACACAGTTTGGACGTAAACCTAGGTGGAACTCCAATTATTTTCAGTAAAGTTGCTCGGTTTTTAGGCGTAACATTGGATAAAAAGTTAACTTTGGAACAACACATTAAGGATTTGGTCAACAAATGTTCAAGAGACTTGATGGTTATGAAAAAACTTAAAGGAACGGATTTTGGGGCAGACAAACAAAGTCTATTATTGATTTACAAGTCTCTAATACGTCCAAAAATAGACTATGGTGCAGAAGTCTATTCTTGTGCTAGTCCAACTTTACTTAAAAAACTGGATGTAGTTCAGAACAAGGCCCTCAAACTAGCTCTGGGGGCTCTCTCTACCACACCAGGGTACCTACTTGAATTGGAAGCAGGAACAGCCCCTCTAAATCTCAGAAGACAACAACAAATTCTAAAATATAGGTCAAGGGTTAAAACTAGACCAAATAACCCGGTGAATAAATTATTAAATAATGGTTTCTTTGCAAAAAGGAAATTCAAAAACTTCCTTTTGGTGCAGTATCTGAGCTTTTGGCTGAGGGTAGTGGCATTGACAAGATGGAGGTGGCCAGTCACATACCGAGTGGGGCCCCCCACTTGGACTCTCTCAGACTCTATAATAGACATCTCCTTACATCATATTGTGAAGAAATCCGACTTACTGCAACTCGCTAAGTCTGAAACTCAAATATATTATGCTGATAAGTATCAAGGTCATGTACAATTATATACGGATGGATCAAAGGACCCATCCTCTGGCAAAGTTGCATCTGCTGTGGTAATACCTAGTCAAAACATATCATTACAGTACGCGCCAGGAGGAACTCACATTTTCCGCTTTATTTCGCGGACGCGGAAAAAAAAATATCCGCCGCGACATCGAGGAAAAAAAATGGATTTCCTCGATGTCTCGACATCGCGAAATATCTCGGCGATATTTGACGACCAGCGCGAAAATAATTAGAGTCATAACTCACCTGGATAAGCTGAACATTTAATGAAATGACCGTAATGAAACTGTGCATTTTACGTCTGCCAATTATGTGACATTTGGTAAAATTAAAACCAAAATTTCTCATATATTTGCTGTGTTTCCGTCGTTGAAAACGCTCGTTATTGTATAGCAAAATCGATCAATAATTTTGTCAAGCGCATAGACGATACAGATGTCGCAGTAGTGTTTACATGTTGTATGTTTTCTTTAAATATAGCAGAGCAGTTTTAACACGTGTAAATCGAAAACCAGTCAATTTATTTTCTGAAAATAGGGTCAGCTGTTCCGAGGAACAATTACTTTCGGTTTTGAATTGTCATTCCTTCCGTTAACAGATATGAGCATTCATAAACGAATGAATCAGAATGAGAGTTTTATACATTTAAATGATTTTTTAAAGCGTAAAATTCGCCGAAATGCGTGTTATCAGGAACTTTGTGAGCCTCGATAGGTCAATTCTTACCTGTGAAAAAGTTCGCGGAACCATTTAGCGGACGTCTGCCGCGATATTTGGCGACCATGTCCGCGGCGGTCGTCCTCGAAATGCGGCGGATTTGGTCGCGTTTTAAGGAATGGGTAGTCCGCGACGACCTCGGGGAAAACGAGAGTTCCTCCTGGCACGTACTGTAATAGAAAGGTTACCTGATAAAATGTCAATATACACAGCAGAAATGTTCGGTATTGATAGAGCTTTGAGCTGGGTAATAGAAAATAAACCTGGAAAAGCAGTAATTTTTTCTGATTCATTATCATCACTGGTCTAGATACAATCAAAAATTAGTAAATCAAGACCTGAGATGTTGGTAAACATAAATACAAAATATAATCAATGTCTAAACTTAGATCAAGAGGTTACCATGGCTTGGTGCCCAGCTCACATAGGTATTCTGGGAAATGAGAGAGCTGATGAGGCGGCTAAACAAGGGTTGGGTCTGGCCACACCCACTATAAACTTGCCGTACTCTCCCACTGAAGTCAACTCCATTGTCAGAGGCGACATTCTGTATAAATGGAAGCAAAATATAAATCAGATGCCATTTAAAGGCACATTGAATGAATTTCCAATAAACTTTCAACTGCCCGATCAATACTCTACAAATAAAATAATAGACAAAAATATTACTAGGTTAAAACTGGGGACCTCTTGTCTACCAGCAAGTATCGGGCAGTACATGTACAACATAGATCCAAACTGCACTACCTGTAATAAAAAATATGACACTGAACACTTCATTTTTGAATGTTCAGAACTGACCGTACAAAGAAATAAACTATTATTTGGACTTAAAAACATAAATTTAACACCAACATTAAAAAATATTCTATTTCCACCTAAAACGCTAAGTTCTGCAGTTTACAAATTATTAGAAACATTTATTAAAGAGACTGACTTTTTATTAAAAATCTGAAACAAGTTACTTCCTAAATCGAACCCAGGGGCTCCGGAGGGTTTACTATCCACTGTCTATTTACTATAAATTTACCTTTATAATAATAACACATAATAGTCATAACTAAATATATAGTAAACACTAAAACATTATGGTATGGATGTGGGATCACGTGTTTGGTCATACCAGACAGCTTCCATACATCCATAGATTAGTACAAGACAAAACACAGTACTTAGAATATAATAAATAATTAAAAAACAATAAATTAAAAAATAAACTTTAATTTTAATAATTTAAATTTATAATGTTATCATTATTAAGTTAAATATTCATTCTTATGGTTTGGCATTCATAAATACAAAAATACTTACTATAAATTATCAAAACACATAACTTATAAACATTCCTATGTAGAAATACTACTAGGAAAATTTTCAAAAATTCTGTTTTCAGCCATGACACCTTTTCGGCTACAACTCTACTTTCTTTTTCAGTTCATTATTAAAATACGGTCAAGTGTCAGCTGAAAACTATACTCACAATCGTTCAAACACATATTCCGATAATGAATTAAATAGCACTCATTAAATTCCAACTCTTTGATAATCCATAAAGTTGAATTTTGTTTCAAATAATTTTGCTGCATCCATCTTGTTTGTATTCATTGAAGATCACGTGACAAGATTGGAATTTGCCAAACCATAAGGCAAAAAACGGATAGTAAACCTACAAATCACGGAGCTCGAAACAATTCGATTAACCAATCAGATCGCCTCTGACAATCGGCACTTCGTTCCACCTTTCAAGTATTCGCTCTAAAGGTGCCTATCCAGTTTTAATATAAAACATTAATTTTAAAGGTACATAACCTGTTTCGCCTTTTTTTAATATATGTTCTTAAACTGAAATCTTAATATAAATATATTTGATCTTGATATCTATATGTATTCTTCTTAATTTTTCGGCAGGTTATGTAAAATAGATAGTATTATAGCAGTTCGTTTACTCTCTATATCTTTAGCTTCCTTTGTGGTCATGGGCTCCTTCCCCTAAAGCCCTTTTTTAACTTCTTGAGGTCCTGGACTCTTTCCCATAAAGTCCTTTTCTTTTTCTATCCCCTCTAACATTAAATTTACGAACTGCTTTATAGTTTATACGAGAGCCTTGCTATTATTTGTGTCAGCGGGTAAAATAAAACATATATACATAAATTTTATCTTTATTGTAAATATATACCCACAAATATTATCTTTTAAATTGTTAATAAACTTTGTTTTAATAAAACTTCTTTTTAGTGGCCCTAAAAAAGTGACCGTTGTATAGTAATAAATTTCAAACTCTATTTGTAAATATTAAATTTTTATGTGGGTATAATTAATATTTTATATTACAAGACATTCTTAACTTATTGAATATTTGACCACAACCCGAGAACGTTTCAATGGACTTCTAGTGGGGGGGAAGCTTTTAGTACCTACTATAACAAATCTCCACACAATGTAAAAATAGCCCCTATTAAGCAGCTGGCTGCTTAGTGCAGACCCCCGTATCCCGTGGAGTATAAGTTATCTCGGGTCTACATTTGTTGAGATTCACTTATATAAATTAACAAAAGTATTTCTCAACATATAGTAGGTACATCAATAATTGATATCTAGCTGACAGGGCCAAAATTATAAAAACTCTGTGAAACGGAGTTTTAGTTCTAAAGAAAATTCTCCTGGTTTTCTTTACAACTCATAGTTCTCGGCTTAATTTTTATATAAGGAAAATTTTGTATTATATGGTAATTTGCTTGAAATACTTTCTTTTTAAGACAAATTTTCTTTTACTAAAGTGTAAATACTTTTTTAAACAACTCTTTGGAACTATAACTTAAGTTACGTTAATAACAACATAATATTAAGACACTATATTACATTAAGTAAGTCTTGCTTCTTGTTATAAATATAGGTAATTAAAAAACAAAGAGAAATTTTGAATATTAATATCTTAAATATGCTTACATACTAAGACCTACGTTTCTTAACGATAATTTATGAGAACTCAGATCATAGAATCTATTTAATCTTTTACGCCACTTTACTAAATAAGTTAAGATATAAGAGAACATTAAATGTTCTCTTCTAAGATCTCATGATGTTGGACCAACTTTGTTGACCACCTTCATTTGATCATATGATGATAATCTACACACGACAATAATTATTATAAGTATTTTTAAAATGAGATATACGTGTAACTATTTTACGTCGTGCTCGGCCATATGGCCGGTGCCGAGGGTAAACAACCCCAAATTTAGTTAGTTAGTTAAACAGACATTTGTAATCATTGTTTTGTCTTATTTTGTTGGCGCACACATAATCATGTAAGCTGCATACATACATGTTCCGGTATAAAAGAAGATAATGTGACATAGACTTGAGGATACAAATAAAGCAGTGTTTTGATCTACGGTGATTTTAAATGATATTTTTAAATTACATAGTATATATAATAAAAAAAGACAGACCATGTAAAAAAAGCAAAAAAACAGACGCATGACATTTTTGTTAGACACTTAGACTTAACTCATGTGCATATTGGCGGGAAAATAAACTTCCAAGAAAATATAAAAACAGTAAACAAAATGTCTTTGTTTTATTAACTTTATTTACACGTAATGATATAAAAACAGTCATTATTTTGTAAAACTGTCTTATCACCTGTAATAGGATTACCTGAACAATCTGTAATTGGAACATTGAGATCGTTGATTTTATATGAATATCCAGATAGTATCAGAATCCAGATAATAATTAAGGTATTTGTTGAGATCCCTAGTAAATATATATAGTTAACCTTAGGGGTATAAAAATTGATTTTTATGTTCCCTGAAGGGCGAGCATATAAATGCCGCTTTGTCAGTCCGTTCATCTGTTCGTCCGTCATAATTTTGTCTGGAGCATAACACAAAAACTATGAGAGATATCAAGACCAAACTTCATAGGTAATTAGATCTCATTAAGGAGCAGTGCAGTGCACAAGAACCATAAATCTTGATTTATTAATTTTTGAGTAATTGCCCTTTGAAATTTCTCATACTTATTTTTTGTCTGGGGCATATCTCACAAAGTATAAGAGTTATCAACTTGAAACTTTATAGGTAGATAGATCTCATTGATGAGCAGTGCAGTGCACAAGAACCATAACTCTTGCTTTATTTATTTTTAAGTTATTGCCTTTTGAAATTTCTCATACTTATTTTTTGTCCGGGGCATATCTCACAAAGTATAAGAGATATTAACATAAAACTTTATTGGTAGATAGATCTCTATAAGGAGAAGTGCAGCGTGCAAGAACCAAAACCACACTATTTTGCGTAATTTAGGAGTGATTGCCCTTTGTTATTTTTCATACTTAAAAAAAATACATATTAAACAATAGTCCTTTTGGAATTGGCATTTATTCAGGGAGCATCCATCGGTTCTACCGATTTCTTGTTTTATTTCTTTAAGTCAAATACAATGGGTAGGACATGTTCACAGTTTGTAGAGAACTCTTTCTCCTTAGATGTGAATAACCCAAGTGACTGTATTGACTGTTTCTGCTTTGAGAGAGCGACATCTTGTGACCAAGCTCAGTATGTGTGGACAAAGGTAATAGTTGTTTTATTCCTTCCTTTAAATATTTTACCTTCTTAACTTCATTTAAACAATGTTATTTAAAAACTAACAAGACGGTATTTTGCTAAATAAAGCTATATATTTTATAAATAAGGTTATTATACACCTGCACAACGAAGTTGTGGGGGGTATTCTGGAATCAGCTTGTCCGTCCGTCTGGCCGTCCGTCAGTTTTTCCTTGTCCGCCCAATAACTTAAGAATCCTTTGACCCACAGTCTTTAAATTTGGTCTGGAGATTGGTCATGGCCAGTAGATGACCCCTATTTTTAGGTCACTGGGTCAAAGGTCAAGGCCACAGGGGTCTTGACTAAAAAAAGCTTGTCTGCCCAATAACTTAAGAATCCTTTGACCCACAGTCTTTATATTTGGTTTGGAGGTTGGTCATGACCAAAAAAACTTAAAGGAACGGATTTTGGGGCAGACAAACAAAGTCTATTATTGATTTACAAGTCTCTAATACGTCCAAAAATAGACTATGGTGCAGAAGTCTATTCTTGTGCTAGTCCAACTTTACTTAAAAAACTGGATGTAGTTCAGAACAAGGCCCTCAAACTAGCTCTGGGGGCTCTCTCTACCACACCAGGGTACCTACTTGAATTGGAAGCAGGAATAGCCCCTCTAAATCTCAGAAGACAACAACAAATTCTAAAATATAGGTCAAGGGTTAAAACTAGACCAAATAACCCGGTGAATAAATTATTAAATAATGGTTTCTTTGCAAAAAGGAAATTCAAAAACTTCCTTTTGGTGCAGTATCTGAGCTTTTGGCTGAGGGTAGTGGCATTGACAAGATGGAGGTGGCCAGTCACATACCGA